>JAAAKM020073195.1:174128808-174173668 GCA_010016025.2 Alatinidae sp. Z8VKAUB7J3 | reverse complement strand
CAACGCCGTTATTGCCGTTACAAGATATTCCGGTGTTGACCCCTCGACTCCGCTCGGGATGACGGTTTCCGGGAACACGAATGGGTTGGACGGTGATTGCAGCGGTGGAACGGATAGCGATGTCCACGATTTTAACATTGCAACCACGACGAATGACGCAGTTATATTTAGCGCAATTGCAACCCGTGATCGCCGCCATACCCCCGGCGAAGGATTTCGGAAGCAGACTGAAATTGAGCAGGATGGCGCGTTCGGAAAAGGCAAGGCTGCTTTAGACATCCAGGATCAACATGTAAAGTTTGCTGCGAATGTATCTTTAACTGGTACCTTTAATAAAACCGCCGATTGGACAACGATTGGTGTTGAAATTCGACCTGCCGGTATAAGGTAAAGTAAAGAGTTTTATAGTCATCATTTTGGTTTGCTTTGTATAATATTTCTTATTAGATTATAAATTTGGAAGATCTGAATACATTACCCAAAATCAATATCTACGGGCTTAGAAGAAGGCTTGTGAATTACAAACCAGATAATTTCTAGTGAAGTCATTCTATAATTCATGTATATTACTCCAATAAAAACGAATCTTAAAAACCTATCATCCCTCCCCACCCCGCTAGCACATATTAAATCGTTATCCCCTCGGGAATGGTCGTATTGTTTTTGGCATTAATGACGCACGCAAAGTTACTAAAGATCACAAATACTGAACAGGTGAAGGAAAAGAGATGGAACTAGAAGTGACAAAAATCACATTGAATTCCAAACTAAAATGTGACTTAAAACTAAAGAATAAAACGATAATTATACTATTGCGTAACTTGAATATTCTGGAAATTATAATAGAATAAGGAATGGGTTATTTTAGCGTGTGTAAAGGATACAAAAGAAGGAAAATCTGTGGCTAAGAGACATGGGACAACAAACACTACAATGGTTCCAAATGAAAATGATGAACAACGAAATCTGCTGTTAGGGTAAATGCGACAGGGATGATCACATCGAATTGTAAGTTAAATGTGAGGTAAGATGAGAAGCAATAGTGAAAATTACTGTGAGTCTCGGAAGAAAATCAAATTTCATAAAATGGATGATTCTTTGTTATATTGACAGGAAGGTGAACTAGAATTCACGCCAGAAGAGTCATTGAATGTTGTTGTCCCAATAATCTTATCGGCCGGTGTTCATAATTTTTAAAGCTGAGAACTAGAGAGGTCTGCAGTTTATACACTTCATTAATAATGATCTTCCAAGCTCAAAGGTTTTGACAACAATTGGAAAATAAAGCGCTTACAAGTGTTCAAGGGGTATACTTTTTGGTTATTCTGATTAAATGGTGCTTGTGTATCAGAAGTCATTCTTAAATAATTGGAAGAAAAAGTCAAACTTTAGCTTAAAGAGTGAAGTATTGAGGAGGAGGCAACCTCCCTCATATACGTAATAATACGTATAAATGAATAATACGTATACGTTAAATGTTCGATTTAAGTTTTCAATGTTGCTCTTACTTTTAGTTGAAAAACTTTTTTCTATTGTTATTTAATAATATAATGAACCCACTATCCTACTTCCAATTTTCAGAAAGCAATCGCCATAAAGTGATTTGACACAAAACACATTACGGTTAGATAACAGTTTCTTGTTCTAAGAATTCCATTCAAAATTTTAAAGTGGGGCAATATTAAATATCAAAATTGGTATAGGGGAGACATGCCTACGATCAGCATGACCCATGTTTAGCCAAAGCAAATAATCTCAATATAAAAACCTATGGGGGCTTCTGGTGGATTATAAATGTTGTGATAGATGGCAGCGTATGTTTTTAAAATGTCTGGCCTTGGTTAATATCAGATTGAATCACGTTTTATGGTGATAAAATGTGGACTAATTTTTACGTGAAGGCGTACGCCTAATTATGAATTCTAGAAAAGCCATAAAGTCACGTTGTATTCTCTTATTATTTGCCTCTCTTTTGGCAGCTTCCGAGACGTGTCATCTTCACTGGTTTGCTGTTAGCATTTTTTCATCCCGCAGGATGGTAAATTCCCACGTTTGGCCACAACACCCTGGGTAGGTTCGGCATACGGTACCAAGGTGTTTGAAAGTGGACTATGCTTTTAAAAGCTTTTTAAACCATCATGATCTGCTCAGTAATACTTCTGGCTGGAAAACTGCCTCTCATTTTTTGCTTTACTTGTACCAGTAATGGGGTCAGTTGGGGGGGGGGACCGGAAATCTTAGAAAACACTTAAAGCGCTACGTATGTTGAAAAAATGAAGATATTAGACTATTTTATGATTGCAAATGGTAAAGAATGTGATTAACGGCTCTTTCGGCTCGTTAACAATATCAAAATGTCTAGGATTTTTTGCTTTTACTTCCGTTAGGTGGACACAGTTTGAACATGTCACAGTGGCACGGCGAATTCAGTGATTTGATCGAACCTGGTGAGGGGGCGCCGACTTCAGTAATCATGTAAATGAGGGGGTGGATGTCAAGTGTGACAGGAATGTTCCAAGCGTGGCAGAAACAATGCCAAGGGTAGTGGAAACTTTTCAAGCGCGGAGGAGTCTTTGTAAAGCCCGGGGGAGCTGTGTGGCACATCTGGTGTTCTAAAGTATACGCCAGATGGCAGAAAGAGGTGCCCCTTCGGAATCAAGTTTTGTCAGGATGTTTAGGACTATCACGTGTGATTTGATCAAATTGTTAGCTTTCAATTTCCTTGCGTTCAATCGCATTCTATCTTTTTATTTTTAAACGCTAGGAAACGAGCATTTAGCCGCGATAATAAACTATGTTTACTCCAGGGATCCAATTTCTTCCGCAAAAGTGAGCTGAAAAAGGTTGGTATTGTTATGAGAGCAAGTATCTAAGATCTCTATAAAGTTGGGGAAACGTATTTTCTTTAGTTATTATTTCTGCATTTTCAAAGGAATTAATCCAGTTCAAAAGCTAAAGAAATTTATGTAAAGCTTCTCCTTGTTCTGTTGGTTCTTGCAGAGCACCGCTATGACTTTGTTTTTCAGACAGTTTTTAGAGTGACATTGCTTTTATATTTTCAATTGGATGGTTCAATATTCACGCCGATTTAGCGTGAGTGAAGGTCTGATAAACTGGTACTCAAGAAAGAGGTTCTCAAAGTTCACTAAATAAAACTAAATTCTGAACTACTTCCTTTTGGTAATTGTCTATACCCAACGCACAACATTAGCCCATTGGTTTACCAATATAGGCAGATCTCTATAGGATTGGATCCATCCTTTATATGTATTCCAAATTATAGCTTCACTTGTTGGTCTAACCACAAGCTCTTCTTCTAATTTAGCTTTCGGATCCACTCTTAGCTTACCTTCATTATCCGGATCATTCTCTAACCTATAGTGAGTAACTACAGCACATTCCTTTGCGAATCCCTCGGCATTCTTTTCTTCTGCTTCAAACAAACTTTTGGGTACAAAAAGTGGAAAATATGCATTTTGATGTCCTGTTTCTTTAAACATTCTATCCAATTCCGCTTGCATTTTTTCCCAAATAGCATATCCATAAGGTTTAATAACCATACATCCACGAACAGCTGAGTTTTCAGCTAGGTCTGCTTTAACAACCAGTTCGTTATACCATTTAGAATAATCTTCAGTTCTACTCGTGAGATTTTTACCCATATATAATATTTTGGCACAAAAGTTGTGACTATGTTAAATAAAAAAATAGTTCGACAAAACTAACTATTTTTGTTATGTTCAACAATTAATTTGAAGAGATATGCAGTTATACTACTACTTTAATTCTAAAATGCGTTTTGTTGGCGCTTTATCCTTATTAATAGGATTGAGCTCGTGTGGCTCATACCAATATGCTGGTTATGAAGACGACAGTATTTATGGATCTAATCCAAGACCCGTTGAACAGCAAGAAGAGGTGGTGGTTACTGAAACCGCTTCTGAAAACAATTCAGATTATTACCAAAACTACTTTAAAGAACGTTCTATAGAGCTTGAAGCTAATGGTGAAGACGCTATTTTTACAGATATTGACGCTTATCAATCTCCAAGTGACTCATTAGATTATCAAGGTAATGCAGGGGGGGGATATGACCAGAATGATGAGGTTACTATTTATATATATGGTGGGAATCTCAGCATAACCTAATTATCTTATTACAAAGTTTTGACAGTATTTTTTTGTGTTCTTTTTGACGTTTTGACCTCTATTGACAAGAAGGAGTGTCACTATTGGCTTTAATATTACGTTCATTATAAGTCTGAGAGAATGTGATGAAACCTTTGCTGAAAAATCAGCCAAAAATCAGCTAAAAACACATAGCACCAAGCAGCCTAAGAGAGTATTACTTTCTTTGAAGGTGTAGTTGTCTTCGGGAAGGAACACGTTGCTAATGTTTGAATTTTTACGGACGAAAAGCGACTGCCCAAAAAACTTCCTTATTTTGAAACAGCTAAAAGACAATTTTTAGGAAATGTTTTTTTTAGGTATGAATAGGCCTATGATAATTTCAGAGGGCCAAAATCATTTTATTTTGACACCTCCCCCCCCCCTGTGTGGACCTTTTCTGTTTTTAGTCATTTTTGTTGTTGTTGCTAGAAGAGAAAGAGAGGCAACTATAGATTGTTAATTTTATGTATGCTCTTTTTATGTTTAAAGTCGTGTTTGTGACAGTTCAGACCCCCCCTCCCCGATCGTCCCTTATATTACTTTAGGCTATATCTAAAACTAACATAAAATAAAAATTGTATTATTACATTCCTTATTTTAGGATTCTTTTTAACATGAGAGTTACTGCCCTGACGGTGAAGTACTCACCTCCTGATGAGTACTCATCTTACGTTTTAGAACCGGTGACTCTTTCTAGACTCTAGTTGCAGTGGTAGAAGTTCAACGGAAAATACCTCCTAGTTGTATTTCTGTATAATTTTTCTTTTTGGATCACATCAATTGCCCTTCCAAAATAACGCAGTCAATGCAATTTTAAGTTTTATTTAACGATTCATGAACTATATTTTCCGCCATTTCACTATAAGTCTAAAGATGCTTTTTTTTTCAATATCCTTAACAATCTTAACGAAAATCACACCATCAGATTCAGCGTATCAGAGAACCTTATTGTCGAAGTTTCAAGCAAATACATGGCCTTCTTGACAATCCTGAAAGTCTAATATCACTTAAGGACTGGATTGTTAATGTACTTTTGATCACTCTTTTATTTAGCCTAGGGCTGAACTCTAGGTTAAACCTATGTGATAGTCCTAAAATTTTAAATATTATAATGTATATTTTTGGTGAAATGTGGAAAGAATTCTAGATGAGGGGCCTTATGCTATCCTGGAAAGCAGGTGAGTTAGGAGGATTAAACCTGCAGGAACAAATGCACAGCCTAAACTATCCTAGTGTCTTTTGAAAAATGGTTGAGGAAGGTGAATGAATCCAGAGCCTCAATGATCCCCTGGGGAGGCATTTCAAGGAACATCTGCACCCATCCCCTCCTAAGGACCCTGACCTCTCACTATCTTTTGTGGGCAAATAAGCTATAGGGCCTAAGCTATATGGTACTCCACAACTCAGGTCAGGACAATGTGTACACACTTCTCAATGCCTTTATCCATGTTTTTTTTCCAAATTCAATAATTGTTTCCCTTCCGAATCAAATTTAAAGCTCTTTAAAGTGTTGTCTAATTTCTCATATTCAGTAGCCTACAAGAATTGGATTAAGAAAAGTTCTGTCAAATCTGTTGAGCCTAAGATATCTGATTATAAAACAATTTCAGATCACTTGTAGCCTATACTGAACAGCCTGTTATTTAAAAGTGATTTATGAATATAGATAAAAATTAAAATAAACGTGCTAATGTGATTAATAAAACATGCTGCACAATAAAACTTAAGAATTTTGTTGTTTAAGTTTTTTTCTTTTGTCTTGTATATAGCAGTGGTTCTTGCTCTTGCCCAGGGCAGGGGAGCAGCTTCCCCCCTAGTTTTGCTCACATATAACGTTCGAGGCGCAGGTTCGCCCGCGATCCGGCCTTGCCGTCAAGCACGGTATCACCGTTTTGAATAGCCCCGGAACCGTCGATGCGGATTATCGCGGGGAAATCAAAGTGCCGCTGATCAATCATGGACAACAGGCGTTCACAATCTCCCCCGGTGCTCGGATCGCCCAGCTTGTAATCGCCCTCCATGCCACCATCCAATGGCAGGTAGTAACCGTGCTGGATGAAACCGAGCGGGGCCGGGGCGGGTTCGGGTCAACCGGACTGACGGCCTCGAGGACGTAGGGCCATGTTTCGCCTGTCGCGCCGATTGATGTCCGCCGTCGAAGCCGTGGTCGACATTGCCTATCATTCAGGCGATAGCCTGGTGCAAAGCGTCGAAATCACGCGGCGCCAGGGCATTCCCCGTCGCTATCTCGAACAAGTTCTGCAGCAGCTGGTTCGCAGCGGTATTCTTGCGGGCGTGCGCGGCCCCCGTGGCGGTTACCGCTTGGCGCGGGAACGACGGCGTATTTCGATGGGCGACATTATGCGTGTCGTGCGCGAGATGGATCAGCCGGGCGAAGACGAGTTGCCCAGCGAAGGGTCGGATATTTCCAAACGGGTCGTGCGCCCGATCTGGACGGAATTGGAGCAAACCTGCATGGAAAAGCTCGATTCCATCAGTATCGAAGACCTTTGTCGTGACGCGCGGGCTGCCGGAATCGAGGCGGAACGCCAACCGCCGGCGGATTTCGTGATCTAAAAAAACATCAATTTGCGAGCCAGACCACTTTTCTTCGGTAGGCGATGGGATTAACTAACAGTATCGCTTGTGGATTTATTGTTTTAACACTGACGGCTTGTATTAAGCCGCGCGCCGAAGGATAGGCTGATGGCAACCGCACGGGCTCGTGCCGCGCAACCGCAACCGGAATTTCGCGGCCGAATTTACGATTCTTTCAACCGTTTTACCTCACCAGTTCTTACAAGGCTATTTGCTACCTCAGAATCAGTTTATTACAGCTTTTTCTAAGTGATGAGCCAAATGAGATCTAATTTCTTCCGTATCTTCAAATATCTCCTCCACGTATGACCATGGAAACATGTAGAAATCAATGTCTTGGAACTTAGTGTTTTGCTAGAAACAATGTCGTTGATTTCATTCTTTTGTCTTTTTTTCCATTATGCTCCGTTCTTCTCATGCTGCTCTAGACGGGTTGTCAATTAAACAAACAAAAAAGCACACTTAAACAAGTAAAACCCACAGAGGCGAAATTTTAATCTTGCGAAATTTTTAATCCTGCGAAAGGCTCCCTCATTTACTAGGCTAAAATAAACCTGAGGACAACCGCTCATGATGGCTACCCAAAAATACTATTCGCAGCCAAGGTTTTGGTTAGAAGAGCTTGTGGAAGTTCCATCACAAGACAGATCACAAGCAAAGAGCTTGTGATATACTAATTTTCAGTTAAGGTGTTCAAATAATGTTTAAACATCGACAATTAAGCAAAAGGATTTAAAATGAGTTTTGACGTTGAACATTTAAATCTGCTTAAATTGCATAAGGAAATAGGAGAAGGGTGACTAGAGATTCTTAGCCAGACAGAGGATTGAAATTTGGTCTGCCTGCTCTTGGCACTCTTGTTAGGGTGGTAAGCTTAGGTGAAATTGGATAAGCAGGTTCACAAGGGCTATAACCAAGTGGCAAAGTGGGGCTCGAGTTTAAAACTTCTCCTCTTAAATGACGAAAAACGAGAAACATATGACTGCTCGAGTCTCTACTGTCAAATAGATCTGAAAGGATATTTCACATAGTTTACCCCTTGGCTTCACTTGTAGAAATAGGCACGGAAAAAGGAACTAATAACGGAGCAGAGACCCAAAACCATTTCACGCTGGCCATCACCAAACTGTTCTTTAGTACAAATAGCCGAGTAGTTTTCATCATATAACCTTTGAGCTAAGAGAAAGCCGAGCACTGTGGCCTCGAGACAAGTGTAGGGACATTTTGCAATTCGAAATGGCGAAAAAATTAGCTGATAAAATAATGATGTCTTGTAAATCATTAAATCGAACAGAAATCCTTTAAAGCGAAAATCTGCAACATAGCTGCCAGATTTGAAGCACCTGCAACAGGTCGTAAGCACCGTAATGCCAGGTCGTAAGCACCATGAAGCGCGCATTTATTTAAAAGAAATCAATCATTTTTATTTCAACAACTTTAAATTTTATTTGGAATGGTGATAGGATATTATCCCCTTCTTAATCTAAGATCCCATTGGTTTTCCTATCTAGCTTCCAGCAATTGTCATCATTCTTACCAAGTGTGGGGGAAACCAGGCCTTGATCTGGGAAAATTTTTCTTTGTGGTTAAAGTAAAAGTTATCCATAAGGCAATGGGTAAATCAGCCTTTCTCCTTTGCAGTTGAAATGAGGCAAGCCTTTAAGCTCCTATAGATTTTTCGTAGTCGTACTTAATCAGATCATGACAGTATTTGTCACGTGACATGACAAAATGTCGTGATACATTTCATGTGAGGTGACAAAGAAAATTAGGTTCAAGCCTTGTCAGAAGTGATTTCACAACTGAGACTAATGCTACAATATAAATTTTTGAACTATAAATCCATAAGGTGAACATTTCAAAAATGTTAAGCATGTCATACCTTGTTGAAAATTGCAAGGAATCAAACTTTAAATTTAGTTAGTGCAAGCCTCTTAGCTTCTAAAAATATAGTCCTGCTCAATCGCACCGTGACAAAGTTCTTTGTCACGTGACGTGAGCAGCATGACAAAGAAATTCGGCTAGGACAGGACTTTGTCTACCTTACTCCGGCCATCTGCATTTCATAGTCCAGGTCGGTTCCGTCGCGCAGCCCGCGCACCAGCAACGTCGCGTTGTTGGTGCGCGCAGCTTCGATGACAAGGCCGTCGAACGAAACGACCCGTATCCGCTTGGCATCATCGCCCAGCGTGTCGCGGCACACGGTATCGACCAGGGCGGCACGCTCCTCAAACGAAAACAGCGGCGCCTTGCCGGGATGGATCCCGATTGCGACCACGACGGTTTCGGCCATGGCCAGAGTCGCCTTGAGCACGTCCAGGTGACCGTTCGTCAGGGGGTCGAATGACCCCGCGTAGATCGCCGTTTTCGACATCACTTTACCGTCTTGCAAACGCCAGCCAGATCCCGCCGCCGATCAGAAACGTACCCGCAATACGCTCCGTTAGCCGAATCCGGGCGGTTGAGAGCCACCGGCCGGCGCCCCCGGCGGCAAGCGCATAAACACCGTCAAAAATTGTCGCCACGGCCATGAACAGTCCGCCGAACAGAACCGTTTGCGCCACCGCATCCCCTGCGGGATCCAGGAATTGCGGAATGAACGCCCCGAAAAACAGCAGGGCTTTCGGGTTTGACCAGATCACCACGAAGCCCTGTACGACGAACGACCCGAATGGGCGCGGTCCGGGTTCGCCGGTGGCCAAAGTACCATTGGCCCGCCAAAGCTTGATGCCGAGCCAGATCAGATAGGCGGCGCCCGCCAGGCGGAGCACTTCGAACGCGCTGCCCATGAGCGAAACCACCGCCGAAAGGCCGGTCGCAAGCACCGCGATCATGCTCGCCAGCCCGATCTGTGTGCCGAGAATGTTGAGCATGCCGGCACCGGCGCCATGGCGAAGGGAATTCGCGATGATCACCGTAACGGTTGGGCCCGGAACGACGACGATCAGAAACGACGCGAGGACAAACGACGCGAGAACCGCGATTCAGGGAAGAAGCCCAACGAGCGGCCGAAAAATTACTGAGCGAATACCCTCAAGCCCCGCAGGACCAGTTGCTGACACGAGCCTACCGGCAAACACTGGGACGGGAACCCGGCCCGGAAGAACGCGCGGCAGCCGAGCGATTCTTCACCTCACAGACAACCCAAGCCAGCCCCCAAGCCCAGTGGGCTCACCTGTACCATTCCCTATTCGCCTCCGTTGATTTTCGTTTTCTGAAATAACCGCCACCTCTCGCCAGAAAGCTATGGACTCCTTCCCCCCCAGCCACCCCATGCTAACTCGCCGTGAAATGCTCCGCCGCTCCGCTTGTGGCTTCGGCTCTCTCGCCCTAGCCGGATTGTGCCGTGACGCCCTCGGATCCACGGGAGCGGCTGTCAACCCGCTCGCCCCCAAAGCCACCCATTTCGCCCCCCGTGCTAAGCGAGTCATATTCATCTTCATGCAAGGCGGGCCCAGCCACGTGGACTCGTTTGACTATAAACCGCAGTTAGAGAAGTATCACGCGAAAGAAGTCGATATCCTCGGCTACCGGTTCAATGATTTCCGGCAAATGACCAAGCGCAAGATGATGAAGCCGCTTTGGTCTTTCCAACGCTACGGTCAATGCGGCCAACCCGTCTCAAATCTCTTTCCAGAAACGGCCAAACACGTCGACGATCTTTGTTTCCTACACGGCATGCACACCGAAGGCATCGCCCACGGCCCGGCGACACTCTTCCTGCACACCGGCTCGGTCAACCTCGTTCGCCCCTCAGTCGGTAGTTGGGTCAGCTACGGACTGGGAAGCGAGAACGAAGACATGCCGGCCTTTGTCACCCTCATGCCGACCGAGCGAATGGGCGGACCTCAGAACTATGGCAGCGCTTTTCTTCCAGCCGTTCACCAGGGCACTGCCATTGGCAAGGCCGAGCAGCCGATTCCTATGCATTGTCACAATCCCCATTAGTTTAACCAAAACTACTACAAAAAACCACATCTTCCTCCTCGGCTCGTAATAATCAAAAATCAAACTATAGTAAAAGACAAAATAAAAATAACGCGACGGCGGCTGATAGTGCCACAGGCGCATCAGCTCGCGCAGACGATCGGGCACCGATTCATCGCGCCGATGATCGGTCCAAAATGACGAATCTTCACGTTGGCTCAGCAGGTAATGGAGCTTTAGAAAGTCCATGATCCGGTCCCAGCGGTATTGAAACCGCTGATTAAAACGTTCTGCAGCCACATCCATCAGCTCGCGTGTCGCGGGCAGGTCGTCGCGAATCATCGCCGCCGACAACTCGATGAGCGCAAGTGCTGAGGCCTCCAATGGCTCGATAAAACCCGCCGAGATGCCCACCGCCACACAGTTGCGATGCCAGAACCACTGGCGATGGCCTGGCGCAAACGAGATCTTCCGTGGCGTGAGGTCGGCGGCGGCCTCCGTACCGACATAGGCGCGCAGGGCCTCCTCTGCCTGGTCGTCACTGGTGTGTGCACTGGAGTACACATGGCCAATACCGCGCCGGGTCGGCAAGCCTATGTCCCAGATCCAGCCGTTAGCCTGGGCCGTGGAAATGGTCTGCGAAGCCACCGGCGCCTTGTCGCTAGCGTAAGGCACCTGCAGGGCCAGCGCTCGATCGATAAACAGCACATCGCTGCGGCTGACAAAAGGCACTTCGAAGTGTTTGCCGATGAGGAGCGCTGCAAATCCCGTGCAGTCGATAAACAGGTCTGCGCCCAACTCCCCGTTGTTCTTCGTCTTCAACGAAGCAATGTCACCATTTGCGGCCGGGGTAACGGACAAAACGTGATCAAGCACATGGTTGACGCCCAGCTTTTCTTTGCAGTGGTTGGCCAGGAACACGCCGAATTTACTCTCATCGGCGTCGACGACCATCCAGTCGCCTTCGCCCAGCCGAGCGTTTGTTCCGTAGGCATTGATGATTCCGCCATTGATGACGGTTGGGTCCAATCCAGCCCCATCCAAAACGGCGGATACGAGCGACGTTGTCGTTGTTTTGCCGTGCGTTCCGGCTACCGCGATCGCCCATTTGAGCCGCATCAGCTCGGCCAGCATCTCAGCCCTGGGCACGATCGGGATCTGTGCTTGCCGTGCCGCGACGACTTCAACATTGTCCGATTTGATGGCCGTGGAGGTTACGACAACCGCGGCGCCATCGACTTGCTCGAACTTGTGCCCGTGATAGATTTCAAGGCCGATCTCGCGCAATCGCTTGACGTTGGCGTTTTCCGACGCATCGCTACCGCGGACGGTGTAGCCCAGGTTGGCCAAGATTTCGGCAATCCCGCTCATCCCAATGCCGCCGACACCGACAAGATGGATGGGTCCGATGTCGAGGGGCATTTCCCTCATTGCGCGGCCTCCCGAATCGGGTGACCATTGCTTGGTGCGAATCCGGCTGCGCGTTCGACTAAGTCAGCCAAACGATCGGCTGCATCGGGTAAACCGCACTCGTGAGCGGATTTGGCAGCAACGGCTAACCGGTTAGGCTGCTTGGCTAAACCCGTTACAAGGTCGGCCATGGATTTGGGCGACAATTCTTTTTCTTCCATCACCCAACCACCGCCGACATCCGTCACGGCCTTGGCATTGTGCAGCTGCTGCTGGTCGGCGTGATAGGGGTAGGGAACGTAAACGGCCGGCCGGCCGGCTACGGCCAGTTCGCATACGCTCGAAGCGCCCGACCGGCTAATCACTAGATGGGCTGAACGCATGCGCCCTGCGATATCATCGAAGAATTCAGCGACCTCAGCGGCGATTCCAGCTTTCGTGAGCCGCTCGCGCGCTTCGGCCTAGCATTATCATAATACATTTACGCTACCGACATTTTTCATGGTTTAGGATTTGATGAATCAAGCATGGCTGTTAGCCCTGCTGTACTGATTTTTAATTATAGAACACCGTCGGAGGCCAACTTCTGGATTTACCTTGTTGACAACAAAAATTTGGGGTTTTCAATTTTGCCCATACTGTTGCTTCCTTTATTGGTTGCACCAGAAATTGCCGGCCCACTACCAACATAACACGCTGATACTGTGTACACCTTTCATGGTTTTAAGTTAGATGAGCCGAGCATGACCATTTACCATATATATCAACTTTTTGGTTTTTAAAGTTGAAAATAGGGTTCATAGCCAGGTTTTGTTCCCTGTATCATAATTTTCTGTTCAGTATTAAAAAAATGATGTCAGGATTGACCTTGCTCAAAAGACTACGCCATAAAATACCGGCCTAGTATTGCCCTAACAGATTGACGCTACAGACATTTTTCATGGTTTTGAGTTTGATGAATCAAGCATGGCTATTGACATACTTGACTTAGGTCTCCTGCCGAGCACTGCTCGGGGTGGAGAGTGACGTCTGCCTCCTCCATTCACTTTGGTCCAGTGCGAGCATTTGTGCTTCGATTGATCTGACGTTTGCCATCGGCAGGAAATCGGACAGGCTGTCTTACCATCGCTTTTTCGGTCGGCCGTGGGGTCACTTCCAACCGGCTTTCGTAGGGTTAAAGTGAAAGATTATCTTTGCGGGTAAGTGCAGGGGCATTCGAAGTAGGTTTCCCAACCATCGTAATGTACGCTCAGCTTCTTGGATAGAAAACCGGGACTGCTTGGAGAGCTGCAGTAGCTTCTCATTACTTATGAAATCGAACCTCCTTAGACCTTCGATCCTTCTCAGGCTCTTCGTCTGGAATACATCGACAGCCTTTAAGGTTACAGTTGATGCAGAAAGGGTGATCGTACAAACCTTGAAGGGGGCTAATTGGATTGGTAATCGGAAGTTCTAGTACCCTTTTTAAGATTCAGAATGATTGGAAGGTAAATACACTTCCCCACACCTCGGTTTTTCCCCAAAATGCAACCGATACTAATTTTGAGATGGCCATTTTTGTCGTAGAAACTTCAAAAATAGCTCATTCGATTGGAAATGAAAAGGGCCAGTGCTGTTTTTAATAGTAGAAAACGACTGGATGGCAACAACCCCTCCCTGCCCACCGTTTCCCTAAACACATCTGATCAAAATTTTGAAATAGCCATTTTGTTCAACGTAATTGAAAGGTCTGGAAATTATGTTTTTGAGGATAACCCCCAAAGAGCCCTTAGGAAAAGGGTTTTAAGTTATGCACCGGGAGCAAATGAGGTAAGTATAGAATGATCGTATAAGCTTCAGAGGGGGACCATTGGATTGGAGAAGTTCTAGTGCTCTTTTTAAGATTCAAAGTGATTAGAGGGTTGATACTCCCCCACTCCTTGGGTTTTCCCGAAATGAATCTGATAGAAATGTTTAATTAGCCATTTGATGTCATAGAAACCTCAAAACGGCTAATTCAATCGGAAATTGAGAGAGCCAGTGCCCTTTTTGATAGCCAAAGCTATTGAAGGACAATTTACCCCCTCCCATGCCCACCAATTCCCCCAGACCACCTAATCAAAGTTATGAGATAGCCATTTTGTTCAATATAATTGAAAGATCCTGATATAATATCTTTGAGGATGACAGCCCACACATAGCTCTCAGGGCAAGGGGTGTAAGCTATGCCTGGGGGAATACCAGGAATATATATAGAAATGGTGATCGTATAAACTTCGAAGGGGGCTCATTGGATTGGTAATCTAGTTCTTCTTATAAGATTCAGAATTACTGGAGGGTGGATAACCCCCCCCCTCGACGACGAGCAGCTGCTGGCACTGAAGAAGAACGGCGGCGTCATCCAGTGCGTCGCGCTGGGTTCCTTCGTCAAGAACAGCACCGAGCGCAACAAGGCACTGGACGCCCTGCGCGCCGAGATCGGCCTGCCGCCACGCCGATCGCGGTCGCGCGAGCCGGTCGATCACTTCGAAGAGAAGATGGCGACCCTGCGCAAGCGGATGCCCGCGTTCGACGCCAAGCATCCGCCAGCTAACGTCGCGGCGTTCGTCGACCACATCGACCACGCGGTGAAGCTGATCGGCGTCGACCATGTCGCGATCTCCAGTGACTTCGACGGCGGTGGCGGCATCGTCGGCTGGCGTAACGCCGCGGAGACCTTCAACGTCACGCTCGAGATGGTGCGGCGCGGCTACAGCGAACAGCAGATCGCCAAGATCTGGTCCGGAAACACGCTCCGCCTATGGCGCGATGTCGAGCGCGTCGCCGCCGAGATTCGCCGCGACAAGCTCGGCAACCAGTAACGCTGGTGACGCGCCCGCCGCTTTGGCGTCGTCCTCGCTTCTGGATTGCCGGCGCCTGCTGTGCTGCCATCCTTTGGCTGGTGGCGGGTTGGGCCTCGGCGCTCTACCTGTGCGGAGCGCGACCCGCGGCCATCGAACCGCAGCGCATCGGTGACCGCGATCCGGAGACCGTTTCCTGCCAGGCCGAGGATGGCTTGCGGCTGGAAGCCTGGTGGATCCCGGCCTCGGACAAGCGCGCGGTGATCCTGCTCCCCGGCATCCGCGCCAACCGCACCTTCAGCATCAGCCGCGCCGCGCTCTACCTGACCCGGGGTTGGTCGGTCTTGCTACCCGACTTCCGCGCCACCGGCGCCAGCGACGGCGACACGATCAGCTTTGGTTGGCACGAAACCCGCGACCTCTGGGCGTGGCGCGCCCACTTGCGCGAGCATAATCAGATGCCATTTCTGTAAGGTGTGGCATCACTATATGCAATATAAAGGCAACGGAAGGACAAGTGGAAGAAACCTCTACACTTAGATTCCTAGTTATCTTCCTGTTTTAAGCAGAGCATCTCCAGGTCCTCCGTCTGAAACGTCAATGTCTTCAAACTCCTCTGGTAGCGTGTTTGTCCCCGAGTATATTTCAAATCTAAAAATAAATCCCTGAGGACGAGTGAGAAAAAAAATATTTGTTAATCCAGCTTGTTCATGGCTATTAAGAATATGTCTTCCATTGATTGAAGAGTTATAATAGCATTAGGTGTATAGGCATAAAAGAATTAAGGTATAGAAGAACTAGGTTTAAAGGCATAAAAGAATAAAAGTATAGAAAAATTACATTTCTATTAATCGAAAGTTTTTTGTCTCTGTGAAATATGAGGAACCTGCAAGAAAAGCTACGAATTACCAGTTATGCTTTCCAAACACAATTCACATCCTTGGCTTCTTCACAAACTGAATTTCAGTATGAAACTTCAGGGTATTCCTTAGATACATCAATAATGTCTTTGATATTCTACCAGCGATCTGAAAATAATTCCCGGCGATCTGCAATCGACCTGCTTTTAGGTTTAGAATAATAATTGCAATACCGAAAACGTTTGTAATTATTTAATCTTCGAACAAATTAGTGAGGAAATACTTTATTTCAGTCGTCAAATTTATAAGCGGCAGAGCATTCTTGTTTCTCCTAAACCCTAGTGTAAGCTACCAGACGAATTAGAGATATAATGTTTGTTATTATTTAAATAACTTAGTTGTTTCTTACCTTTAAAAATACAATTCTCATTTATTTTAAGAAATTAACGAAATATTTTATCATAAAAACAAAGTTCAATGTAGTAGGTGGAATTTTTTGTCAGGCACAATTTTTTTATGTTAGGTTCGATACAGGATGTACAATATTCAAGCTGTATGTGCATTGATTAGACAGTGTTTTGCTTAACAATTAGCAAGAGACTATACATTTCCTTTGTTTAAAACTAGCTTCTCGTTAGGTTTTCGAACTGTTTGACGCCTCTAAGATCCCCTATCAATTTTTATTAAAATTGCTTCGGAAATTCCCTGTGATGCTTGGAAAATTGATAATAGGCCCTTTGTCTTTGAGACAGTCAACCGGCGCTAAAACTAACGTTCTTAAAGCAAGATTGAAGGATTCATGAACATGGGATTCATAGGAATATGGATAGGTATGTCTGATAGGCTTATAGTCTTGGCATTTATCTTCCTATTTTTCTTTTATATACGATCGGAAAAAGGAGGTCTCAATCCTTTTAAGGAGTTTGAAGAAAAACAAGTAATCAGAAAGACAAACTACAAAGAAACAGAAAAATTAATTGTACAGCATAGAAGAATCATTCAAAAATTTCCCATCCTAGCCACAAAATAAACCGCGCGGTCTACCTCCCTCACTTGAGCGATTTTCTATACAGTGCTTGCACGACCGGTACTCCGGGGCCACACTATCTAGGAATGCCTTGAGGGTAGACACAACTGAGCTAACCTTACTTTCCTGGAGAGTCCATCCGAACATCTAAGGGATCTAGATACTGTGGCTTTGGTTAGTTCGCTTCAAAGAAAAAAAAGTCTGACTGGAGGTAAACACGTACAACATTGCTCTCAAAGGTAGCGTCAGATGGCGGCAAATATTTGAGCTCCGGCTCTCGAGGGTACAAAAATATTCAAAAGTCGTAAGGAGGTGCAAGGGGGTGTAGATTTTTACCACAGACGACGACAAAGATTTGCCTCAACATACAAAGAAAGTTTTCTTGCACAGAAGAATCAAGCCTATACCTTTCTAACTCTTCCGCAAGTAAAGTAATCGGTTATGAGGATCCCTGATATCTTGTGGCCAATTTTTTAGTACTGCAATATGTTATGGCCTTTCTCTTCGCGAATTGTAGGTGGCAGAGACTAGTACATTGTTATATTTTTTAGTGTTGGAAAAGTTCACATTTAAGAGCACGTGAGTAGTGACTTTGAAAAATTCATCTATTTTTCGGGAAATCTCGTTTACTTTTGCTGGTAGTGTATTAGAAACAGTATCACAGATGACTGAAGTCTCACAGGGACTGAAGATAACACAGCGCGCTATATTGTTTTTCTCTTTGGTAGCTAATACAAGGAGCTTACACATGTCAATAGTATTTTCGTCGTATTTGACATGACTGATAACATGGCCTTGCGTATTGAGTTCACCCAGATAAAGAAGTTTCTTTGCTGATTAGATCGCATCATGCATAAAGAAATTCACAGCCAATGTTACAATACATTCTACTTTCACACCTTCAGATAGCGATCGCGCAAGAAACTCCTGGCAGGTACAACGAAACTTGCTCCAGAAAACCTCCCCTATTTGGCTCGCCCGTTAGTAAAAATTTGCAAAAATAATGAATCAGTCAAAATAATTTGAGAATTATTACCATAGGATTATTTCTCACCTATTGAAATGCAGAGTAATAATTTTATTCAGGTCATGAACTATAATCCTTTGCCAGATATTGCGGAAAACCATCTAGCTCCGCAAGGATTAAAATTCACTGAAAGAGCTTACTGATTTGATAATTATTAATAATCAATTCTAGACAGATGTTTTCTCCTTGAACTTTGAATCGATACTCAAAGTTTATAGCTATAGACTTTTACTATTTTAAGCGTTCTTTGTATTTTTCGCTACCATCAGTGAGCTATAAGATTTCAGAACAAAGATGGACAAAAGAACGCAAATTTTTGCAGAAAAATGTTAGATCTTAGATGGAAGGCTTGCCGGTGCGGCCACGGCGGCGGCCCGCGATATCCTCGGCGTGCCACTGCAGACCGGATCGGTGATCGAGGTGATCGGGGAGAAGGATGGCAGCGAGCCCGCGCGCTTTGACTTCATCGATTTCACCGGCCTGCCGGCGGGAACCTCGAGCGGCAATGCTGTCGCGGGCACATCCGGGGCCGGGAACGTCAATGCAGGCATCGGCGACGATACCGTGAGCGGCGGCACCGGCAACGACGTGCTTGCAGGGGGGCCGGGGGACGACATTCTGACCGGGGGGCCGTCAAATGCGACGCTTGGCCTCAATTTCACCGGCACCCTGACCACGCAACTGCCGTTTTCCCCGCCGGACAGCATGGGGGCGGTCGGGCGGGACCATATCGCCGAATTGCTGAACGGCCGGTTTTCGGTTTATGACAAATCCTCCGGCACCCTTCTTCTGGCCACGTCGACAAATCAATTCTGGCGCGACGCCGGGGCTGTCCTGCCCGGTTCTGCCGTAGATCCGCGCATCCTTTATGATCCCTATGAGGACCGCTGGATCGCCACGGCTTTTGAGAGAACGACAAACAAGTACCTGCTCGCGGCGTCGCAGTCCGCAGATCCCGCTGGCAACTGGTCGGGCATCTCGCTTGCATCGCCGAATTTCGGGTCCATCGACCTGCCGAGCCTGGGTTTCAACGCGGATATTGCCGTGGTCAACACCGGGCCCGAGATGCTGGTGATCCCGAAAGACGAACTTTACGGCGGAAATTTCGCCAACGCCCAATTCCTGCTGGCCGAGCCCTATCCCGGGTTTGAAAAATACCAGCCGGTCGTCGATATGGACAATACCGGCATACCTTACCCGATATATGCATTTAACAGGGTCTCAAGGAGTTCAGTACAGGCCGCGACCGTAGACGGTACTGCGGAATTTCCGGCGCTGAATGTCCACCTCAATGCTTTGTAAGTACCGATTTGTTGCGTTGGGATTAATGAATCATCGCGTAATTGCCATTACAAAAAGGGTATAATTGACTTTGGGAATTTATATAATACAACACAGCAAAAAAGAATAACCTGATAACCGACTGAACTAACACACTGACAATTATAAATAGTTATTACAATTACAATAGTAGACTTCAATAGCGCCTAAGACGAGACGAATTACAAACGAAAATCTCGTTGACCGGGGGACGATATTAATACCACCGCTGCACATGAAGCTTGGATTACGGGGGAATAGAAAGCCTAACGGCTATCTATTCCCAGTCTGTTGTCGCATATCTGGTGCCGACAGATATACGAAGGCATCAATTTTGGTTTTTATTTATTGCCCCGATTTAGCACTATAATCTGTGTTGGTAATTTTTTTTACTTGGCTTTCTCTGTAGGCTTTCTGACATGATTTTTTTTTTAATTAGCTTAAAAATACATTTTAAATCCTGTACAGGGCTAGATCCAGGGGGGCAAGGGGGGTCTTAGGCACCCCAGGATTTTTCTGGCACCCTCATTCTCATTCTGTTATTTTTTCTTTTTTTACTCTTTTTTCAAGTAAACTTGTCAATTTGATCAATTACTCGTAGCTGATTTACCCAATAACAACAAAAAGCAAAGCTTTCTTATGAATTTAACGAGAAAAGTTAAAACTGAAAACAAGCAAAAATTATTTAACTTCAACCGCTTTTCCCCTATTTTACGAACATGAAAACACCTGGCTAAACGTTCAGTAACACAGAAAAATATAGCTATTTTTCTATTCACAATGACAGATTGAAAAGCAGCTGTATAGCTAAAAGTTCAAATTATGGACAAAAATTAAAATCGGGAGACGAGCATAGAATGGATAAGAGACAAAGACTGATGACAGAATGTGCAAGAGGATCAGGGAATGTTGAGGAAGATGTTGAACTAAATCAAAAGACACTATGTGTGTCCTGGTTGTCAAAAGGGTAGATTTGCAACTCGACATCACCACTTGCCCACATTGGATATTTTCGTCTTCAGTCAACATCTTTTTTCAGGATAGGTTTGTTTGGAATATGCTTTTATGACTAGGAAAAAAAGTAGTTATATTTTGGGACCATGCTCTAGGGGACCCTCCAAAAATTATTGGAGAAAACAGAAGTTTGTATCTAAAATGCACAATAGAAATTAGGGTTTTGGAGTAGTTTTTTGTTAAGTGTAGGCTTCGATTATCAGAATAAGACAAATTTTCTTATTTGGGGCATTTTTTTAAATAAAAATATTTTGGCGATTAACTCATCATAGAGGAGGATAATGGGGAGAGTTTCCAAATTCTGAGAAATTCTAAAGCCACCCCCCTCGTTTAAAGTGAAATAAATATAGTTTTCCCTTTTGACCTTCTCTTCCAAGTAAAAGTCCTCCGAAGTTGACATAATTCGATTTTGTAATCACACGTTTTATGGCTTAGTCTAGCCTAGTAGTTTCTAGCTTGAGTTTTGATGTTTTTAAGTCATCAAGAGATCAGTAAGATATAAGAAAGCCGATTGGGCCGATTGATAGGACTAGTTATTTCGGGCGGGTGGACTTCAAATCTAATTTTACTCTACGCTGTTGTACTACCCACGCTGCCTATGTTATGAACTTTTACCCTTTTAATTCAAATTTATAAGGGTCTTCTGTCCATATTGACTGTAATCTTTTTTCCGTATTTAGCGGATGGCTGACAAGAATTTCTGATAAGATGATGAAGTTTTCATGAAAGCGTACACGTGACATCGGCATGTGAATTTCTGCTGATGCGTCTGAAAGCAAAATTCTCCACAATCTTCTAGGAGTTTTCTGAAAAAAAGACTGTTGATAATGAACTTTATATATTTTGGACAAGCATCAAAATTTGATTCTTTTAATGTGTCTACTGTTATCAAGACTCTGATTCTAAGAGTTTCGATTAGTATTGGACGGCATCACGCCTTACTTACAGTCCGTTAGTACAAGCTGTTTTTGATCATCAGCTGATAGTGACGTGATTGCTACAATAACTAATAAGGTTGTTCAGCTTTTTCTTCAATGCAACCATGGTATATCACACAAAGGAAAAGCCATCGACTTTTCTTAGCTGAAATCTAGCATAGAACGATGAGATTGTCAGTCATACTCCAACCTCAGCTTTCTCTAGTACGGTTATGTACTTGTTCCTGTCTTTGTTGCTGCATTCCTTAAGCCCTTCGTTTTGAATTTTTTCAGCAACAAAGGAAGGAGGGCGTGGAGGAGTCCTCGGAGACAATGACCATATTTGAGACGAATGGAGATGAGAAATTCATTATCAGGATCCAAATCTCCGGGAGTGTTAACTTTACCAAATTCACTGGGTGGGCGAGGAGTCATTTTTAGTCAATCCAATATGATACTCTTCAATGATTGAGGTATAGAGGGGAACGAACAGACTGTATGACTCGGTAGCAGGAGCATCGACATCTGCTCCAAAATCAAGATTCCCAGCGTCTGGACTGATAGAATTAAGAAGGGTAGCCCTAGAACTTGTCAAGGTTTCAGACTGATCAGAAATCAAACGAGTTAGGTATTGTATGAGAAGGAGCTTGCGATCGGCATCTGCCTTGATATTCTGTGATCCAGACTACAGTTTGTCAAGTGTACCAGCAACCATGGTGCCTTTGGAGAATCTTCAACAAAAACAACCTTTCAGGCAAACTGACGAATGAACAATATAAGTAGTGTTTCCCAAAGCGAAATCTCACTATTTCACACCCTCATTTACATGCATAAGAAAATTAAGGTCACTAATTCTTTCGCAGAAACTAAATCTTCCTTCACATCCGAAGCGTCAAAAACTTTTTCATTATTTTCTATAACTTTTCCTGTAACTCTATCATGGTTTAACACACTCTCGAGACATTCTGCCCATCTTTCTTAAACTCTTTACTTATCACTAATTGTAGACCCATTCTTATTTTTAACAAGGGCAAGTCAAGATTGACTATTCCCTCTCAAATTATTAACATACCGGCACAATGTTTTAATATTATGCCGTCTGGCTCCATCTTCAGAACTTAGGAAAATTTGCCCATGGCCACCACTTCCCACCTCCTTAGTTTATATTTTAATATTTTCTCCACTTTTCTACATTCCTCTTATTATCACATTATCTATCAGTTAGAAAATTCTTGTACAACCCCCCCCCCCGTCCTCTCAAATAAACATGAAGCATTCCTAGTTGCGTTTCTAACTTTCTTCCCTAAGACACCATCAGCAACTTCAAAAACTAATTTCCTAAAATTATTCAACCTATCTTCTACAATGTCAAATTTTAAGCTCTCCAGTTTAGTATTCAACTGTGCCTGGAATGTTTCTCTCAGATTGTCATCCTGGAGTCGGCCAACGTCAGAGCTTCCCGGAAGATAGGAAATCTTCCTAAATTTTAGCTTTAGACTACTCCCAGACACTACTAGGTGAAATCTTCACTTTTAACATCAATAACATTACTCCTATCCCCGCACGAATGCACAAAGCCTCCATTCAAATGGAGATCCAAGGGACTTTTTGCTGTCCAGTTCTAAGCTGTCTTAACCGCTTCGTGTAGACTTGAAAAAACGCGTTATTACCCAGCCCTGCAGTGTTTCTAAGATCAGTGCTTTTTCCAAGGTCAAAATAATCTCAATGATTTAAAGTCTGCGAAAATTTCAACTTGGAATGATGCACTGCTAAAAAAAAATGCGTAGGTTTTGACCATATGTCTCAAGTCAAAGAGAGGAAAGATTTTGAAGCTCGCAAGTTTCAATGGCTAAAATGAAATCCTCTGGGCTGATATAAAGCCCAGGGGCTTTATTCCCAACATTTTTCTTAAAGATGGAAGTACCAAAACTTTTCGACATTTGAGTCATGTAAGTATTTTTATGTGCCTGGGTGAACGACCAGATAGAAGCATAAAGGGTCTGTATTGTACTGTTACCCTTTCCATTTCCTTTCATAGTGAGCTGACAATGTATATGCTTCAACAGTAAAAAAATAGGCTTTTGTATATTTGAGCAGGAAATGACCAAAAGTTCTAGAAAATTCAGGATTATGAGGCACTCAAGCCCCTCATATACAGCCCTGGACTCCACCACCCATTCCATGACATCCTTCAAAGAGTACGGATTAAAAAGTGTATACACATTTCTGGTCTCTAAATCTGTTCCTGATAGTTTCATTCATTTAGCAAAAATGTTTTAATGTCAAGGAAATTCAGTGTCATCTAGAAAACAAAGGAATGGGGTCGTTGCGTGAGGAAAATTTTTTATAGCTAACACATTTACAATTCTTTCATGCTTCATTATTTATTAGACTAGAAAAACAAAAATACCAAAATTTTCATGCTTAAAAACTAAAAATTTTACGAACTTCAGAAAAAAATGATTTTTCTTTGTTTACTGTCACTATACAGACAACAAAACTGTAATTTCATGTCTTAACAGTAAGCTATGTAGTTAAAAAGTAAGCAAGTATTACAGCACTATACCCTCAAACTCCAAACCGACGATGCTGATCTCCGTTCCTTAGCCCTTCAGCCAGAAAGTGCAATGGATGGGCTAGGGGTCAGTCAGCTTGTGTTTTCGTACATCCTTTCTGCTTTTCTTCCCCAGATATCTCCAGGTACCCAAATGAAGCTTGTACTGCTTCTCTGCTAAAATGATAGAGATTTAAGGGGAATAGCCGTAGCTTTATAATAATATGTACGGTATGACAAGAATGTCTTGTGAAGCTGATAAAATCATCTGAAGAGATTGGTACTATTCATACTCAAGAGTGATCAATTTCCACTGCACGTGAAACCCAGTTTTACATAGGCAGGCTAGGGTTAAATGGGATAAGTGTTGAGCCGGACACTCTCAATGCGGTGAAACTATGTGATGAAAAAGTTACAAAAGCTAGTTAGAGTGTCATCTAGCCTTCATGTCACAAGGACGAATTCCTGGTTTGGTTGATTTATCTTTTCGAAAGTTGTAGAGCCAATACTGCCGTAGGTAAGTCAATTTTTTTCTGGCACCTGTAACATTGGTGTTTGAAAACTTTATTTTCCAGCAGTTTTTGACATGCTCCCTTCCCTTGTAGCGGCTGGTCACAGAAACTATGCGAAGTCAGCGAGGCTGTACCTACAGCTGAAGAACAAATTTGAAAATATTTTTCCAGTCTTTGCCCAACACTTTTCCAGTCTTTTGAAAAAGGCTTATACTTTGTTAGACTTTCAGATAGAACTTTTTTTTTGGGGGGGGGGGGGGCATCTGTTGAAATGGTCATAACACGAAAATTACTAAGAAGTCTAAAAACGGCAACTGAATTGACTTGAAGTAAAGGAATAACGGAAGTACAGAGACCTCCGTGGTTAATGGGATCTCCAGCTTGTGCTCACGTTAATCTTCTGATGCAAGAACTGACGGATGTTTCTTATTATACAAGAGCGACAAACAAAAAGAGTCTGGTATTTAAAGGCAGCAGAGGGACTGCAAAGATACACAGATAGCTATTGACTTTGTCGAGCAGTCGTCTCCTTTCGAAGCTGATCTGCTATCAGTTCAAAGCCTTTCGCCTTTCTACCTGCAGAAAACGTTCTGGTTGTTTCATGAAAATTTCTGTGTCAATTTCACCTTGCAGGAAAGCTGTTCTTACATCCATGCAAATCTGAGAGCAAATAGTAGCAAATTCAAATTAGTTTCAAATGGCAGTTCTTCCTGATAGTTCCAAACTCTCTAGCTTGGTATATCCAATAGAAAAAATTAATAGTTGAAGTCAAAACTTCCATGGTATTCGACATTTTTAAGTTAGAATCGATGCTTTTGGTGCCACAGAAACAAGATTATTTTTTTTTTATATTCCCTGGTATAGAATTGTCATTTCAATCTTTGAAGAAGTTTGTTTAAATATAACCTATACTTATCCCCGTACATCCAGTAGTTTTCAAACGTTCTGGAATGTTAGACCTACTAACGTCATCAAGTTCATCATCAAAACTAATACATTGTCTAACGGCATCCTAGAATATGGATTCAGCATTGACATTAGTTATTTGAGCACTCGTTAATATTTGTCCTTGATATTTTTTGTTGTGCGGTGAATTGTGCTAAATTTTAAATTGATAATTAATAAAATTAATTATTAATTAATTAAAAAATTAATTAATAATTAATAAAATTAATTATCGAAAAAATTAATTAAAATAAAAAAAAAATGTTATTTTTTCTGCATTACATCAATGAATGTAGCTTCCTCAATTCATTGGGAATAGAAGCACTGAAACAGCAGCTTGGGGTGTCTTAAGGGTATACTCACCTCTAAGGTTTTCTATCCTCCAGCAAGGACCTTAAATTTCTAAATTTTTTCCCATATTAAAACACGGGGTTGTAATTTTTAACTTCCGCTCAATCATACTTACCTTAACCTCTTACATCCGAACAAATAAAAAAAAAAAGTTTTTTAAACTGAAAGTAAGATGCGACATTAAAACTTAAAATGAACGGAAATTACTTTGTGTGTGAAAGGGGCTGCCTGACATTACAAAAATTGACAAGCTCTGATTGACAATTCTCTAGTGACAAAATCGAAAGGAAACAGGTGACGACTTAGAAAAAACTTCACAAAAACTATCTATATGTTTAGTCATTAGCGACAGATCTAAGACCATCTTCCCAATACATTTAGAATTCCACTCGAGCTTAATTAGAGTTGATACAATCACTTCAAACTTCTTCAGTAAATACCTGCTTTAGCTCTATATTCAGATTTGGAAGTACTTCAGTTGCAGTCAAATATGTTTGCATAATAAAATCACTCATTTTATAGGGCTACAACGAGAGAAAGGTTGAGATGGCTAGGACACGTTCTACAGATGAAGGATCACAGATTGCCAAAGATTGTCCATTTTGGCCGACTGTCTAGGACTGAAAGCACTAGGAACTAGGAACGAAAAGCAGGTCGTCCACGGTTGGGATGGGAGGATCTCGTAAAGAAAGATTAAAGGGAAATGGAAAATCCTGGGAGGGTGTAAAGAGGTACCTTTGAATAGATTAGGATGAGGGAGTAGCGCACTTAGTTGTGTTGGCCTCAGGATGTTTGTTAGTAGTAGTACTAGTAGAAAGAACTAGGAATTACTAGCCAAAGTATACAAAATCTTACATCCATATCAAAAGGGCATCCAAAGAACGTCCCAAAAGGGCACATGTCACATTTATAATTTTTCAGGGAAGTGAATGTAAAGTTTTCAAGTAATTCACAGAAACATTGATTCTTTCAGGCAATAAAATATTTATATATAAGAATCTACATGACAGAAAGTATGTAGCAGGATAATGTGGCTTCGTTTTGGTAAATAGCACAGAGCATTAATTATCTTCAGTAGTATCTAAGCTAGAGGTACTGAAAAATATTTATATCAAAATCATGGCATTTTTTCAACATACGTAGCTATTACCCTCGAAAACTAAAACTCATGGGTTGATGAGGAACTTTTATATATGATACAGCATAGAAATTATCTGTTTAAGCATTATTCAGGTCAGCCGAATGATGATAATCTTGCTCAGTTTATAGAAAATAGAAATAAAACAAAATCTCTCAGAAGGAGAAAAACGAAAAATTATTATACAACTTATTTTGAAGAAAATAAAAATTATCCAAAGAAGAAATAAAAAGCTATAAATGAAGTCATAAAAGAAACGAAGAAAAAACAAATTATAACTATTCAAACGAATGATGGGATTGCTGATAACCCAGTTGAAATAGCTGAACTGTTCGCAGACCATTTTTTGAACATCGGGAAAACGGTCTAAAGCAAAACTACTAGTGGCCAACCATCGAAATGAGAGTTTGAAGACAATCGAGGCACCAATGGAATATTAAACCGTATACACAAACGAGGTAAATAAAATTGTAGCACCAACCAAGTCAAACAGCGCAGGAATAGATGGACTAAATCTACGAGCTTTTAAATCCATACCACCCACAATAGTGCCCATGTTAGTCTATCTGATAAATCTATCTTTTAAAGAAGAACGATTTGCAGATCCATTAAAGCTAGTAAATGTTGTTGCGTTGCCAAAAAGCGGATCGCTTGCTGACATCTCAAGCTGGAGACCCATATCGATTTTGCCACTTTTATCCAAAATTTATGAAAAACAAGGCATAAAAGACTTTATGAGTGTGTAACAAAACGGGGATTTTTATCAGAGACACAATTTAATTTCAGGATATCTCATTCAACTGTGAATGCTCTGGAGGATCTGATGGATACAATAAATAATGAACTAGATAAAAGGAATTTTTGTATGTTGATTTTTATAGATTTTAAAGAAGCTTTTGATACAGTAGATTTTAGCATTTTATTGAAAAGATTACTTTGCCTAAGAATAAAGAATGATTTTTTTTTGGCTCGATAGCGACCGAAACTTTAAAAAACGGAATTTTGACACCAATATATACATCAAAAGAATTAGATTTTTATGCCGGTTTTAAATATATAAGTTTCATCAAGTTTAGTACTACTCATTAAAATTTACGAGCCTGAGAAAATTTGCCTTATTTTCGAAAAAAGGGAGAAATATCCCCTATAAGTCATAGAATCTTAATGAAAATCACACGATCTGGTTCAGCGTACCAGAGAACCCTACGGTAGAGATTTCAAGCTCCTATCTACAAAAATGTGGAATTTTGAATATTTTGCCAGAAGAAAGATCACGGATGCGTGTTCATTTGTTTTTTGTTGTTTTTTTTTTTTCAGGGATGATCGTATCGACCCAGTAGTCCTATAATGTTGCTAATGTTGCGAGAGGGCTCATTCGAACGGAAATCAAAAGTTTCAGTGCCCTTTTTAAGAGAACGAAAAATTTGAGTGCAACTAGGCCCCCTCCAACGTTCATTCTTTCCTAAAGCCACTGGATCAAAATTTTGAGCCATTTTGTTCAGCATAGTTAGAAAATCAAATAACTATGTCTTTGAGGACGACTTAATCCCCCAAAGTCTCCGGGGGAAGGGCTACAAGTTATAAACTTTGTCCATTGTTTACACATAGTATTGTTCATTGAGAAGCATACAGACGTTTTCAGCGGGGATTTTTTCTGGCGGGAGGATCGGGAGAGAGGTTCACGTGGGAGGATCTTTCTGTGGAGTAATTATTCGTGGGGAAGAGAATTTTACATGAGGAGGCGCTGGGTTTCACAGCATTGTTTAGAAACGATCAGAAATTAAATATAAAGAAAAACATGTTTTCCAAAATTGAAACTTAAAATGAACAGAAATTATTAGGTTTATGAGGGGATGCACCCCCTCATCAATACCTCACTCTTTACGCTTAAGTTTTTTTTACTTCCAACCCATAGATGAAAATTAAAAGCTCGTAGTTTGGCTGCTGTGAAATGGATAAGAAAACGCCAATGTTCAAACTGAGGGATGTTCTTGAGGAGACGCATCTCAGAATAAATGCTAACCAACTAGTATTTAATGTTGATAAATCTTGCGTTTTATAGTTATCCTGAATCGGGGGTGTTCATCGGAGATATGTGGTATCCAAAAATCCAGAGGTCTGATCAGTCGACCAGACAAGCGCTTGGCAAAATTCCTGGAAATACCCCTTGATCAAAAATTGTCATCCCTGCAACAATCCAAGCAGTAAAGCTGAAGCTATTCCAGAATCTGGGAGTAACAAAAAGAAACTCAAGAACACGTTCCGAAGAAAAAATTGGTCATCCTCCAAAATGCTCTTATAAATTCCCATTAGGATCATTATGAAATAATTTGGCAATCGACTTTTGAGCTACCCTCGTGAAACCTGAATTAGATCCATATACGATGTCTGATATAACCTGGAAAAAATGAGCACTTGTCACTGGAGTCAATACATCAGCTATCCTGCTTGACTTTTGTATTTACATTTTTAGCTGGTGAACGGCTATCTTCATTCACGACATTGTTTCGACCTATCTCTAACCAGCATAATCAATATGCCCGATCATCTTCAAACATGCAAATACCCATCAGCCTGACCGTGCGATTAGATTTAGCTTTAAATATAACCTGTGCAATGATATGAAATCTAACACCAGCAGAGCTGAGAGGTAGGAGCTCCCTTGCGTCATCCAAAAAAGGAGTAAATAATCATATATTAGCACTACCAAAGAACAGTCAATTTTATTTTATTCTTATTTTTCCTTCTTTTTTATGACAGGAGTAGTTTCCCTAGGGGTTAGGAGCGGGAGAAGATTCGGTTAATTATAATGATTAATGAGGGGTAAGATTGGTATTTATAGGAATTATCCTAGTCGATTGAAGAATTATAATAGTGAATTCACGAATTCCCCAAGTGAATTTGGGTATTCTCCATGTGAATCCGAAAATTCTCCGAATCAACTCCAAGAAATTCAGGAGCCTCCACCTGAGTTTAGGAATGATCCAAATGAATTCATGAGTTCCCCAAATGAATTCAATAATTCTCCAAATCAATTTAAGAATTACCCAAGCAAATTCAGGAATTCTCCAATGGTTACCTGGAACGATGAATTTTCTGAAACCAATGATTAAAATTAAATATTTCGAACTATTTCGGCTATTTAGCAAATGGCAGTCTTCAATAAAATAGAAGAAAAAACTAAAATAAAGAAGTCAATAAAAATCTAATTAATTCAAACAATTATAAAATAAAGATGAAAAGAAAACTCGAAAATAAAATATTGACAGGCCCTTAGAACTTTACGAGGTGGGTCTAAACTTTACGAGGTGGCGGAGGTTGTTCAAATCTTATATCTAGAATTAGATCTCACTTTGAGAATAAAATCCTGTTTGTTTTTTTTTTAAGCCCACTTTCAGAAATTAGTTAATTGTTTATAAAAAAAATTTGATTGAAAAGTTTCATAAAGGTTTCCTTTAGACGTTTTAAAATACTGAGTTATAAAAGAAAAAAAGTATTTGTTTGGCTTAATATTCGGTTGGCTTCTGCTTCGACCCAAAATTGAAAGTTTCGCTTCTCGGTCGGCAAAACAATGGTTTTAAAAAACAACAATGGCCTGTTATTTAAGTTTATCAGTAAATTTGAGAAAGTCTCAAATCGTACATGATACACAAGATTTCATCATGAGTCTCTTAAAATTTACTAATTTACAAATATTACCCAACTACAAGGGGGGTGCCGGGGGGCACAGGGGGATATATAAATGACGACGGGGACACAGGGAATGTTTGATTAGCAAAATCCATTCATAATAGAAATTTATCTAACGTCCAGAACTGGATCCATTCAAAACTGAAGTTTAATATATTTGAACTTAATTAAGGCTAAGTCAATCAGAATTTTCCATACATTTATTTATTGGCTAATACCTGAACCTTATCCAGAAAGAGAAAGAACTTCGAACAAAAGTAAATAATAATGAATGTTGTATTGGCGGAGTGGTATTCGAAACTTCGAGATACAAACAAAATTCATGTACCGAAATCGAATGTGAACGATCTAAAAATACACTGGTTTTGTTTTTACATTCAACTTCATAGGCAAGGGGTTGGGTGCTTTTGTCTTATTAATGGGCTTTTTGAAAAAGTAAAAAATAAAAAGCTTTTTGTTTTGTTATATTACATCCTCTCAAAGTTCTAACTATTATGGAATTGATTCAAGACAACTTAAAGTTTTATGCTTCAGTACTTATTTTACTCGAGGGGTCATCCACTTTCAAAAATAGTGTACACCAGTTGGTGTTTGCCATACTCGATGAAACCGTTCTAAGCGTGATGCAAAGGGTGCAACATGGCAGAAGTATGCCATTCATCTTGGAATAAGTAGCGTTTGCAATTGTCCAAGAGGTGACTGGAGAGTGGGTACCCCTCAATTTTGTTTTTGGCCACTATATTTTCTTCTCTTCTTGCACAGTTTATTGGAGTTTGGCTCACTGTCCGCTTCCGTAATCAGAAAGACCCGCGAGCTAACCCATCAAATTTCCTCTGAACTTCAAAGTGGATATTGTCTTATAAAAAGTGTATTGTCTTTTGGGAAGGTACAGTCTTACTATGCTTTGCTTTTAATTTATCTATTGCATCTGCATTTCTAGTGCCTACATGTTGTAAATTAGATATGCTTTGTAGGTGCACCACGACTTTTTTTCTTTTTTTTGTAAGTGAAAGTTCATAAGTTGTAAACTAAAATCCTGGTGCAAATTTAAATCTTTTCGAAAGCCAACCAGTACAATTCTCTCCCGGTGTTGCGGTAAGAAGTGTCTGGCATCAATGATCTTAGGATCCCTGCCCTCAAACTCCTTATCAGCCACTTCATAACCCAACTCATCCAACGTCTGTAGGATAATTTTAAAGGTTTTACCTTTGTCGTGACTCTTCAGATTTTTTACATTTTCCAGCACAAAGGCTGCAGGTTGTTTGGCCGCAATAATTCTGGCTACATCGAAAAACAAGGTTCCCTGGGTCTGACACTCAAAACCATGGGCCCTGCCCAGCGCATTCTTTTTCGACACGCCGGCCAGCGAAAAAGGCTGACAAGGAAATCCCGCCAACAACACATCGTGATCGGGAACATGAGCAGCGATATGACGATAGGCTTCCTGCTCGCTGACGTCCTCTTGTTGAGACAGGGTCACAGAGCGGATATCGTCATTAAAAATATGTTGCTCAGGATCGCAATGGTAATTTGCCTTATAGGTGCGTTGAGCAAACTTATTCCATTCGCTGGTAAAAACGCACAGACCGCCAATATCCTCAAAACCTTTTCGAATGCCGCCAATACCAGCAAACAGATCAACGAACCTGAATTGAGCGTTTTGCGCCGTCACTTTGGCTTGCGGTAACAATTCCTGCAGGTGCAAGTATTCATGATGTGTCAATGCCGGATTGGCTTTGCCTTTTAACCAACGATTCAGAGTTTCTCTGGCCCATTTTCCCGGAGAGTATTGATTGAGGTAGTGGGCCAGTTGTTTCTGATCGTAACTTTCCAGTAATTTATTGATGAGCGAGATATCACTCAATTGATTAGATGTCGTGGAAGACAATGGTAAAACCTTGATGTGTCAAATGAGTGACGAACTATCACACAAAAAGAGGCTTTTTTCCATGACGAATCCAGGCACGTAAAGATTTTTCCAAGTGTCAATGTTAGGCTGCCATTTCAAGAAGGATCTGTAAACAGAATAGAATCTTGTTTTGCTTCAAACGCTTATGATTTCATCCTGTAAAGGAATATATAATTTTCAATGTGATGAAAAACTTATTTTTAGGATGGACAATGCCATCAAACCTCCCTCTCAGAGATAGCGAACGTGGGCTCTCTCGATATTCTGGTATTTCAGCACTCCACCATGCGTAAAACGTCAAGATTTTTTTGCTAATAAAATAGTGTTCAGTAAGTCACACATAAAGCATGATTGGTTTATGAAACTATAACTAGGTGAATTTAAAAATACTTTACTTTAATTATTGAAAGGATATAGTTAATCTCTAAAAGAATGCATATTTTAGCTATTTCTTTAAGGACCAGAAGCAGCAACATTGGACTGGACCTCTCAACAGTCCCTTTATTCAGCCGAAAAGAATGTATTTTTTTTATTTCCCTTTGTTAACTTGAACGGGGACTTATTATTTTCCCATTCAAAAAAATATAAAACTAACTTTTTATAAGCACAATTCGTGATTGCTGGAATAAACTATCGTTAATTTTTTGGCATCTATGAGTCTCAAGTAATTTTAGTTACGATAGGACTGGCAATACTGGTCTCGCCTTGCTTGGGGACCGCAGGTCTCGTAGGGCTAGCAACTTCACCATGCTTGGGGGGCGATGGGGCAGCATTCTCGCCTTGTAGGGAAGAGGTGGCTGTATTCTCACCTTGTATGGGGATAGAAGGCCCCACGAGATGACTGCAGGAGGAGCGCAGAAGTGCTTGCATCATCACACAGCCTCGCCTTCTTCGCAAAAGGAGCTCCTTCCTAAAATAGAAATAAAATATTAGTTTTCGTGAAATAACTTGAGGCTTAAAATATTATTTGTCAACATGTATTGTGCCCCAGTAACAGTAAAAGCATGCACATGTTGCCTTTTGGTCAGTTAATACCCCCGTCATGATAGCCCGGAAGTTAATCTTGATATGGTAAGCTGTTCCAAATGTATTGCTGATGGACCCTTTCTACCCCCTTTTAATACTTCTTTCATCTAAATCTGATTTTCATCACCTATTGACCTTTAAAGTAGTTGCAATTGAAGCAATAGTTGGAGTAGTTTAGTAGAAGTAGTATTTGTAGTAGTAGTAGTAGCCGTAGCAGTATTATTAGTAGTAGCATGCACATATTACCTTTTGGTCAATTTATCTTCCCATTTAAGCCAATAGTATCGGAAGAATATTGCCTTTTTCGTCAATTTATCACACCCTTGCATTTCCTGAGAGTTCCGAATTAATACACTCAGTCGCTCCCAAGTTACGCCCTTTTGACAACCCATATATACATAATTTTTTTGATTTAGTTCAATACTCACCTCATTATTTTTTGAAAGGTTCACCGCAATGACCTTCGTCTTTTTTGATGATAAAGGTCAAACTTGTCAACCTTTCTCAATAGCAAATACTCTATAATGGGTAGCGCAATAGTGCTGCCTAAGTAAAGAACGATGTTGGCACAATGTTTTCTTTATTTATCTTTTTTTCTTAGACCAGGGCCCTTCGTATAGTAGGAGTTGTCATCGAAATCGGAGAAACATCGAAAAGAGCTCATTCGATTGGAGGTTAAGAGGGCTAATACCATTTTAATAGTTGAAAGTGATTGGAAGCCAAATAAACCCTCTCCCACGCTCACCCTTTCCCCAAATACATCCAATCAAAATTTTGAAAAAGCTATTTTAATCAGTGTTGTTCAGAGATCCCGAAATTTTCAGGGTTTTAATCAACTTTTTGAAAACATAATAGAATTTTCACCTGCTAACTGATTATGATTTTGAATCCCTAACTTTTCGTGACATAAAGGCGTCAAAAATGAAAAATTGAGGGAGATTTTTTCGAGAATCTCCAAAAAAGGCGGCCGCAGCAGAAGAGCTGCCACCAGCAAAATCAGACAAGAGAGCCAATTCATTGACTTGTGAGTGGCCCCCTTGCCCATCTTCAAATTCGGTCGAGGTTTCTCCTCCCAAAGCCACCGGTCGCCCCGATTCATCGAGAGTCACTTTGATCGTGACCTTTTGAGAATCAACTTCAACTCCATGGCGCTCGGCTTGATTTCTTTGAGCCGCTTTGTGCTGGGCTTCAAAAGAATACACCTGAATAAAAGAATTACTCCGTGTGGCCGCTTTAACACCAAGGCCACTTTCACCTACCGGTTTTTGATAATTAAGTTGTTGCTGGTCGACCGATCGCACATTTTGAGGGCTAGAAGACGACTGATTCAACTGGAAAGCCGCAGCCAATAAATTTGGGCCAGCAATTTTCATGAATCAGGCGCCTGAAGCAAACGATTGAGGGATCCCGGATGAGGATGAATCGCTTGATTTTTGAGTTGAGGCAAAAGCTCTTCAAGAGCCATTTGCGGGTCAAATCCTGAGGCTGAGAGGCTCAAGAGATTTTCCATAGCGATATGACATTTTTGGATTTCTCGTTGAACATTTTGTTGACCTTCTTCATCCAGTCCCCCTGTAATGAGCTGAGATTGCAGGCCACTGAGCTCTTCAGAAATTTCACGCAGTCGATTTTCACGATTCAACAGTGGAGCTGGATTTTCTGGGGGTCTGGGCAACTGATTAGAGGAGTCTTCTTCTGGGTGATCTTTTGATCGACGCTGTCCCCCACCTCCGGCTCCAGAACTGTGAGGCGTCTCTCCAACACTGCCAATGGATCCCAGATCAGGCATGACAATCTCCTATATTTTTAAAAAAAAGATTAAAGACACCAGAGAGCGGGGGGGGGGGGGGGGGGGGGGCAAGGAAAATTCTGATACGGTCATTCACAACGTTATAAGAAATATATAAAGAACATAAGAAATTAAAATTTATTATATCAAAATTAAAATAATGGAAATTGCCACACATAAGAGTTGGGTTGCCACCCTCTCTAACCATTGCGTGTATTGAATTCTAAAAAAAAAATCTTTAGAAATAGCCTATTGATGTTATCAAAGTTTTTAGCCTTCAATTTGTCCTTTTAAAAGAGTGATTTGTATTGATTGTCACAAATGGATTTATTCCTCAATTTTATAGGCTTTTTCCTATAAACTAGTTATTATTTAGTTTTCTTTTAATGTTAGGAAAAAAATAGATATCGTCGTCAGTAAAGCATAAATGACACTCTAGTCTCTAATGGGGTTTTAGGGGGGTGGCTGCCCGAGAAGTTTGACTTTGATTCTACTCTTTCTGGGTCTCAATATTGTTATTTATTTTTCATTAAAAAGTTTTTGTAATTTTTTGTGCAACTTTCTAATTGATATGCTTCTATTGTGTTAATTCTAGGAGGTGTGATGACATTTGTAGCTTCTTCTGAAAGTAAAAAAAAATGGGGTTGAAATTGAAGCTAAAATAGCAAAGGCGGACAACAAACAACTTGGTTGAAAACAGCATTGTCTGTTATGTTGTTTGTGTTTAGTCTCAAGGAGTTCGGAATTACTCAAAGATAATTTCTTAAACCACATTGGCCTGCCATAACTTAAAGAAAGAAAAGGGTCAAACATGGGGTTTTCGAAGGCCAAATGAAAATACTGAAGAAAACACAGAAAGCTTCTTTCGTTCGTTAGTATCCGTCGATGGTTTGTGCAAATCGTGCCATTGGCGAATAACACACTTTATTGTGTTAGGTATATGATTTTAACTATTTCAATTTTTGGTCTTTTATTGGATTTTATTCTAAAGTGGCCACAGATGGTTATTCTATATGGTTCAAAGCCTCACTCTTCGTAATGGTATAACAATATTCAATTTTGATAACTGATATGGGTTGTGTGCTAAAAGAGGGCCAACCACCCCTCCTGGTTCAAGATTTGTCAGAATTCTCTTTGTGAAAAATGTGGGCATAAATTTTTCTTTTCTGTTTCGACCCTTGTCCTCCAGAAAAAATTCCCCGAGACCCTCCTTCCCGATCTTGTTCATTCTTAGAATGAAGTGTCTGTCCGATAGTAGCAGTACTCCCCTTTTTAGGACGTGTAACGTTTTGTTTTCTGTTTTAGCCCTCTCTATCTTTTATATTCTCAATCCTGCAGTTCGATATCATTAAACTATTCATTAGCCCTATTTTATTTCAAATGTTGTTTCTTTTGTAATCTACAGCATCCCCTGATGGTTGCTATATAGTATTTTATGGTAGTCTTAAAGAATACAAAGAGGAAATCGTGGATAACAGTGCTTGTAGAATACACTGTAACTTCTGAAGAGATAATTGGAAAAAAAAGGCTAGCAACTCTATTTAAACTGCTAATCAGGTTCGAGTGTGGAATAATAACTGGTACGCTCAGAGAGGAGATTAACTGATTAATCACGAAAAGAAAAAAATACAAAAGAAACGGTTCTAAAACTACTAAAAATGGCAAGAAAAGAGAGAAAAAAAATGCAAAATTTAATAAAATTACTCTAATTGAAGAAACAGAAAGTTCAAGTATCCTGAAAGCCAAATGAAACTGGGGAAATCAAAATATTGACAATCAATCGAGCTTTCTGGTTGACAAGAAATGTCAAATAAAGAAATGTCAAGAAATGTCAAATAAAGCTTTCTGCATTACCAAAGCCGAATTATATTTCTCCAGGGATTCCACAGTATAAATAGGAGGGGCGTATTTGTCACCCGTAAAACTGACTTTGGAGACACGCCCCCATCTGTGCAGACAAAGTTCTACACCTGCACTTTGTATCAGCATTTCTTTGGGTTTAAAAATGAAGTTTTGACATGAATCAAATAAAAGAAGATTGATCACTTGAAATTTTGCAAAAACTAAAGAAATACCTGAATCAATGTCCTTGCCACTTGTATTTGACCATGAAACAAAGACAAATGCAAAGCAGTAACTCCACTTTCCAGATCTTTCGCATTTATCAATACATCCTTAATCTTCAACAGTCGATCAACTATATCATTTTTACCACATGCAGAAGATGTTTGTAATGCATTCCTCCCATTGCTATCTTTGACACAATAAAAATTCTGACATAAATAATTCAAATACTTCCAAAGAAGCTTCTGATTTACACTCTTGCCACAAGTTAGAGCAGTTGTTATGCTGTCACCATGGCGTCTGCTGTGGCAATAAGGGGTACAATTAGAGATTGAAGTCTTTCCTTGCATTGTTTTCAGTAAAACCAGCAAACCTTAGCATAAAATTAAGGCAATGTTTACAAGTTCATGGATTACTGGTCCCAAATCAAACTTAATCCATGAACATAATGCTAATCATGTACAAAAGTTGCAGACCCTGCAATCTTTCCTTTCAACTAGCTTTTGTTTAATTATCATAAATAGTCAATAATTGCCTCAATTTAGCCTTCCACTGTCATATATTTGAAAGCCATATTTGACCATAAATCGCAATGTCAGTTAGATTACAGACACACTGCCCAGTTGGAAGTTGTAAACGATGTTCAGTCAATGATAAATACAAAAGAACTAGTCCTGCAAAATAAATACGATAAATGAATATTTAGCAACATTCCCTATAATAGAATATAGCCACTGCCTTCATTGAGAAAGCTGTAGATGGGATTATCAAACAGTTCGTGGTAACGAACTGTAGAGCACAAGGTGCGTCCATCGTTCTTGTCAGTGCGCCGCTCATGCTGGAAACGGGGTCCTACCGCGATTACCACGCGGTTATGTTGGTCACCGCACCTTTTGAGAAACGGTTGAACCGACTCCTAAAACGGGACGGCATGGATGAGCAAGCGGCACGGTCACTGATGGCCAAACAATGGTCCGATGATCGAAAACGATCCCTCGCAGACGTGGAAGTCGTCAACGACGGCGATCTCGAACAATTGGCGACAAGGGCCCGAAAAGCCTTGGCCAGTCTACTGGAACCGTTGGCCAATGCCTAAGCTTTTGTTTCGGCAAGGATCACTTCTGCAGCCCTGAGGCCATCAACCGCAGCACTGACGATGCCACCGGCATAGCCCGCGCCTTCCCCAACTGGGTAGAGGCCTTCCAGTCCAACGGATTCAAGGCGATCATTTCTTGGGATTCGAACAGGGGAACTGGTCCGACTTTCAACTGCGATAACATTGGCCTGATCGCTGATATATCCCTTCATGTTTTTGTCAAAGCCCTTAAGTCCTTGCACTAAAGGATTTAAAAGCCATTGCGGCAACACATCCCACAAATTGTAGGGCTCAGCCAATGGTCTGAAATTACTGGGTGCCAGCACGCCGGATGGTTTGCGGGCAACCAAATCCGAAATTCGCATGGCCGGCGCAGCATAGGCCATTTGTGTGCTTTGAAAAGTTTTGGCTTCAAGCTGTCTTTGAAAATGTATGCCCATTAAAGGATGATCGGCGATTCCTGCCTTGACCAAGTCTGCAGGTACGACTTGAACAACAACCCCTGAATTGGCAAAGGCAGTCGAACGGTTGGCATTAGACATTCCGTTGATGGCCATCCCCTTCGGTTCCGTCGGGCTCGGGACGATAAAGCCCCCAGGACACATACAAAAACTATAAATGCCACGGTTTTTTAGAATTATGCTAAATATAATGTCTCAATTTTCAAAAATTTCTAGAACGATTTATTTGATTAGCGTTGAAAAAAAATCCTTTGGACTTTCGAGCAATACCAAAAAGAGGGTTTAAACATGTTAGAATGGTTTAAACACGTTAAAAGTGTTTGCCAAAGTTCGACCTCTGGCAGCTTAACAATACCCAAAGATTACTGAACCAGTAACGACTGAAATACAAAATAAAAAATAGAAGCGTTTCACTGAGCCTAATTATTCCATTCACCGACTGCTGGGATAGGAACTTCCTACGGGGAATTAAAAAGGCGTTTTTCCAAAAATGTTGTTGGCATTTCATTACTGTCTGTATTTTGCCTTACTGGAGCCCACAAGATTGAACCCTTCTTAAATACAAAAATTCAGTACTTCATAAAAGCTTAAATTTTCGGAAAAATAATTAGCGTACAGTTCAAGTTTTGCACAATGCCGTTTTAAATAGCCTTAAAAAATTTTAAGTGACAGTACCTGGGTTTTGCTGGGGTGTTTAAGTTCAGGAGCTAATATGTTGAATATTATCTTTTCGGATGAGCTCTATAGCTCCCTAAATATTCCTTAGTATCCGATCAAAGATATTACAAAAGGAATGTAAATGTTACTATTCTATTCAAAGAATATTTTATAAAACGATCACCGCATTATCAATTTTTTTTTATTCAGCTGAATCCCTTCTTAAGCTTCTTAACGCCTTTTGTCGCAGATTTTCTTCTAGTTCTTCGTCAACAGACATACTCTCACTTTCAGAGTCCTGGAACAAAGGATCAGTTTTAATAAGGTAATTGATTACTTCTGTTGAGTCGGCATAAAACAAAATCACCAACTACAGCTACTTTTATTTTTTAGCATGGTAGGAGCAACCCCTCCAATTTCGGTAAGAAATTGAAATTGAAAAAACCCATGTAGACAAACTCCTCTTATTTTGAAGAACATGTTGTACATAAAGTTCTTTTACAGTTACTTTATCAATTTGGTTGTTATTGAAAAAACTGCTTGCAAAATATTTTACAATAATTTACTGCATCTTCAATAATTCTACCGACAGTATTTCGAAAACTACCTGCATAACATATTGGTTTGATTTTAAAGGGACTCTACAGACAGCCTATACAAGTGCATCCCAAGAGGAGAAGGGCTTTGTCCTCCATAAGACCCTCCCACCCGAAATCCTAAATTGTCCCAAATTACTATGCACTTTTCAAATATCCTTTTTTTGTTCTTGAGCCCCCCTATCACAGAACTCCTTTTTACATACCTGACTTTGTGTATTCTGCTGCTGCCCTAACATTGCTCATCCATATTTTCAGACTAGGAAAGGAACTCATAACTTGAGATTATATATACAAAGAATAAAACAAAATATCCTTTCTGACTTATATATTTTCATAAGCAACACAAAAAAGCCGTACTTCCTATTAACAGTAGATTGTGGAGAACACTGGAACGTAAAATGCTATCAAGCAAGGCTGTATCCAGGGGGAGTTAGGGGGCTTGAACCCCTCCCAAAAATGTTTGTCGGACTCGTAAAAACGTAACAAAAATGCATATAAAAAAATTTCGATGGGTTTTTATCCTGGATACGACTCTGCTATCAAGACGTAAGAAACGTAATACAACGAAATTCTTTACATATTAGACTCGAACTGTGGACAGAATATTTTCAAAATCGCAATTATATTTTCCGTAGGCTATTATACGGTTTTATATTTCCTGTAGATAATAATAAGATGTCAACCCGTAGTCTACATAAACGTGATAATTCGCTGTTCTTTCGTTACTAAGATTCATCAATATAAGGTGTTCTACCTACAACGAAAAGACGCATGGAGATCGATGATAAAACCGTTTATGTGACCGAGCCACCTAAGTTGCTGTAGTCGCTGTTTCTAAAGAACTGTAGTAGCTCGTTTTATTTCTTTTTCAAGGTCTTAGTTTGAGACTGTCTTGATATGCTGTTCCAACTTACGGTGTAGCTTTTTTATTTCGAAGATGAAATTTTTCTACTAAATAATTTTTTTTATTTCTACGTTCGTCCTCTACCTTCTGCGCTTCTGCGTTTTGCAGGCGTACCTGGCAACAAGGACAGGACAAAACTTACTACTGGCATCCAGAATCCACCTTTTTTTTTTAAGAAGCCTTACAACAACAAAATCATCACTAAAATATTTGCACAACCCAGAATAGCAGAAACAGATTTTCAAAAGTATTCTTACATTTAGAAAACTTTCCTTCATTAAATTAAACAAGTTCAAACTAGTACAAAGAAAATATGCAAGTCCCAAATAGACTCTGTCTTGGGTTAAATATTAAGAAGAAAAAGAAGAAGAAAGTCGTTTTAACGATTTGTGTAGCAGTATTAGGTAGTATATATTATATTGACTAAATCTGACATAGGTAGTGAAATGATTCTTCTCTATGGCTGGTTTAAAGGATACTCTCCATGGAAAAATTGAAAATAATGGCCCAAAATTGCATGCGTGTTATTTTAACCTCCTAATAATCTGACGCTCGAAAAAAACATACAAGTCCCAAATAGACTCTGTCGTGGGTTAAATACTAAGAAGTAAAAGAAGAAGGAAGTGTTTGTAGCGATTTGTAATAAATAGTAAACATTAATATAGTAGTATTTGATAGTATTTATTATATTGACTGAACCTGCTATAGGTGGAAAAGTGATTTTTCTCTATTGCTGGTTTGAAGGATTCTCTCCATGGAGAAATTGAAAATAGAGGCCCAAAACTGCATGCGTGTGATTTATACCCCCTAATAGGGAACTTTTTTGATCATAATGAGAATATTGTTAAAAAAGTTTACAAGCTGGTTTGGATATTTAAACCTTTCCTTTCTATCTCTTGTAGCTTTGACATATATTACAATAATATTTTATGGGGCCTTGCAGTGTCTTTTCTTAGACGCGTAGCAAAGCTCTTCCACGAGAAGGCAGTCATGAGGAAGTTCGAAAAGACTATTTGTTTTGATATTTTTATGGATATCTCTATTTTGCTGCTTTGAATGCAAATATTCTAATTAAAAAGTGTTATGAATTGGCTTGTCGTGACGATGTTTGACGAACACTGTTTTTAATTTGGAAACATTTATTAGTTTACAAGAATTTTAAACACAATTCATTATTGATTGTTTTAGCTTTTCTTATGGCAATCTCCGATAGTGAATCATCCATTGAGAAACTAAGTCTTTAAGACAAATAAATACAAAACGATTTACCGTAAAAAAAAACTACAAAGAGCTCTCATTTCGCTTGTTAGGAAATCAGCGTATCGTTGGTTTTATCGTAAAAGTAATGTAATACATATTCTACCATTGTTGGAGGAAAGTTTTTAGTAAAGACCGTTCAACTAATTATAAAAAAAATAATCGAAATGTTTGTAATTGTGTTAGGAAGTTTAGGCTTGATGGTGGGAATCATTTTTGACTGCATCAACTTAATCTGTTCACATACAATCTTTAAGTAAGTTTATTTTTAATGCATAAATACTCTGACTAATTTGATTCAGTACTTGACTAACTTAATAATTAAATATATTAAGATTTTAATCATATTTCAAACATACTGTTCAAAATTTTGAGCGTTATCCATTTTTCTTGACTGATTTTTTAGATTGGCTTTATGTTTATTTCCATAAGTGTATCAAGCTAATGAATGTCAGAATTTACTTTGGCTTAACAATGTTTAAATATAAAAAACAAAGATCCACGTCATTAAAAAACAAATAACAACCATATTAGATATTATTATTGATTATTTGCAAACCCTTCATACAGTAAAAAGGGAGGCAGAGCATAAACAAACAAAAAAAGATAATAAGAATCACAATACACAAGAATAAAAAACTATAAAACACAGCAAGTACTTCAATAGCCAGACCAGCTGATTTAACGAAAATCCATCCCTTCTCCCTCTATCATCAGTCTCTTATCTTTTGAACAATGAAGTGTATTATACTACAACTAATTAAAATTTTGAAACGGTCGAATATTAGCGGATAATAAAATTATATTAATTCAGTCATCAGGTGACTGATGAATTCAGTCATCAGGTGACTTGGTACTACAGCGAGTGGTTAGTAGTAGTTATATCCAGAGTAGAAGTGCCGGCTAATCAATAGACAAAATCATGAATACTGAAGTATTCCTAAAAAATACCTCATGTTTCTCCCCCTGCTCTGGTACCTAGCTTTCTTTAGAAGATCGTAAGCTGTATCGGTTCTGAGAACTTTACAAATAATTTCCCTTTTCGAAAAGTTTTAATTGGTGTAAGAGGGTAGGCAATTATTTATGGTAGAATTCTAGATTAGCGGCTTCTTGCTATCAGCATTTTTTTTTATCACTGTGGAGTCAAGTTTTTTTTCTGAATTTTACATCTCCTTCTGGAAAGCTGCTACTCAGCAACTTTACCAAGGAATATGCCCTAATGCTACCGACTACACCCTTTTATTCACTAGGAGTAGCATGTTTCCTTTACATGTACTAAACCATTGCAAACCTACAATAAAGTAACACTGTGCCTAGCCTCGACAAATGGTAACTCATCCGCACGTGCCTGCCTTAATTTTAGGAGGAACACCTTTGCTGAAGACTGTGGTATTGAGATGATTATGGTACAATAGTGCACATTCTGCTGCAGGTAGAAATTGCAAAGAGAAAGTAAAAATCTCCTAGATTTAAATTGTGCAAATGACTTAAAAGTTCTAGATAAAAAATGTTAGCCAAAAGAAAAATTGTTAGAGGCCTTGGGAGTTTTGGGTACGAAAACAGTTTTGGAAATCTATGGCTAACAAACTAAGTCGCTTAGAAGAGGAAAAATTAAGACTGATCGGTTTTACTTCCCAGTGTTAACTTACCATTATTAGGAAGGATCCGGATGCAGCAAAGACACAAAAAGTAGAATAGACAGCGCAAGGTGTTTTTTCTTCGCAGCTACAAAAGGAGGAAGAATAGGAGGACATGTCACCAATCCTAAAATTACGATACTAGAAGTAACGAGAATGACAGTATGGCGCTTGAGCATGGGCGCTTTAAAAAGTTAAGGAAGAATGCTACATGCTTTCCAGAGGAATTGTCTAAAATAAGTTTTAAGTCATCGTTTGATAGACGGCATATAAACAAGTAGTTATAGTTCTACCTCGCTTTCTAAGGGTTTAGATAACCAAGTCACACGTTACGGATGAAGGATAATAGGTTGCCAAAAATAATACTTTTCGGTAAACAATATGGGGTCAAAATAAAAGCTGGACATCTTATAATGGAATGAAAAGAGGTCACAAGAAAAGATTTTAAAATAATTAGAACTTCCGGGGAGGAGGGGGCGCTTGAGTAAACAGTGACGGAAATAATTTTGGAAGACGCAGTGAGATGTCAGTAGCATTTGTTCAACTGTCTTCTTTCCGCGGGAAAACTAGGTGTTTTGAACGAAAAAAATGTGTGCAACTGTCTCTATCAAAAGTAATGAGGATTTAAATCTTGTACTATAGAAAGTCAACAAAAGGAAACCTTGGAAGCCAAGAATTGAGTCTTCTTACCTTCCATATCATAAATGTGTAGGATATTGCAAGGAGTAAAATTCGAAATTCACGCCGTGCCTGGCAAGCCGCCGGTGGCTGCTGGGACTGCCCATCATGGCCATGCAGTTGTTCGGCCGGGCACCCTATGTGGCATTCCTCAACGTCGCAGAGCTGGACAGGCTGATCGAGAGCGAAGGGTTCACCATCATCGAAACCGGCGCCTATCCGGCCTCGGTGCCGAGCCGCTTCATCGTTGCCCGAAAGGACTGACCGGGACACTTGACTCTTGCGGTTGTGTATTGGTGTATTATATGTGCAATACACCAACGGAGACCACATGACGTCCTGGAACGACGCGCAGCCGATCTTTCTGCAGATCCGCCAGCAGCTCATCGAGATGATCCTCACCGGATCGATTCCCGAGGGCGAGGCGCTGCCGTCGGTGCGACAGATCGCCATGGATCTGTCGGTCAATCCATTGACGGTCACCAAGGCCTATCAGTCGCTGGT
>JAAAKM020073195.1:174099963-174128798 GCA_010016025.2 Alatinidae sp. Z8VKAUB7J3 | reverse complement strand
GCATGAGCGGGAAAAGTTTCTCGCTGACGACTGGCCGCGTATCCGGGCGCGCATAACGGCTCTGGAACTCGATGCGGCGGACCTTCTGGGCAATGGAGGTGACCGATGACGGAAGCGTCGGTCATCGCCCAGGCCAGCGGGCTCACCAAGAGTTTCGGGCGCAAACAGGTGCTGCGCGGCATCGACTTCACCATTCCCTCGGGCCGGGTCTACGGCCTGGTGGGTGAAAATGGCGCCGGCAAGACGACCACGCTGAACGCATTGCTCGGCCTGACCGGCTGCGGAGGGCGCATTGAAGTGCTGGGGCTCGATCCGTTTCGCCACCGCGCCCGGCTGATGCGGGAGGTCGCCTTCATTTCGGATGTTGCCAGCCTGCCGCGCTTCCTGGCGCCGGCCATGCCGCGGCTGGAAGACAAGCTGATCCGTCTCCTGGTCATGCGGGACGAGGACGAATCGCGCAGCAGGATGCGGTTTTTGATGCCGTTTTCATTTGGAGCCTATAACAACTTCCCTACGGTTGCTTAAAAATTTTGTTAGGTATGGGGCTCGAACCCACGGCCAGATGGTAAGACCCAATGGGGACCTCATCCTAAGCCTGGCGCTTTAACCACTGCGCCAACCTAACTTAAAAAAGTGCTTTGACGACCGGGGAAAAGCTGGGAAAGAAATTTATATAGGTATCTATGACGTCATGCAAAATTACAGATGGTTTTAAATAGATCTAAACATCTAAGGCAAAAGTATGGAAATTGTCTTAGGTAATGATGCATGAAAATGAAGCGCAAAAGACATCTACGACCAGAAGACATGTGACAAAAAGTATCTCAACGAATCTCAACTGAAGACAATGGACATTGAAATATGCGGGTAGAAGAAAAGTGACGGGGATGATCCCATTGAATCCCAAATGAAATCTGCGGTTAGAAGAGAAGCAACAGTGCCTGTATGATGAGTTGATTTCCTTACAGAATGTCCTGAACTTTCAGTGTTGTTTATTTTTATCATTTGTTCTTTATCCTTCGGATATTCTGTTACTTGTGCTCGGGGAATTCATATTATGTAATCTATAATTCATATTATGTAATCTATTTCCTGTTTAACTTCATCGCAGTTAGTGTGGTAAACAAGTCTTGCCAAATTTTGGCGTCTGAGCAGATTTGAATTTGAACAAGGTCAATGTTTATCTTGATGCTTTTGTTGCTGTGTTGAATTTTTGGGTCCACCTGACACAGATTGTTATTTTACCACCCTTGCTGGCCTCTAAAACTAAATAAAGCCAATAACTCCCCCATAATCTGGAAAATAAATCCCAAATAAGAATTAGGCTATTTTCTCCTGAAATATTAAATATAAAACTAAACAATACTCAAACTTCCAGGAATTGTTTTTTTGTGAGTATATTTCAGGCAATTAGTCCAGCCTATAAGGGTTGTCAGCACCCCATTAAAGTTTCTGCTGCGAAACATCTTATGATGGAATAATATTACTTAATCCATAATTTTGATTTTATCGATTTGGAATCATCAAGATAAATGAGAAATCTTGTGATTACTATGCGAAAGTCATCTACAATTCGAAAATTCAACTTAGACTTAAAGCCTAGGGTTATTGTAACCTTGATATTGATAGGTCAAATGCAGATAGAGCGGCTTATATACCTCCTGTCAAACATTTTGCCTTCAAGAATGATTGGCAGCCCCAAAATTGAGACGGCCACTAGATTCTCATGCTAATAAATTTTGTTTACCAAGCAGGTTTTCCTTAGTCACGACTGGATATCCACTGGGTTTTATTCCACCATCCTAACTAAACTACTAAATTCTAAACATTTTTGTAAATTTACAACTAATGCAAAAGTTACAGTATTTAACTGAATAATGATTTGGAACATATCCTTTTAAGTTGCCTGTTTTTCTGTTGCTAAAACGGCTGGATTATTCACATTCTAAATCTTAAATTGTGGTTGTCTCACTTTATTAAGAATTAAATTTTGTTGTAATATTTAAAATCGTGTGCTTTGCATCCATTAAAACTAAGATATTCAAACTGAAAAAATTATTCGGATATACTACTACTACTAAAAACTCACCGCAGCACGAAGCCGCCAGGGGCCTACACAGCTACGCACGCTCCTCCTCCATCCAAGTATAATCAAAGCCTCCCTTTTACACCCTCCCAGGAAGTTCCCATTTCCTTTAAATCTTTCCTTATGACATCCTCCCACCCCAGACAAGGATGACCTGCTTTCCGTTTAACCCTAGACGGTTTGCCGAAAAGGACAATCTTCGACAATCTGTCTTCCTTCATCCGCAAAACGTGCCCTAGCCATCTCAACCTTTCTTTCATTTAAGCCCTAGAAGGCTCCTTAAAGTAAGTAGCTCAAGAATAGAAGTACAAAATCTTTCCGGAACACTTGAGAAAAAAAAAAACACGCTTTATCTATTCCAAGATTTATTGATCTTTTATTGATTCCTCATACTTGTTTAACAGACCGCTAAGCCATTTGAAGGGTCCCGATGTAAATTCTATAAAAAGGAATCGTGCTTTCATTAAATAGAATCATTGGACTGCACAAAGGAGGATGAAAAGTTCTTATTGAGTTTATTTTTACGCCTCAACCTTCAATCGCAAAATAGAAACAGTTTTTTTTTCAAATAAATTTCAAAGTATAGGCCTGGCTGATGCAAGGACTCATACAAGAGGAGGGGGCTTGGGGTCAAGCCCCTCAAAACCTTAAGTATTTTCAAATTCCTGGGTGCTTCTTATTCAAATTATCGGTACTTACGCGTTATAGCGACCACACCCAAGGAGTGAAGCTAGGTTAATCCTAAAAAAAAGACCAAAAATCATGAAAATATAATACTTTAGTAACAAAATTAAGAAAAGTACAGCAGCGAATTATGCAAAGCTGGCTGTGGAGACCAAATTCTATTAAATACCTAACCTAACCTTCTCTATTATACTAAATATTTAATTAAACATACGTGCACAGTAGTTTATCTCACTAAGACTAAGGCAATTATCTCCGAATGCAGACAGGGAAACCTGTTTTACTCAGATCAAGAACAACAGTGTGATCTTGGATTATCGAATAAAATTAGTTTTTTTTTATTATTATTCCCCTTCATTAGTAAAATCTGCATACGTGCCTGAGTAGATGCATCAGTGTTTCTAGGTTGAATGTTATTCGAGGGATATAGCCTAGAAATATATTTTGGTGCATTGAGAATGGGCTGAATTTAATGAATTGGTGCTCAAGTCACTTTTTAGTCATGATACGCGCGTTTAAAAGCTATTTGTGAGTGGGGTCCTATCACCGCCTGGCCCTCTTTTCCCCAAATAAGTCCGGTCGAAATTTAGAGATAGCCATTTTTTTCAAAATAGTCAAGGCTAAGATCATATAGTAATGCTTCCAGGATTGACACAAACCCCCAGAGTCTAGGGGCAAGGGTTTTAATTAATATCCTATGGCACATAAGGTTCTTATGGAAGAGGTGGTTACATAGACTTTGGAGGAGGCTAAATTTGATTATAAATTGAAAGTCTTATGTTTGTTTAAGTATTATTAAGTGATCGCAGGGCAATTAGCCCCCTACCACCTCTATTTTTCAAAATAAACCAGATCGAAATTTTGACACGGCCATTTGTTCAAGATAGTCCAATGATCATATAACAATGCCTCTGGGGTTGACACACGCCCCCATTATCTTGGGAAAATGGTTTTAAGTTATCCCCTGGGGCATATAAGATTTTTGTGGAAGGGGTGGTTGCACTAAACTACGAACGCTGTAGCTAATGACACTAATGATATTAAGGTGAAACCTTTAGGGTATGTTTAGGGGGAGTTTCTATCAAACGAAAATATATGCATGCAGGTTTTCAAAAGGGCATATAAACAATATCATAGGCAGCGTAGCGCTATCATATTCATAATTTTGAGATAGCGGTTTTGTTCAGCATAGTTGAACAGTCAAGTATCTGTGTATCTAGGGATATTGAATTTTTCAACCCCTCACAGTTATACAACTTGCCCATTATGTTTTAAAACTAAATGTTGCTTTAAACTAGATGAAAAGGCATTGTGTGTATGCTGCTTCCCAATAAGACATCTCAGCAATATCCCAAAAACAACTGAGGACATTAAGTTGAAAGTTGCAGGAATACTACTATTATTACTTCTACTCTTACAATTGAACTACATCAAAAGTGTGTAAGTGTGTCCATGTTGTCAAATAGAATTTTGATTCTTAAGCAGAAAAACTTAAAAAGCGGAGCACTACCAATCAATTTTCAATTGTTGGTGCCATCAATTTAACAGCAAAAAGTCAGGCGTGGGGTCTAAGAAATCAATAGCCGACATCATACCGAGACTAGGCCTGGGTTTGTTTTGAAAAACAATCAGAAATCAAATAAAAGAAAACTATTTTTTCCAACTGAAAGTAAGGAGCAACATAGAAACTTAAAACAAAAAGGAAGTATCCCTGGCTACCTCGATCTTTACGCTGCAGTTTGATTTTTTTCTGAATTCTTTAAGAACGACTGCTGAAATACAAGAACCATTGAATTGGTATAACAATCATTTTTAAAGCACTAAAAATCTTTAGTGTAAGCAGTTAGTAGTGGAGGAACAGCCTACCCCATATACGGAACAATTTCTGTTGATTTTAAGTTTTTAATGTTGCTCTTTACTTCCAGTCGAAATACTTGTTGTTTCTTTGTAAATTTAATTCTTTCTTAGACCATAGCTATTAAGGTTCCTCCCCTGAATCAAAATTAAGATGTTTCTTCCCCTAGCGCTCAAAACCATTGAGAAAAATATAACCTCCTTTTTTACTTCATACCTCAGTATAGAACAGAAAGTACGTAAATTCTTGACACGAGCAAGTTTTTTAATATATTCTCCCCCTTAACACTGCTAATGAGAATCTTACGCCTTTCTTTGAAGACATTATAAAGGCATTTCATAAAATTTTCCCTTGCGGGCTATTTTCTCATAACTTTTAAAGAAAAAATTGCAGAGACTGGGAAATCTTGTCTTTTATTCTTGAAAAAAGGAAACTACTTTTCAACCAGGCTTTTTGACTTTCTAAAAAGGCAGTCTGGTATTCCACCATTTAATAAGGTACAGACAACTTATAAATATTTAAATTTGCTACAAAAAGGAAATGGAAACGAAACGTATTTTTCAACTATTTTCAGGGGATTGAGGACAGTTTTTATGGTTCACCCACTGGTTTCTAAATGTCGCACGAAAATTGTCTGCACCTTGGGGCCCTCGGTGGAAACCCCAGAGAAAATCAGAGCGCTGTTGAAGGCGGGCGCCGATTTAATTCGAATTAATTGTAGTCACGGTACACCAGAACAACGATTGACTTATTTAAGAAGGGTCCGAACCTGTTCCAGGGAAATGGGCCTATTCGTGCCCGTGATGTTCGATTTGCAAGGTCCGAAGATTCGGGTGGGGCGCCTGGCCAAGCCGATTCCCTTGAAAGAAGGGGATGAACTACACATCGCCTGTGGCGACGAAGTGGGAGATCGCGATTGTATTTTCACCACTTATGAATCCTTTGTCCGCGATGTCAATCCAGGTGAGTTAATCGCCATGGATGACGGCAAAATAAGGTTGCGCGCCACGGCGGTGGATGAGCGCCTCGTTCGCGTTCGTGTTGAAGTTGGTGGATTGCTCAAAGAACGCAAAGGCATCAATTTGCCCATGACCAAAATCAGTGCGCCCTGTTTGAGTGAAAAAGATTTGGCCGATTTAAAGGCTGCCATTGATCACAAGGTCGACATGGTTGCCGTTTCGTTCGTTCGCCGTGCCCATGACATGGTGGAAGTGAGGCGCCAAGCGGCATCCATGGGCAGTCACGCGCTTCAATTCGTCTCCAAAATTGAACGTCCCGAGGCCCTTGATGATTTAACCTCGCTGATTAACTTGTCCGATGGCGTGATGGTCGCGCGCGGTGATTTAGGTGTAGAAATTGGCGCACACCGCGTGCCCATGATTCAAAAGGAAATTATTGGCCGTGCGAACAGTGCCGGGAAATTTGTGATTACCGCGACCCAAATGCTGGATTCGATGATTGAACGACCGGTGCCGACCCGTGCAGACGGTGGCGAGACCACCGCGTCCTACCTGCTTGTTGAGGCGCCAGTTGTCTACTTTGTGACCGGCAAGATCTTCCTCTTTGTTGTCCTCTGTTTCATCTTCGGTACCATCTTCGCCATCAATGACAGACCGCCAGTAGTTCTCCAGCACACCCGCAAAATGGCCCTCGATGGATGTATCTGGCTGCTCTGCTGCGTCGAGCAGTTCGCGAACTTCGCGCAGCAGCACGAGATTGTCGCCACAACGTACGCGCAGGGTGTCCGCACGTTGCTCGCGCGGCAGGTCTAAAATTTCGCTGTAAAGAGCATAGACCTGTTGTTTGTTCATCGGGAACGACCGCGGATTAGTCGGTGAGGGCCCGATTGATATAGCCTCGCGCTTTTTGCCAATCCCGTTCGACGGTGCGCACCGTCATGTCCAGCGCCTCGGCAGTTTCGCTGACGCTCAAACCTGCAAACACGCGGCATTCCACCACCTGCTCGAGACGGGGATCGAGTTCTGCAATTTCCCGCAACGCTTCTTCCAGGCGCAAAATTGCAGCTTGATCCGATGGTACGCCGACACCATCGTCCTCGAGCGTCGCCGCCTGTTCGCCCGCGCCGCGTTTGGCGGCACCGCGTTTGCGCGCGTAGTCCACCAGTAGATGGCGCATCACTCGGGCAGCGGTGCGCAGAAAATGTGCCCTGTCGTTCCAGACCTGTTGGTGATCGGCCAGGCGTTCGTAGGCCTCGTGCACAATTGCGGTGGTACTCAGCGTATGCGATGCGCGTTCTTTGGCGAGCTGAAAGTGTGCGAGCCGCTTCAATTCTGGGTAAACAACCTGCACAACGCGATTGAATGACGCCCGGTCGCCAGACTCTGCCGCGGCCAGAAGTCCCAGAAAAGTTTCGTCCTGCTGGAGGTTTGGGTCTTCGCCGCTCATGCTTCGAGCATAGCGTTCAACTATTTCAGTTGTTGTATATGTGTGTATACGGCCTGAAAAATGGCTTTAAATGCCGTCAATCATTCATTCATTCATATTCAGAAAGCCATGACCATGGCCCTGGCTAAAGATCTTAACTCTTTACCTACACATGCCCGTTTGACCTGTAAAGTGTTGTTTTAAAAATAAATGCACTAATTCGTGAAAATTGGCTTACAGATTGTCAGCCAAGAGAGAAATGAATTTAAATCTAAAATAGGAGATTATGAAAATCGTTTGGACAATCTTGCTGAAAAGTATGAAGAATTGAAGCTCCTGCACTCCGAAATTCAAGTAACAGCCAAGATGTCAAAAGAGCAAAAACTAAATGCTGAAGCCCAAGTTACGCAATTGCAACAAGAATCTGAGGAAACAGCTAAGAAGCTGGAAGTACTCTTAAATAAGTAAGGTCACTTCTGATATTCTAAAATTAACCAGGCTTAGAAAGTTAATTTCGATGCTCCCGAACTTAAAAAACTTAAATCATATGCTTATTTTGGGTACAACTCAGTGAGACTGACTTACGATGAAAAGTTCAGTAAAGTGACTTAAGGTGAGAGCTAATAATGGTTGGCAACCTTGTCCACGGAGGGAGTAAGGTCTTAAGGAGTGATTAAAACTAGGGTAGCGTTTCCTTGGGATTAGGCTGACTAATTATATGAAGACTACTTATTGAGGAAATCGAAAAGCTTGCATAATGTTATATGTAGAGGTTCGGTATAATATCATTAATTTTATTAGACTCAACACACAACGGTACAGGAATCTGGCAATATATACACCACTGGGACTTTTCATCTCACAGCAGAAAACAAATACAATATTACAGTTACCAAATATAAGACCTTAACGCACTTACAATATTCCAAGATATTCTTAAGCTAAAAAGGGCAAAAATGTTACGTGAGAAATCCTGCGCGTCCGAACCGGCTTGGCATCAATTAAGATTCTGGGAAATCAGAGGATCAAGTGGTGCCCAGAAGAGGACTCGAACCTCCACACCCTTGCGAGTACCAGCACCTGAAGCTGGCGCGTCTACCAATTCCGCCATCTGGGCAGCGGGCTTCATCTAAGGATGCACAAGCGCGCTGTCAACGACGGAATGTGCGTTCCGGCGGCGTCACAGCGGATATCCGTCGTCCGGCCGGAAGGCGTGCGCAGTCCGGCGCCCTAATCCTCCCACACCTCCCTGGTGGCGACCCTGGTGTCGGGCTTCAGCGTGTAGATCATCGGCACGCCGGTGCCGATCTCGAAGCCGGGGATGTCCTCTTTGCTGATGCGGTCGAGCACCATGCAGATGGAGCGCAGGCTGTTGCCATGGGCCGAAACCAGCACTTTCTTGCCGGCCATGACGTCGGGCAGGATATCGGTGACGAAATAGGGCAGGGTGCGGGCCAGCGTGTCCTTCAGGCTCTCGCCGCCTGGCGGCGGGGTGTCGTAGGACCGACGCCAGATATGCACCTGCTCTTCGCCCCATTTGGCGCGCGCGTCGTCCTTGTTGAGGCCGGCGAGGTCGCCGTAGTCGCGCTCGTTCAGCGCCTGGTCGACCCGGGTTTCGAGGTCCTGCTGGCCGAGCTGTTCAAGCATCAGCGTCAAGGTGCGCTGGGCGCGCTTCAGTTCGGACGTGTAGGCCAGATCGAAGGACAGTCCGTGCGCCTTCAGCCGCTTGCCAGCCGAGATCGCCTCCTCGACCCCCTTGTCCGTCAGGTCCGGATCCTTCCAGCCGGTGAACAGGTTTTTCAGGTTCCATTCGCTCTGCCCATGACGGACGAGAACAAGTGTTCCGGACATGAGATGATCCTTTCAATAAAGGGAGTTGCGAGGATGGATCGGATTGTCAGGCGAGCCCGAGCATACACACTTTTCACAATCGGGATGTACATAGCTGTATTTTTGATTAAATTCAACATTCCCCTCAACTCTGAAAGTTTCAACTTATTGCCCTTACCTATTCCTTAGATTTAGCAGACATGCAATTTTGACAACAAGAATGCATATGATGTCTTTTGATTTACTGCAATGATTTCATCTCATTTCCTGATATTTTCAACTTACTTTTCTCAGCCGTACTTTCTTAGCCGTACTTTTCTTAGCCTTACTTTCTCTAAAAGTTTCAACTCAATACCCTTAAGTATCACTGCAGTCTACTCAGAGAGTAAATTACTGTGTATTTTATGGAGCAGTAAAAAACAACAGAAGGATCGATACATTCGAGGTCCTTGAACGTTTCATCGGTGCCATCTATCCCTTAAGGTGATGGTAAGAAAAAACCGTCAAGTACAAAAAACACTTATTAGGTGAGGTTTCGCTCGCAATCCGTTTCCGGTAGAATCTTTCCTCCCAGCAAGATACTGTAAGAGTGGTGAGACAACTCTTGCCCTTTTGAATTCACTTCTTGCAGGCACAAAAGGACAACTATTGTCCGGCTTGGTCAAGACTGCATAAAAGTGATTTAAAAAAATAGGACAGTAGTTTATCGACCGGTGAAAATTTGAAGTATATTGTTGTTTCTTCTTCTCCGACTATCGCGACTAACCCCAATTGAACTAAAATAATCTAGTAACAGACTTAAGGAGAAAAAAAAAGGAGAGCCTTCAAGGTGGAGTTTGCTTCTGTACTGTGCAAGCCCGCTCCTATCCTCAACCAATCAGATGTAGCTCCATGCTTCTTAGGTAAAAGAAATATTTCGCTCCCCTTAACTCTAACGAATCAATGTTGTCAGCCTTTGCAGCGACATCTGTAGTTTTAATAAAAAAATAAAATAAAATTCGAGTGACAAGCGAGAGCACCCAAAAAATTTGAGCTTTGTACCAATCTCCGACAGAGACCCCCCAATCTCCGTGTATAGCTGAACCATTCCTGATATACGATATATTAGAAATGAGGTTTCATCAGAGCGGAATATCACAAAGAAAGGTCTTCTGATTAAAATTTCTTTATTCTGATCATACAATGCAAAAAATGCAGAAAACCCTCCTGAGTGTTCAATTAAATGTTGTGAATTACGATTTCTTATTTTTAATAATGATTTTAATTCAGATTCCCTTAAGTTGGGGAAATTCCCGACTACCCAAGTTAAAGTACCAAGGACGTCAAATGAGAATTTTTTTTGCCCTCTGGCTCCATCTTAGGTTTACTCGTTGTTGGAATTTTCTATGATTTTTATTTTGGCAATACCATTCGGCACCTGTCAACATCATTCTTTTCGTGTAAAATTCTCTCCTTTTTGCTACACTGAATCGTGAAGACCAACGAGCGGAAACTTTTCAGTATACACAAAAAGCAGAACCAAACGGTTGTACAGCCCAAATACAGACAGGTATTACAATATTCCTTCTGGCGGTACAGCTATTTGCTATTGAACAAATATAGGCCTATTATAGGGTAGTGCTTACATGTCAAATTTTAGCAAAAAAAAGATGTTTTCGAATCAGAAGGAAAAAGATATTGATGACATCTCGATAGTCAACTAAAGCGGTAGTTACAATAAAAGAGGATAGTCTAATTGGTCAAAATATTCTCCTGTAGTCAAATCAGTCTTCAATGTTTTTAATATTAATGCACAGCTTAAATTTTTGTCCGTTCAATGGTACGCGTATTTCCTTTCAATTTCTACTTGGATACTACCGTTATATTCTTGAAAAGTCTTAATCATTCAGCCACTTTTTTGTTTAGCACAGTTTACTACCAATTAATGGTAGGGGAGAGTCGGGTAAGACGGACCGGCTATGACGCCATGCTCAGCTGGGCGCAGTTCTACGCCACCCTTCTGAACATGCGCAAAACCCCGATGGTCGATGTGATCGACCCCGACGGGCTCGTGCGCAGCCAGGCGATAGAGACCTCGGACGGCGCGTTCCGGCTTACGCTCAACGGCGCGGAGACCCACCGCACCATGGCGGGCGAGTTCCTCGCCGACAGTTTCGGCGCCTCGGTCCAGCATATCGCGCTGTCGACCGACGATATCTTCGCCAGCGCCGAAGCCATGGCCGCGCGCGGCTTCGAACCCCTGCCGATGTCGGAAAACTACTATGCCGATCTCGCCGCGCGGTTCGACATCGCTCCGGCACTGCTGGCGCGGATGCGGGCGCTCAATATCCTCTATGACGAAGACGCGGACGGAAAGTTCCTCCAGTTCTACTCACGGCCCTTCGCGGGCGGGATGTTCTTCGAGATTGTCGAGCGACGCGGCGGCTATGGCGGCTATGGCGGTCCGAACGCGCCCTTTCGCATCGCCGCCCAGAAACGGCTCATGCGCCACAAGGGGATACCGAGAAAATGAGCACACGATACGAAACGGGGATGGCGACGCGGCGCGGCGTGCTGGGCGACGCCCATGTGGACCGGGCCGAGGCCGCGAAGACCGGGTTCGACGCGCCCTTTCAGACGCTGATAACCGAAGGCGCCTGGGGAACCGTCTGGGCGCGCGACACGATCAGCCGAAGAGAGCGCTCGATGCTCACGCTCGCGCTGCTGGCCGCGACGGGGAATTTCGAGGAAATCCCCATGCATATCCGCGCGACCGCCAATACCGGCGCCAGCAGGGAGGACGTGATCGAGGCGTTCCTGCATGTCGCGATCTATGCGGGCGTGCCCAAGGCCAATCACGCGATCAAGCTCGCCAGACAGACCTATGCCGAGATGGAGCGGGAGAAAGACGCCTGGCTTCTGGGCTGCTCAAGTACAGCATATTATTCGATTTAAAGTTGATGGAGATTTTAAATCTAAGCGATGTTGCTGAGTACTTAGTCAAAGACTTCATAAAAAGCAGAAGAGTAATCTCGTTAATCAATGATAAATTGAAAGCCAATAAATTAAAGCGTGTTCTCATTAACTAGGCTTATTAACTGGTTTCAGGTCAAATCTAAGATTTGACCTCCCATTCGCTAAATGGAAAGCAGGTCGTCCACAGTTCTCAGTGAACTTTGCCCGAGAGGGCAAGGGTTCGAATCCTATTGTATCCAATATTTGGTTTTGAACGGAGGTCAGTAGCGTGGCTCTGTTAGCTCAGCCAGAGTCGACCCGGATCCAAAATGGATACCTGGATTAGGTAAAAAGGAAGGGTCTGCGAAAGCACAGAATGATGGGCCTCTATCCCAATTGCACTTCCTGGCTGAAGGGCCTTGAGACAGAGATTGTACATTGTACAGCTTTAGCCGAACATACTTCTATCATCTGATTATGATCATGGAAACAATGAATTTAAGAAATCACTGGATTTAAGAAACAATTTATTTTCAAGTGACGTGGGGTTAAGTGATTGGTTTGTTTCAGTAATGAGTTCGAATGATTCTGTTTTCAATTTGACAATTAAAAACACAGCAAAATATGTTAAATTGAGAATGAAACGTAGAGTAAATCTATTATAGGGAGGGAGGCAAGTGCTTAAAGTGTTATTGTATGTATGTAAGTATTTTTCAATGCGTTGTTGAATAGTTATTTTGAGTATAAAGAGTAGTATTTTATGTATTGTCATGGCCCATTGAGTTTAGCAATAAATGTCTATCCATCTACGAAGACTGTCTTTGGATCATTTCAAATGCCGAATCAGGGGCTTCACAAAAAAGGTGAAAGAATGAAGTGCATTAGCAGATAATGAACAACTACCTCAGTTCTATTAGTCACAAGTCAATTTACGAAACTTATTAAGGAATCTTGAAGGAAAAGCATATAACATGGAGAATTATAAAATTTAGGCTTAGAGTTTTTACCTTGAGGATTATGATTAGGCTCTTTTTATGCTTCCTGCCCTGAATTGGCACCTTAATTAGGATTTTCTAGTGCCATTTAGCACTTTATAATGACGTTACTAAATTGTTTTTATAAAAAGGCTTAGATATAAAATTTAGCTTTCTAGTTGACCCTTCTTATTACAAAAAAATGCAAATAGAAAGCTCATGAGGTGCTTAATTATTGTAACTTCAAAGTCTGAAATTTTAAACGAAAATCACCACCCGCCCCTAATAAGATTTATTAATTTAGAAATTTTTAACCTCATTAAGATCGTAGTTGTATTCACAGCTTCTGCTGGGGATGGGGGCAAATCCCCTGGACCAAGAGCAAGATATATTTTTTTTAATTTTTTTACGCGAAAACTTGTATTATATTTTTTTTTATTTGACTTGTTGTCGAATATTTTTATTTTACAATTTTCACCAACTATTTTCCAAAAAAACTGCTAAAAAGTTAGAAAGGATCAATAATAAGAAGAGAGGTGGAAAGGATCAGGCGAAGATAGGTAGAACTAAATTGGTGCAGATTTATGAAAATCCACCTTTGTCCTATTAAGTATCCAAAATAACTATCATATGTCTATCAAGTAAACCAAAGAACTCCTTAGTGCAAATGTCGAAGAAAGAGTTTGCAGACGTAAAATTAATTTTTGTCTTGTCTCATTGGTAATTGTTTTCTTCTTCGAAAATTTAAGATGTTTAATTTGTCTCTGAGGAAAACAGTGTAAAAGCTTTGCTCGAAGAGTTTTGTAGAGAATACTGTCCAGTACTATAACAAGTAATTTATATTTTTACTTAAGTATTATAGGGATTTGAAAATGGTAACAATATGGATGCAGATCAGTAATTGTAACATCATGTACTTACTCGTTTTAATTTAAAATAACAAAGAGAATGACGAAAGCACTTGCGGATCTGTCAAGATAGAATGATAAGCACTCTATAAAGTCGACTGTTGCTTTAATTTCAGACTAGAGAAAAAAACTGTGGCTTTTAAGCCCAAAAAGTGCATCTCATGATTGTTCCTTCAACCCTTTTACAGCTTAGAAATAACAGCGAGTTAATAGAAAACTATATATAATAAAATAACTTGAAATAACAATTAAGCACAAACTGGCCACCCTCACTGCATGTTCAACAAGCATAACTAAGCCTAGATTACAAGTATAACTTCAAAGCAGCCCCTGAGTTTAATTTACTAATCAAAAATTGCTTAAAAATCGCTACTTTTGTGGGAATAGGACTTGGGGGTTGGGACGGGGAATCATCGATTCAGTACTCTCACCAGCAGTATTTTTTAAAGCAATCATCTTTAATTAGTGATACGATGCATCATTTTTAAGCAAACAAAAACCGACATAACAAACAGTGTCATAGATAATTCTAGTAGATGGCTGCATCTGATACAAGTTTTCAGAGAGCTACTGTGGAAACGATTTTAAGGATGAGGATGGAAGCATTGAGCCTTGTATCTTGTTTTTTTAATTTGATTTTTTAGATAATGTTATTTTCTATTTTGTTTCTCCAGTTCTAATAGGACACTAGAATGTCGTAGAGATCTGTTTAAGGTCAATTGAAAGCTAATGCTCACATTTACGGGCTTTATTTAATTTAGTCATGACAACATCATCATAAAATACCTTATGGCACCACAATGCGGTTATAATGTTATTTCTGGAGTGTAAGGGCTTGACACCATAAACGATCTACCACTAAATCTCCATGATCAAAAACCCTTCCCGGAAGCGGAACCGGCGTTCACCACGACGAAGTCCATGCCCAGCGCTTCAACGCGCTCTGCATCATGTTTCAGCCAGTCCACGGGACCGCCCAAGAAACGGCCTTTGTCGCCGGTTTCCGGAGTAGCGAATTTCGCGGCACAAGCGTTGAGCGCTTCCCAATCCGGCAGGCCAGGGCAGTGATCCTTGGTCCACATCGGATACCACCAGTCTTCACGGGTCACCGCGTTGTGGTCACCGGCGTCATGCAGGCCGCCCTTGCCGAGCGCTTCGTTGAAGGCCGCGCCGAAGGCGCCCTCCCAGACCTCGAGTTCCAGCGTCACATCGCCCAGACGGACGGATTCATAGACGGCCTGACTGTCGGTTGAGACCAGTTCCACACTGTTGCCCATGGATTCGAAAATCTGTTTTACCGCATGGGTCATCACGATCTGGCTGGACCAGTTGCGTGTCGCGATGATGATCGGATCGCTGCTGTCCGCCGCGAAGGCACCCGCCGGCAGGCACAGGAGCCCTGCACCGGCACTAGCGGCCTTAAAACCCTTCATAACTTTTCTCCCTTGTCCGTTGTCCGGTCGGTCACCTCTCCGACCGGTTGACTGATCCTGTTCGATCCCGCGGTTGTGCCGCGATGTTTCAAGAATGCGGTTCTGACCCTTCGGTCGTTTCGTTCCGCGTGGTTCCTTCCTTGCCTTGGAATGCTGTGCTTCCAGGGACCAGCTTAGGGAAGGGATGTGAACAGCGAACCGGGTCGGGAAAAACACACTGTAAAAAATCGTGAAAAAATGTTAACAAAGTGGGCTGCAAGTCAGGATGTGCCATGCCCGATACCGCCCATGTCGTTGTCGTCGAGGATGACGAGGTCACCCGTGCCAAGCTGGCGGGGTACCTCGAAGCGGCCGGCCATCGTGTCAGCGAGGCACCGGACGGGCCGGGCATCGGCCTATTTGACTGCAGTGGCGAGCCGGATGTCGCCAAAACCAGCTCGGAAGCGCCCTGCTGCTAAAAAAATTTTTTTCCGGTGCAGCAATTCTGAACAACCATGTGTCTACACTCCTGGAACGCTAAAAAGAGCAAGGAGAGTCCCACATGAACATCAGAAATTTGAGCTTGGTTGCATTGGCCATCTTTTCTTTGGCTGCTTTTGCCGGAAAATCGGTACGTGAATTTGAAGTAGGCAGCGGTGCAGCATTAAATCTTTCGAATATTTCCGGCGATGTAACCGTCGAAGGCGGTGGCGGTGACCGGATCGTGATTTCCTATGTGGTCAAAGACGACCGCATCTCCGTCGAATTTTCTCAAGACGGCAATGAAGTCACCGTCGAAACCAAATACCCTAAAAATGCAAGAAATATTGACGGCGGTGTGAACTTTAGAGTTCAAGTCCCGGAAATGTGTAACCTGGATGTTCAATCTGTTTCCGGCGACATCGAAGCCGAAAGTGTCGAAGGCAACCTGCAACTGAAAACGGTCAGCGGTGATGTAGACGCCCGCAACCTGGCAGGGGACATGGAATTGAACAGCGTCAGCGGCGATGTGGTCATGGATGGCTTGGGCCAAGGCGATGTCAATGCCCAATCGGTTTCCGGCAATATCACCTATAAAAACGGAAGTTTAGACGGCAACGCCTTTGATTTTTCCAGCACCAGCGGAAATATCAGGGTCACCCATAACAAGGACGCAGCTTATACCGTTTCAGGTCGAACCATGAGCGGCAGCATCAGCAACCGCACCGACGGCCCGATTAGTGTGATCAAGCAAAAATACGGGCCTTCTCAGAAATTGAAAGGCAATTTCACCATATCTTAATGAACTTCAGTATAGACTTTTTGGTTTTTAATCGAAGCTGAACGCTGTTAAACGTTTCCCACTCTGATTTCTACCTTTTCCTGACTTTCTTGTTGGTGGGGCTGAACTTTTGACTGCAGAGCTGAATAATCTAATTTGTGATCCTTTGCTTCTGGTCAATCTTTTGACAGCCAATGTGTAGAGAGCAACATCGCAGACAGTCTCTGTGCTGCTAGTCACCAAGTTGTTAATATTAATTTCAGGCAGAGTTAACGGAGAGCTCAACTTAGGTTCCGACATCTTGTCAGATGAGGTAAAAGTAAAGGCTCTTTGGGTTACTTGGTCGCTTTGAATATATATTTGAACTTTGCAGAGGTTTATACAGCTTGAAAAGCTTATATTGAAACTTCACCTAAGGGGTTATTGGAAAAGGTAAAGGGTCAATTAAATATGTAGTTGAGGTTTTGCTTGGACTTCAGGTTGCACCTTTCATGTTAGATTTGTAATCAGTGGGCTCAGAGACGCTTTGATATCGTTTGTGGCAGGAAGGAAAGACAGAAAAGAAAATGTTGAAAGAAGAAAAGAAACAAGGGGAGAGGCGAGAGATGGGCTTGGAAAGCTTTTAGTTTCAGTGCCTCATTTTATGCCTCTTCAGTCATGAAGGTTCACAACTGCGTTATGTTTTTCAATACAACAAGGTGAAATATGGACACTTCTCTATTAAGGACAAAAAATGAAAAAAAAAGGCTGGAAGCTGAAGTGGGTACCTCAACAAAACTCTCAATTTGGGCTATTCAACCAAATAGGAAGAAAGACCTTGGATTACTCTGATTTTGACAATGTGTAACGTATCTTTTTTTGCTAGACCAGAAAACAAAATATTTTGCTTAAAAGTGTTTTTTTTATAACTTGTGCTTTTGTCCTAGTGCTGAATTTACTGTGTTGCCCTCAAAGGCCATCTTTTTGTTGCATTGAATCAAACGGTTCTTGGTAACGAACTGTAGTAAGGAGCGACCCGGCTCAATGGGGTTGGGTGGAGGGGGGGGGGCAACGTTGGAGCCAATTTTCCTAAATCAAGTGAAAATGACAGTAAAACTGAAAAATGAGCCATAATAACCATAAAGGCAAAGATATACTGAGTAAAACCGACCTGTTTCTGTGGATGCTTCAATTATGTAGGCTTATCTTAGTTCTGACGAGATTTTTTGAAGAAACCAAACCTCAGATGGGAGGAAAACTGGGGTCTCAGGAGGGCAGTTACTCCCTGAGCCATAGCAAATTATGTCCCTGTTAGCTCCATGACCATAACTACGGAGAACCAACCTAGCTATCGATTAAATGTGCTGAATTGCTCCCTAAAGTAAAAACCAAGCAAGAAAAGGAATTGCGCCAATTTAAAGTCTCCGTTAGGAACGCATGCAGTTTTTTTTCGGTGGAAACCAATAATTAAAAAAAATGCGATGGTTTAAAGTGCCTAGGAATTAGGGGGAATTTATTATTTTGGGAGAGGATATGAAACTCTTTCTACTTTTTTCTTATGTTCCTGGCCTCGGATAATTCTATTTTTGGGCCTCAGTACATAATCTCTTCTCTCTTTACTCACGAGCAACGAAAAATAAAGCATTAATTGAGAAACTGTATGAAAGTGGATATCCTCTAGAGCACACTTGAGGGTAATGACAGATTCTATTAGGGGTACCAATTGGACAGGGAGCATTTACATCTCTTTATTTGTTCACCCCGCCTCTCACTAGATTTTGAAGAAATAGCTTTTTACTGGTATTCCGTTGATTTTTTTTTAGTATTTTCACTAGAAAAATTGAAAAAAATTTGCCCCTTCCTAAATTTTGAAAAAAATATATTCTTTCCGTTAAATTTTCTTAAATTCCGAATTGATGGCACTGCACTCTATAAGCTCAGAATTCATAAAATTTGCACAATAAAAAGAAAAATTTATTAAAATCTATAGGATTGGAAAAAGAGACATCAGGAAGAAAAGAGATCATACCATTATTATTTGTAAATAAAGTCAAAACATTATCATTCAAAGACAGAATAATTTTTTTATGACTTAAAAACTCACCCGAATCCAAATCAAGTAGAGAGATGTTTATTTTTGGAGTTTTCTTTTCAGCAATAAAGTATTGAGGTAAGGCATCAATATGGACTTTAGTTTTAGAGGCAGGCACAATAGAAAATGTTTTTTCTAAGACATTGTCATCAGGAAAATCAATTTCATCTCCTAGACTATCATGAAAATCAACAACCACTCTTAGTGTATGATCTCCCACAGAAGCGTTCCAAATTGGAGGAGACGAAAAATAGATTCTATTTGACAAGCCTGGTTCAATAACACCTAGATCTTCAAGATGCAAAAGTTCATCATCAACAAAATATGCTACAGTTATAATACTTGCAAAAAAATCAGTACTTTTAATACCATTGTTGTAAACAGAAGCGTTAATTGTGACTAACTCACCTTCTTTTGGAAATGAAGGATCTAGCCACACATTATCAAGTACTAGTTCGGATTCATGAGGCAATCCATAAGCAGGAAGAATTAAAGAAAAAAGGCCTATGACAAAAGCAGATGCAATACTCTTCATCATAGGTTAAAAAATAAAATAAAACATAACAAGTCTTTCGGTTTTATTAATAGAAAACACAAAAGCATCCTTAAAAATAAAAAAACGTAAAATCAAATGCAAAAAACACAGAATATAAAACAAAATCAAAAAAGCATAAGATACAAAAAATTCATCTAATCTTTTGCTTTGTAGCAGCAGATTCTAGAGCCTTTATCATTGGAAGTTTTTCACCACCTAGAACTTTTCATTTCCGTTATAATGAGCCCTCTTGCAACATTCTAGGACAACTGGGTCGATACGATCACCCATGGGTAATTATATTACTAAAATTTACTTTTGTACTTAATATTGAAAATAAACATTAGAATTATAGTAAAACTGTTAACTGATGAGCTTTCGGATATTAATATCATTATACATCAAATATTCACTTTAATTTATTAGCTTTTTCTAAAATTGTTCAACACGAGCATGGTTGCACTAAAAACAAGGGTTTGGAAGCTACACCCGTCTTTAACTGTAAGAACCTAAAGCCTACTGTATCGTTTTCACTGAAAACAAATTATATTACAAATAATTCTTTTTCCAGTTCTAACAGCATTCAAAACTAAAATAAAATTGCAGTGAAATAAAATCTTGAACTGATGTATCTATCAACAAATATGTCATCATATATCAAATATTCAATTTGGTTTCGTTTATACTTTACAAGACTCTTCAAAACACTTATAAATTCAAATATAGTTCGGACAACGGACTTGCAGGAAAAATAAGATATCATTGAACGGACCTCTGCATGATAAAACATTATTGCGTAAACGGAAAAAAATGGTAAGTAGGAAAATAATTCTATTTATTTTAACAAAGAATTAAACCTATTCAAAACTTTAAAGAAGAAAACCAAAAGTTTGAAGCTTAGTGGAAATGATAATAAAAAAACATCATTACCAAATTTCTTTTCTTATACTACTACTACTACTAAGGACTCACCTTAGCACCAAGCCGTCTGAGGCGAACAGGCCAATATTTTATATACTTTTCTTATAAGTTCAGCAATGCCTTTTTAAGACATGAAAAAAGCTGATATAATTTTTTGAGTCCACTTCAGAAGCACTAAAGTTATTATGTAATCTAAAAAAATATTTAAGTTGAATGAGCAATATTCTTAATATTTTAATTCAAACAAGAAAAATTCGTAAGAATTTTTAATTAGTGGTATTTTTTTGTTAGATTACATCTACTCACTACCAGGATTCCCGTATCGCTCGCAGTATCGCCAGTTTTACTTATTGACGATAGTATTACAAAGGCAAAAATAAACAGCATCCTTCTACGCTAGCAGTGGAAAATCTTAGAGCTAGATTCACGCACTTATAAGGGGGTCAACAGAGGCTCGAGTCTTTGTCTGATGACAAGCTTGTTGTTGCAAATTTCCGCTGCATCTTGAAGCAGCGAATAGAATGAGAAGAGAGAAGGATAGCCTTCCGACTCCAATAATCCTATTTCCATCATAAGCCCCAGACATCTATAATGTTGTTAAAATCTACAAGGTTGAATTGGGCCTTCCAGCTAGAGCTGATATTATTAACGCCACCAAGGTTCACAAGAACCATCTCCCTACCTTAAGGGTTAGGGAATTCCCAAAGGTGACTATTAAGCAGCTCCATGGTATCCTTAAGAAACTTTAAAGGACTAAAACATTTTTAAAAGAGAAGAAGACACAAAGCATTCTCCCTTTCTATAAGATGATTCTCTTCAGTGAGCCAAGAGAAAAAAAGAGTCTAAGAAAACCAAGCTGGCTTCCAAGCAAGTCGAAGTTGCAGTGACGATATCTTTGCACTTTGAATCATCATCCGGCAATTTGAAAGTCAAACTTGATCTCTAATTCTAATATTCCTAGATTTCGCTGCCGTTTTTGACACGATCACTATGCAGAAAACATGGGCAATTCTAGAGAAAAACGGATTGCCGATCATGTTTATCAAGCGCATTAATCTGTAATATGACTAATCAAGAGCAGAGTACAAGTTCACGACGAAGAATTTGGAGAATTATTGGCTGAATTTGGAATAAAACAGGTATGTGCTCTCTAATGGAATAAAACAGGTATGTGCTCTCTAATGGAATAAAACAGGTATGTGCTCTCTAATGGAACAAAACAGGTATGTGCTCTCTAATGGAATAAGATAGATTTCCAAAAATTTTGCTTTTTTGGCCAAAAGAAAAGCAGATTGTTCTCGTAAATCAGTGACTAAGTTGGCCTGTTATATTCGACTACAATACTTCGGATCATGTGGCTAACCTTTTCTCCAGGAAGAACAAATACTGCAACTATACCGTCTTTAACTAGAAACCTGTTTGCCTGTTTGGTGTAAAAAGACTTACCATGGCGTCCGCAGCAGGTACATGAGATTGTGCCTTAGCAAAGTGACGTATTTCCGGCATTTTGTGTCACAAATTATTAATTCTTGCCAAAGAGTGTTATGACGTCAATGCCGCTGTCGTTACTAATGTATTTGATAAATATCCAACATATCACAACCTTTTTAAGTAAAAAAGAGATCATGCCGCAGCAAAGTTTCCTACCATTTGGTGCCGCAAAACGTAAATTTTTGGTCAAAAGAGGAATTCTAAACATAATGAACCCATTTGTCATTGCGTAACACCCTCAACTGGAGGTTTTAAGCACTCCTTCTTGAAAAATGGAGAAAATCATTTTTAACCAGGGATAACATGCATCTCATTATTTATGTCTAAATTTTTTCCGCCAGGACTAACATATTACCATAAGATTCCAGGGAGATGTTTCATAGCTCACTTAAAGGTACTACCTCTCTCTACGCACCTCTGTTCTGAAACGTCTTGAAAAATGTCTTGAAGAAAAATGTCTTAAAAACATTCTGAATTGTCTTGAAACTTCAAAAACGTCTTGAAGAAAAATATCTTGAAAAACCTCTTGAAGAAAAATGCTTTAATAAAACCCGTCCGCTTGACTAGTGGACTCTAATACGTCCTATTACGTAACCCTATTAGTAACATTCAAAAAAATCCTAAATATCTTCTATATATATAAAAATAAGTTGTCTGTCTGTGTGTCTGTCTGTGGATCAGGTGACGTCATGATCTACGTGTTTTTTTTTAATTCTATCATTCGTAAGTGTGATATAGTACTGAAAACCAAACTTTTGGTGCCACTTCTGAAGTGGAAAAGCTCTGAAGTACAAAGCAGGTACTATTGTAATAGTTCAGTTCCAGAACCCTTAAATCGAGTTTTACAAGAACCCCTACCGTACACCCCCCTCCCGGGCACCTTAGTAAGTTTCATAAATCATCTGCTCTTCAGTAAGCTACTGAAATATTAGCAGCCTACCACACTATCGTAGATAGATATTTAATAGATCAATTAAAAGCTATTGTTTATATTTACTAGGTTTTTACAAATTCTACCATCAATTAGATGTTACAAATTTTAATGTTAAATAGTTTCTGGGGAGAATTTGCAATCAATTCTATCATGGTTTAAGCATTATCTGCAATCTAGCAAAGTCGGCTAAATTTAGAGCTAACTTGGTTTTTAAAGTTTTGCAGTCATAAGATCAACGTATGTCTGGATTTCGAGTCCGGGTTAGCAACACGTGTGCGTTGACCTATGACAATGACTTGTCTTTTCTGGCATTCATAAATTGGAATTTGGTATAGTGTTATATTTTGGATAGAAAAAGATATTAGAATCTTGTAAGTTTCCTTGTTTTTTGATAAGTGGTTTTTTTTTAATACTGCATAGTTTAATTGGGTAAAATTCTAGTTAATTGACTTCATGCTATCTCGGAAAGGGTTTAGTTTAGGAAAATGAAACTTTCAGGGATGGGTTTACAGGCTAAAGAATGTCCCAGGAAGGTATTTTAAAGTACCCACCTCGTCCCGGGAAGGTATTTTAAAGTACCTTAGTAAGCGGAACTTTCAGGGGTAGGTCTACATCCCGGGGGTAAAATTCTAGTTAATTGACTTCTTGCTATCTCAGAAAGGGTTTAGGTTAGGAAAATGAAACTTTCAGGGATGGAAGATGACCATGAAGCTAATAAATGATTGATGAAAAACTTTTTTTTTGCTATCGATCACCAATAAATAAGATATCTAGGTCATCAGCTAGTACAACTCATCAGTTTTTACTAGATGGGGCACGTTAATATCCCCTTAAACTTTCCCCAATTAGAACAAATCGAACTGGGACACCGAAAAAGGATAAATAAACTAATTTTCAAAGGTATCTAACCCCTCCTCCTTGAAGAAGATCGTCGTTTAACAGCCCATTCTTTCTTGTACGTCCCTTTCTGTAGCGGAAATGAAACCAAATTTTTGGTATACGCAAATATGCCAAAAGCCATTAATAGGCATATCCAATAGCAAAAGATGCCAAACACTCATCGCCGAGGATGACTATGGTATAAGAAGGATTTGAAAACACATATATATTAACTTTTTAGCCGCTCGAACCTTATCCTTTTCAACCGGTAACATAGTTACAGAGTCAAACTTTAAAGACTTCCGTTAGGAATTAAAACTACAGATTAGGCTTATAAGTCTAAAATACATGTCAGGTATCCATGGCCAAATAGACAAACCAGCTAGGAAAAGTTGCAAGCCACTCATCGACAAAGCTGACTATGGTCTTACATTCGAGTGTTACTTCCAAGTCTCTAAATTTTCTCACGCTTTTAATCCAAATTCTTTAGGTCAATGTGTCCACCGAAACTGAAGTTGTTAAACTCTGAAATGGTATGTATTATGAAAGAGCTTTAAACTTCCCCTATAATGTTATCGAGTCTAGTTGTTACTATAGCGCTATCTGTCATTTTTCACAATCAAACTACTATAGAAAGACATTCCTAAAACCAAAAGAAATCTGCATCAGTCAATAGAAGCACATAACCCCTCATCCCTGATATAAGGTAAACTAGTTAGCAAAAAATCTAGCCCCTTAATCTAGAAGATGGCATCATCACCAATGGTTTTAATGGTTTTACCACCGTGTTTTTCCGCAACCTTACTTAACAAAGATAAACAGATGTGCATATCCGATCGGGCAATTTCATCACCAAAGGTTTCATAAATTCGCGTGCTGCCGGAAACATCGGCATAAAGTATGACCAGCCTTATTTGTGTGGATATCATCGTTTGCTCCGTCTTGTTATCTATAAAATTCTAGAATTATCAGAGCATGATTTATTTGTTTTCGATCAAAAAATTCGCTTGTTTTTACGGTTATTTTTTGACGCCAAAACACTTTTTATAACTGCTTTTTTGGCGTTATGAATATCCATGCAGTTCATGATCTAGATCAAACATTTCCTGGTAACTGCCCCCATCATGAAACTATGGTAAACGGAAAAAAGGCGTTAATTATGAACAAACGTAAAATCCCAAGAGACCTGTTAATGAAGGCCAGCAAAGTTGAAAAGGATCTTCCTGGTTACGAACGTATGGAACGGTATGTCATCAATCGAGTCCTTGAGGCGGGACGACAGAACGTTGTTATTGATGATGTATTCATCAAAGCGGCCCATATGGCATTAAATCGTCACCCTCAGGCACATTCAGCCCACGCCGCCTGAAAATCCAAGTATCCCCCCCTGAATCGTGGCCGGTAGTTTAACAACCGGTCACAACTTTTTATTTATTCAATTTTTATAAATTTCAATAAGTTATGATATTAATATAAAGTTTATATATGATAATTAACTATAATAAATTACTATAATTATCTGTTTTTCATTAAATTTTACTTGATTTTTGAAAAAACACTTTCTATAGTTTTCCTACCTTTCAGTGGAAGAAACCCATTAAAACCAATAAAGATTAAGGTGGATAAGATGAGCGCCGTACTGCACAGTCATGAACTACAAGACTTAAAAAACCCAAGTTTATTCAGTGAGCGAGACTACAATTATTTTTGTCTGATTCAGTTTTGTCAATTATAATTATTTTTACAACTAAAATCGGTTTTGTCTTCTGCAATTTAAATTTAAATCCTCCACAAGAACTGATAATCATCTAATAAGGCCCAGATATTTCGACTAATTGGTCTTCATCAGTGAAAAAAGTATGAAACAAGGAAAGTGTGACCATAAAAACTACTTTAAACTAAAACTGAAGTAGCCTAAAATTATTGTAGCCTATCCTGATCAAAATTTAAAAGAAGGACGAATATTTCGTGCGAGAGCTATTTCCATTAAACTAGAAAAATGATTCTGAGAAAATGTTGGTCTTGTCCCCTGCAAGTCTCCATGGGAAGAAGAATTAGTCTTTGCTGAACTTTTATGGATTAACCTGATTTTGATATTGATTGCTCCTCCTCTTCCGTCTCTTCACTAATGACAGCTATTATTACCTACATCAACTTGATTTATAAAAAAAATTGCGAAGAAAAATATATATAAAAAAAAAACTTATAAAGTACGTACAAAACATTAGAAAGAAATCCAGATAACTATAACTCGAAAATCATGAATTTGTAAAGAAGAAAAAGCCAACACTGTCTAATAAGTCAAAAAAAATCTAAATTTAAGCAGAAAGGTTGTAATATAATAGGGGGTCAGGATGGCGTGAATTAAGTAGAAGACCAAAAAACCCAAAATTTATGTAGTTAAATTTCCAGCAAAGTTTCTTCGAAAATATAAAAGGTAAGCCGAAATTTTGAATGGCTTTTAACACCAGTAAAGTTCATAGTTTTTAATCTTATAGTGACTTTTTAGTTTCTATTAAAATTTCTTCAAAATAATTACATGTTTCTAATTAATTTGAACATTTTGGTATATACTATATTGTAAAAATTTTAGTTTTTGAGAGATTTGAATATTTGATTCGTTCATCGAGGCGCTAACCGTTAATATGGATGCCAGTCAGCTGCACCAGGTGGTGTGTAATCTGACCATGAATGCATGTCGGTATAGCACGGGCCAGACATTAGTTTCGTTTAAGTGTGGCCAGCATGAATTAACCGGCCGGGCCTATCTGGATGTGATTGATACCGGTCCCGGGATCGAACAGGAAAAGGAACAACATTTATTTGAACCGTTTTATACGACCAATAAGGAAGGTACAGGGCTTGGACTGTATATTGCGCAAGAATTATGTGAAATGAATCAGGCCACCTTGAGTCTGGCAGAAAACACACCCAAAGGTTGTCGGTTTCGAATACAATTTCCTTTTCAGGGGCAGAACCAGAATTAATCGTGATGAATAAAATACCACTTGCATTGATCATTGATGATGAACCGGATATTCGCGAACTGTTAGAGATTACGTTGACGCGTATGGGGCTTGCCAGTAAAACTGCAGAAAACCTGGAGCAAGCAAAACAACTCCTCTCCACTAATCGGTTTGATATTTGTTTAACTGATATGCGTTTGCCTGATGGTGATGGAGTGGATTTTGTTAAGTATGTACAAACGAAATTTTCTGACATGCCTGTGGCCGTCATTAGTGCGCATGGAACGATGGACTCTGCCATTCAAGCTTTGAAGAATGGTGCATTTGACTTTTTAAACAAGCCAATCGAGTTAACTGACTTAAGAAACTTGATTAACAGTGCGCTGGCACTTGAGAAGCAAGAGGCTTTTTCGGATAGACAGCTGATTGGCGAAACGGAAGTTATACAGAAACTCAGGAAAACGATTGAAAAAGTCGCCCGTAGTCAGGCTCCGATTTATATTAGCGGCGAGTCTGGTACGGGAAAAGAATTGGTCGCCAGAATGATCCATGATCTTGGGCCAAGAAAGGACAAGCCATTTGTACCGGTGAATTGTGGCACATATTCTATTGTTAGTCTTATTCTGCATTAGGTTTACTGATAACGGCTTTCAGATATACAGGTGAAATATTCGATTAAAAAAATAAAAATAAAAAAGAAATCACTGTTATAAAATTGTTCCTCTGGTAAGAAAAAAATGAAAATGGTAAAAAGGTTAAAAAAATGTTTTACCTTTTGTTATTTGTATTATTTCTTAAAAACAAAAAATTGTTTATTTCCCCTCATCAAAATCAATTAAGGGCATATGACCCACCAACTTTCTTATAGATTATATCTTATAGATTTATTCCCTTCTTTGAGCTTCCATTGTCAATGGCTAACAGCCAAAATAGTAAATGGAAGAGAAAAAAGTAATTGAAAAAGAAAAATCTGAAACGACACGAAAATACAAACAAAATCTACCTAAATGGTATTTTTTGTCTGCAACTTTGTTTTAATGATTAAGAAAAATAAATTTGTCAAAAAGAAAATTTGGATTGTGTTTATTTAAATAAGAAAAAAATGTTGTTATTCTATTCATTGATTCATGCCTTGCCAATAAAAAGTTGGATTTTAAATAGTGTTGGAAATCTGTCTTTTGTTTTAATTGCATTGGATTGAACAGCATTGGATTCTGTTATAAAATTTAAAGTTGATTAAATTACTCTTAAGTTTTATTTATTGTTCTTTTTTTGAAAATTTTTCCATATTTGTGCAGAATTATAGGATAGTCTACGCTAGCGGTTCCGACAGAGTAACTGACACTTTAACCATTTCTTGGAACACAAGGTCCAGTTTGGAAGATTATTTAAAGCCCTAGTTGATGCAGTTTATACTAGTGTTAGTTAAGTTGTCTTGATAATTTACCAAAAACATTTTGTCATTGTTTTTGCATCATCGGTTGCTTTTTCAATCTCCAAAACGATCTTTGCAACAATTATCACGGTTTTTCTTTGCCCAGGAACCCCGCACCAAGGCCATCAGATCCACGTCGAGGCCGAGCCGCCATCCCTCTTCGTCATCGGTGCGCCCGAAGCACGCGGGATTGTTGACCAAAATGTTGAGGCCGCCGAGGATGTTGCTGCGGGCGTCGTCCACCGGCGCCTCGACCGGCCGCTCGAGCGGCATCGACTGGCCGCCGCCGTCATGCGTGCGGCTCGGCTCGGCCAGGGCGCCTGTCCACTCGTAGGCCTGCGAACCAGGCGGATGCCTGAACCAGCCCGGATTGCGGTAATCACCAGCGGCCTGTTCCTTGCGCACCTTGAGCAGGGTGAACATGCCGCCCATCTCCACCGAGCCGAAGGGCCCGTCACCGGTCATCATCGGCACGGTGTTGTCCGGCAGCGGCATCGGCATCTCCGCCATGTCGGCCATGCCGCGCTCGCCCATCACCATGTAGTCGGGCACCAGCCTGGCGATCTTGCTGGTCATGTCGCGGTGATCGACGCCAACCAGCGTCGGTAGGTCGTGGCCCATCGCATTCATGGTGTGGTGGCTCTTGTGGCAATGCAGTGCCCAGTCGCCCTCCTCGCTGGCGATGAACTCCACCTGGCGCATCTGCCCCACCGCCACGTCGGTGGTCACTTCCGGCCAGCGCGAAGCCAGTGGCGTCGGCCCGCCGTCGGTGCCGGTCACCTCGAATTCGTGGCCGTGCAGATGGATCGGGTGGTTGGTCATGGTCAGGTTGCCGACACGCAGGCGCACCCGCTCGCCCTGACGCGCCACCAGCGGATCGATGCCGGGAAACACGCGGCTGTTGAAGGTCCACAGGTTGAAGTCGAGCATCTGCATGATCTTCGGCGTGTAGGCGCCGGGCTCGATGTCGTAGGCGTTGAGCAGGAAGCAGTAGTCGCGGTCCACCTCACTGATCAGCGGATGGTGCTCCCTGGGGTAGTTGGGAGTAGGCCCCCTTTATTTTGGCATCGGCCGATTCGGATCGACCATGAAAACAGCAAGCATTACAACCCCTCGCAAGCGGCAACAGGCGTTTTCGTTGATCGAGCTCTTGGTGGTGGTCGCGATCATTGGATTGCTTGCTTCGGTGACCCTGCCGGCCTTGCGCGGGATCGGGAAATCCAATGCCCTCACGGCTACGAATCGGCAGTTGTTGGACGATTTGGCCATGGCCC
>JAAAKM020073195.1:174074233-174097119 GCA_010016025.2 Alatinidae sp. Z8VKAUB7J3 | reverse complement strand
GTGAATAGATTCGAAGATCCATAACAGCTTATGATGCAAAAATGTTTGGATGAACTAGAAACGAAGCCCCTTCTCCCACCACCAAATTTGAAGTAATTTTACTATTTCCTCGCCCCTCTTCTACATTAACTGGAAGTTCCAGTTCTATGCCCCTTGTCAGTAAAGAAAAATTGACGATATGGAATTTTGATAACCTGGATACACATATTTTCTTCTGATTCAGCTATTCTTTCACACCTTACTCATTTATCAATGTCCTCTTGTCTTCCCCCAAATATTCTCTGAAAGTTTTAGCTTGATACCACCAACGGTTACTGAGGCATTATCGATGCACCATTTTGATAAACTGGAGACAAAATTGCTTGCCCCTTTCTCTCTCCCTCCAACACCAAACTAGAAGTCCCCATGCCCGACACTCCCCTTTCCTTTTCCGAGCATTGCCTAAAGTTTTAACTCCGTGCCCCAAGCTGTTTCTGCGATATTGCAAACAGGCTATTTTGGTGACCTGGATAGACATAGTGTCTTTTGGTTTTTCACGGCCCCTCCCCAAGTAAAAACTTGGAGTCCGTTTGACCCCCTTCCCAATATGCCCTGAAAGTTTAAGCTTGATTACCCAAGTCATTCCTGAGATATTGCCGATAATTTGAAAACTCGGGTACACTTAGCAAAGCGTCGAGGCCGAAGGGGGCAAGCAGCTCCTTGTGGTGCTTGGAGCCGCCTGCCTTGAGCATCTCGAAATACTTGTCCTCGAACCCTTCGGCACCGGATTCGTAGACCGAGTAGAGCGCGTTCACCAGCCCGTCGCCGAAGGCGTAGGCGTAGACGTAGAAGGGCGAGTGAACGAAGTGCGGGATGTAGGCCCAGAAGGTCTCGTACCCGTCCATGAAATCAAACGCGGGCCCGAGCGATTCCGCCTGCACCGACATCCACAGCGCGTTGATGTCGTCGGGCGTCAGCTCGCCGCCGCGGCGGGCTTCGTGCAGCTTGCACTCGAAGTCGTAGAAGGCGATCTGGCGCACGACCGTGTTGATCATGTCCTCGACCTTGCCGGCGAGCAGCACCTTGCGCTCGTGCTGGTCCTTGGCGCCCTCCAGCATCTTGCGGAAGGTCAGCATCTCGCCGAAGACGGATGCGGTCTCTGCCAGCGTCAGGGGGGTGGAGGAGAGCATCTCACCCTGGTCCGCGGCCAGCACCTGGTGCACGCCGTGGCCGAGCTCATGCGCGAGCGTCATCACGTCGCGCGGCTTGCCGAGGTAGTTCAGCATCACATAAGGGTGCACGTTGGTGACGGTCGGGTGCGCGAAGGCGCCCGGTGCCTTGCCCGGCTTCACGCCCGCGTCGATCCAGCCCTTGCCGAAGAACGGCTTGGCCAGCTCACCCATGCGCGGATCAAAGGCGCTGTAGGCCTCCATCACGGTTTTCTGCGCCTCGTCCCAGCCGACCAGGCGGCCGTTGAACCATATCTTGTCGCATTTCGGAATGGACATCGGGTGTTTCTCCTATAAGTATGTTGTTAAAGGTCCCAGGCCATTTTTACCGACAGGCTGCTGAAGGTGCCGCTGCGCTGGCGCGAACGTCTGCCGCTCAGGGTCAGACTCGAGCCCATTTAACCGGGGGGGGGGGCGTTTTTCGCCCCCCCCTATCGGATATTTTTCAATCGCTCCCAAACGATGCTACCTACAATGCTGAAACTTCTTGACTTTTCCTAAAATTTAGTTGGCAATCAGAAAATAGAAATTTCAATACCTATTGTTTGACCACGTGACCACCACATGCCCATATTTGGAGAGTGGTCACAAAGAAATTCTTTAAAACGGCTCTAATTTCTTCCTTTGTTACTAAATCTCAACAATATATATACCATTCGATTCATCTCGATGAGTACTTTCATTTGATATATAATTTATTCATATTTGCTGACATCAGCAGTTTATTATTTCTATGACGTCATCAATCTTTATGACGTCATATTCCTAATGAATGAGTAATTTTTCATACAAAACTGATGGAATTACCTCAAATATCGATGAAGGTACTTGATTTCACCAATAATATGCGAAATTAATGGTTTTAAATCATAATTATTGAGCTAACAATTTTGCATTGAATCAAATTTTCATTATTTAATTAGTTAATTTATTAGAAACCACAAATATCCGTACGAAACCATATGAAACTACAAATTAATGATATCAAGCAGGTATTTGGATGGTTTTTTGCCAATTTTATCTGGCTATTTGCTAATAATGGGCCCTTTTCTGCAAATAGCTCGATTTTCTCAAAATTTGCATTGTTTTTGGTTGCCTAGCAACCAATCACGTGACTATTGATTGATTGATGCTATTTTTAGATTCTCCTTTGTTCAATTATGACACAGTGCAAGTTTCATTGTCATAGCTGTTATACTTGCGGAGAAAAACAGGGGGGGCGAAAAACGCCCCCCCCCCGGTTAAAATAGGGTTAAGAAAATTGCCTCTCTGTCGTGTGATTATAGCGATGTTTTTAATGGTCCAATAAATGACTGAAAAGATAAAAAATTCTTTTAGCATTAGTGAACATCTTTCTCATTTGTACAAAATGCTTTTGGTAAATGTATTGCTTCTCCGTCTTATTAGAACTAGTACACTTCTTTAATGATATCCTCTGTCAGACCCTGTGATGGTAAATAAAATATTCCGGCCTTATTTTAATCTTTGTATTTCCCTTGGATTTTAGATAGCTGCAGATGTAATAGAACAAAACAAATAAAGTGTCTTTTCAGTTTTTAAGCTTCTTATGCTGTTTTGCTTTCATTTCACGATAAAGTAAACATTATTTATTTAAAGGATGTTGTTATTGCTCAATTCCCTTTCCTAATGTTCCGACAGTACTTTCCCAATTTCATGAATAGATTTGTCAGTATTTCTAAATTGCACAAAAGGGGCATTTCAAAAATAGTGGAGCACATTGCATAGCTTTTATTATTGTTTTCTTGTTAGTGATTAACATTTAAACATATATATGTCAATCTCTTCATTCGTTCTATGTTACTATCTCTCCGGACTGTTGTTTCTACTGGAAGATATGGAAAAGGAAAATCTTTGGCGATGTTAATGTCTGTATCCTGATCTTGAGGGCATATAAATCTTCACTAGTTCTTGGCAAATTGAACAGATAAAATGAAAACGACAAAACGGGGGATGAGCACAAAATGTCTAATTGGCTACAAACTTCTGTAAAATAATACATAAAAAAAAACATCCAAGAAAGTTGTTGTGATAATTCATTCTAAATTTATTTGTTTTGTCCAGTTCTTTGATCTATCATTCTTTTCACCTCTAGTTTTCTTTTTTATTATTTTACTTTACCTTTTTCTTTTATAATCATATTGGAAGCTTAGATCCTTTATTTGATGAGGTTTAGAACCATCCAGTTGTAAATATTATTTGATAAGATGCAAGTCCGAAGTATGTTTGGTAAGGAAATTTATGAAGAGGCTCTGTAAGTAATGGCCATCACGGCCTATTAGTAATGAAAATTTCAAAAACCAGAATTTTGATTCATATCAAAAGGATCGGCTTTTTATCGTCATTCTAAATACTTACACAATTATACTTAAATAGTAATTAAATTTTAAAAAAAGTTTTTTTGAATGAAAGTATGGAGCAACATTAAAACTGAAAACGAAAAGAAAGTAATACGCATATGAAGGGAATAGCTTCCTCCTCGACATCTCGCTCTCTACGCTGAAGTTTTTTAGTACTTAAAAAATAAACTTCTTATTGTTCCAATTAAATGACCATTGTGTTTCATGAGTCGTTCTTAAGGTATGGGGAGGAAATTCAAACTAGAGCGTAAACATCAAGGTGTAGAAGAGAAGGCAACCCCTTTCCTATACGCAATAATTTCTGTTAATTTTGTGTCTTAATGTTGCTCCTTACTTTCAGTTGAAAAAGCTTGTTTTTCTATTTTAATTTTTGATCGTTTTTTAATAATTCCAGGAAATCTGGTCCCACCTCCTCGAATAAATACTCTCCCCACAGAAATATCCCCTAGAATATTCAACCACTGTGAAAATCTACCCAGGACAATTATCTTTAACAACTCCACACTGAGACGGAAAAGAGAAAGCACGATATAACATTGTTTTGAAAATTCCCCCAGTGAACAGTTTCCTCTTACAACTACCCCTTGGAAACTTTTATCCTCATGGAAAACACCCACATATAAAAAAATTCATCTCCCTCTACCCGAAAATATATTCATACCTTCCAATAACAAATTTTATGCGTAAACAATGGGTAAGTTTGGTAACTTAGAGACCTTTCCCCTTGGGCTCAAGGGGCAGGGTCATGTTAGATCCAAAGGCATAGTTATTCGTCCTTTCAACCATGATGAACAAAATGTCTATCTCAAAATTTTGATTGGACAATTTTCAAATTGAGCAATTCCCAAATGACTGAAATGAATGAAAGAAAAGACCTTACGTAGTAATTTATGTTCTTTTTAAGTTTTAATGTTATTCCTTACTTTCAGTTTGAAAAAAAAACCTGTTTTTTTTATTCAATAATAACCACAACCCGAACACGTAAAATATCTTCGGTTTATTATCAAGTAAAAATCATAGTTATGAAGCTGCTTAAGGTAAAATTAAATGCTAAGATTGGCCGGAAAATAACGCAAACAAATTATTGCTTATACTAACCATTATTTAATAGAATCTGAACTTTAGCGTAAGGAGTAAGGTATTTAAGAGGGGGCGAACTTCCTCATATACGTTTTATGAGGGTGCTCTCCCCCTTTTAATACCTCGCTTTTTACACTAAAGTTCGAATATCGTTCTAGTTCCTTAAAGATGACCCCCTGAATCACAAAAGCCGTTTAATTAAAATAAATAGCTCTTTTGAAGTCACCGAACATACTTTGTAAACGGCGAGGCATTTACGAGGGGACGAATCCCCACATATACGTTCATGGAAATTCTCTTCCCTCATGATAAATTCCTACATGGAAAGATCCTCACATGTAACCCCTCCGCCCGACCCACACCCACCCCAACACGAAAAAGTCCCCCTGAAAACATCTGTACACTTCATAATAACCATTACTATATGTAAACAAAGGTCAAAGTTTGTAACTTGTAGCCCCTCCCCTGGGAACTGTGGGGGATTAAGTGGTCCCCAAAGACATAATTATTAGGTTTTCGACTAAGCTGAACAGAATGGCTATCTAAAATTTTGATCCGGTGACTCTGGGGAAAAATGCGCGTGGGAGGGGGCCTAGATGCCCTCCAATTTTTTTGGTCACTTAAAAAGGGCACTAGAGCTTTTATTTCCCTTAGAACGAGCCCTCTTGCAACATTTTAGGACCACTGAGTAAGTCTTGGGCACCCATGATGATCAATGACCTGCAGGTTATTTTGCCTAACTTTTCCTTGCCATTGTAAGCGGGCATATCCTTTTTGAATTGGTAAACCATGTGCCGCCAACTGAAGCGGTGATCTGAAAAGAGACGATTCAATTGCTTCCGTCCAAAATCTGGATTGGCAAAAAGTTGTGGGAACCAGATATCCCGAATCACCTCGCCCAGCTTTTCATCTTTAACATGATCGGAATCATCACCTGGGAAAACCCCGCCCAAGGCTTGGCCAAGCTGCTTGTAGAAATCGGCATTAGCCTCCAGAATTCGTTTGCCTGCCTCTGGCGCCAAGTCGGGCGTACCATGAAGAAACATAGCCGCCTTAATCGTTTCAGCATGGTCTGCAGCATAATTCACCAAATTCATTGCCCCGTTCGACCAGCCGAGCACGTAAATCTGCCCGAGGTCCAGGTGCTTTTTTAGTGCAACCATATCTTGGGCCACCGCGGCCATTGATCGATCGTCAGGACTTTTTACTTCCGAAGAACCACCCATCCCTCTGGGGTCAAAATAGACCATGGTTAAAAAGTCTTCCAAAGGCTTAAAAAGCGCGCGTACACCTCGAGCCGAAAAACCCCAGGAATTGGTCAACACCATACAAACGGGCCCAGTCCCCTGTACGACGTAAGCAATACGGTGTTCACCGATTTCTGCAGTAAAGCTTCCATTTTCCAGCGGTTTAGCGTTGGCACTCTTGGCAGTAATCGTGGACAAGCAAAGGAAGAACAGAAGCCAGATACGCGGAACCCAGGGGCGCTTCATTGGACACATAAACACGACCTCGAAGATGGGCAATCCAGACCCAATAAATTCTATTTTCTTTGCCACGATGACATGTTTCATGCATATTTACTCTTTTCAAGATTCCAATCTTTATAGCCTTGCTAACTTCCGCCAACAGTGGATTACCGTCTATGGCAGCAAACAGGGCAACAAGAATTTCCGGCGCAGAAGTGCCGATGGATACCACGGTCAAACCGATCAACATCTTGGACACACCAAGATTGGTTGCCGTGGCAGCGGCACCTGCCAAAAAGCGGTCGGCGCTCCATACCAGGGCAATAAAACCAATAATTAATAGGAGTAAGGGTACCCACATAAGTTGTTTGTTCGACTAGCCTTTATAATATTGTTTTTAGGACGGTCCCAAGAATGTGCACTTTAGTCGACCCGTGAGCCGAGGCCAACCGCTTTACGGATGGCAAATCTTGGATGGATTCGTCAACGAAACCGGAGCCTAACTCGTTCTTTTGGCTTAAGGGTTTGTTCAGACTCGATGTTATAATGTGCAGTGTTCCTACCTAAAGAAGTTCTAAGTACCACAACAAATATGTCAAACCAATTTATCGAAATTGTTGATCTCACTTATTTACGTGGTGAGCGCATCATCTTCGACAACCTTTGCATGTCCATTTCCCGGGGCAAGGTATCGGCCATTATGGGCCCCAGTGGTACGGGTAAAACCACACTCCTACGACTGATCGGAGGGCAACTTAAGCCAGACCATGGTCAGGTGTTAGTGGACGGTAAGGAAGTTGGGCAAATGAATCGCAGGGAGCTGTTTGAATTCCGCCGCAACATCGGCATGTTGTTCCAAAGCTCGGCCTTGTTCACAGATCTATCAGTGTTTGAAAACGTTGCCTTTCCGATGCGGGTGCACACATCGCTAGACGAAGAGAGTATCCGGGATCTCGTACTCATGAAGTTAAATGCCGTGGGTTTACGTGGTGCTCGAGATTTGCTGCCGCAAGAGTTGTCTGGAGGTATGGCGCGCCGGGTTGCTTTGGCGCGAGCCATCGCCCTAGATCCGGAACTCATCATGTACGACGATGCAATTTTTCGTAAAACAGATCCTGGATAAGTTAAAACATTTATTCTCTGTAGAAATTTAAATTGCGTGTTCTTAGAATTTCTTACGTAAAAGAGCTCAGCATATGCGTTTGGAAATCTTAGAAAGCGGTTAAATTTAGAATTGTGTACATGGTCTTAAGTCTGGAAAAATTAGGCACAGTTTTAGAAACATAATAAGATAACAAACTGCATTGGGTTTGGATGGATTATGCCTTGACTAGCGTGAAAAACGGATGTCAAGAAACTCAAGCATAAGGCAGTGAGGATTTTAATGAAGCCATCTATCATAACTACTTAACCTCCTTTCAATTTTTCTATATATAAACTTCAAACCCTAAACAGGTCAGGTGATCTTTCCAATTGGAAATCAGGTTGATATCAATTATCCACAACGTCCGAACAGTATATTGAAAATCATGGCATAACAACTGATTCATTGCCTTTATGTTAAGCACGAGAGCATACTTCGAAACGACAGATTGAAAGCATTGACTAGAAAAAGAAGTGAAATTGGTCTAATCAAACACAATGCCAAACTCAAGAATTTAATTTTTTAAAAACTAAGTTTAGGTCCGCTAATGTATTTTCTAGGACAGATATATATTTTTAAATCCGTTTCCTGCTAAGCTGATACTGGTGACAATTCCCAATATGGGTGAATGGTAAACTTTTGCCCTAAGACACACAAGGAAAAATTTGTTAGCTATTCACCCTTGATACTCACTGGAACATACTACATACACAAGCTACTGGTTCGACGCATCTTAGAATAACAGGGAAATAAAACAACAGGGCAACAGGGGTATCAAAGGATTCTTCTAAGAAAGAGGAGAATAAAATTCTTCTCCAAAAATATATATTTTAGGCCAATTTTTGTTTTATTTTACGAAGAAAGTCAAGAGCACCAATCTTACGCTTCTACTCTAGTATTGTCTTATACGCTGAATCTGATGGTGTAATTTTTGTTAAGATTTTATTACTTTTAAGGTTTGGTTCTCCCTATCTTTTAAAATATAGCAAATTTTCTCAGGCTCATAACTTTTGAAGGATAAGGCTAAACTTTACGATTTGAAATCAGTATTGAAATCCAATTCTTTTGATGTAATTATTGTTACGAAAATTCCGAGAGTTGTTTTAATGTTAAGCTGGATCGTTCCTCATTACAGTTCGTTGCCACGAGCTGTTTGATGAAACACATTTACACGATGAAAACAGATAGGGGAAGACATACAATTGAATTATTAAAAGCAAAACATTCCCTCGTGTAAAGAGAGAAGGAGATGAAAATAAATTTAGAATAAAAGTTAAATAGATTAGCTTTCCAAAACATCAAAGAGTAATGTTATAGATCAAACGAATGAAGCCTGTGAATATTTGCCTGATCTTCATCATATGAGTTTAACGTCTAAAAATTGCAATTAATCTTAGAAGTCATACGATTGGATACAGTATATTAGTTAAAAACCATACTGAGGACTTATTGTGGTATTACACACTCCAATGCGATAGTCTACGCTCAGTCCTGAGTAAGAAAATTTTACTGCAAAAACGTGGAATTACACATTTTGTGGATGAATAAAAACTCTAGAGCCATTTTAAAAATAACCAAAAAGATTTTTCCATTCGGTGGTAGCATATTCTACCATTTTTTTCAACTGACAACCCACAGCCATTTTCGTCAGTAATGTGCAAATTATATTCTGGTCTTCATGAGGTATGGGGGGTGTCAAAGACGTCATTTCCACACCTTTCAACTACACTGAACAAGCTAGTTATCTAAAAAATTTTATTGGATGTGTTTCTCGAATTGATGGGTGAAGAGAAGGTGGGCTTGTTGTCCTCCAGTCACTTTATGTCGCTCCTTACTTTCATTTAAAAAAAGTTGTTTTTTTATTTAATAGAGTCAAATTCTAATTTTCGGTATTGCAGTTGTTTCATTTGTTTTTATATTGACAATTTAAACAGTGTGCCGTCACATTTAAAAAAGAAATGGGGTTACGATATCGATAAAACTAAAAATTCCCCTTAGAAACACAGTTTCCTTCTAAGGAAACACGAATAAATAGACCGTTATCATTTTTGACAAGCTCACTTCTTTAAAAAAGACAATGCTTTCCGTTTTTAACAGAAGATGTTTCGCTCCTTATTGAAGTGCAGTATTAATTAATTTCGAATCGTAGAGGTGGTAGTGGTGATTACGACAGTGCCAGTGGTGAGCACGATGAATAAAAACGGGGATGTTGGCGGTCAAGATAAAAGCCAAAACGAGAAGGGCGATTCATAATTCACAGATCAGGTGTGAGGCCATGAGAGTGCAGAGTTCACATGACTGACCCGTTGAACGACTTGTTGTTATGAAAACGGGATGTTTAGGGAGTTTTTCATTAATCTGCCAAATTCGGGAATGGTTATCTCTTAGTTCTCCGGCAAGGTCTCTTACCGCTTGAAGATGTGGCTAAGTAGACTTCTGCAGCACCTTCAGAACAACTTGCCTGTGCAATAGTGGTTGTGTTATTTGATATTTGTCACGCTCATCTCAAAGTCCAAATGACCTATCTAAGCTTGAGAAAAAAAAAGTTGTGCAGTCTAGATTGGGGCTGAGGATTTTTTTTATAGGTTTCCAGGCTTTTTCTTTTTTTGTACAGTATATATTTGGTAAGTGTCCATAACTCCTAGCCAATCACAAATCTTTAGCTCCGAAAACAATTGCATGACTCTAGGCCACAGGTACCTAAAGCCAAGTAAGTGTTTTTATCATGCATACAGCCGCTAAGTATGTTTAAAATGATGGTTCTTTCTCTATGAACGAAAATTGCTTTCAAACGCCTTAGGCTTTCTAAATTTCTAATTTGGAAATAAAATGTTCTTATACTGAGGTTATCTTCGCTGATGATAATGTTCGAAATACCTTTTTTCTCCTTGGATTTAATCAGGGTTGTCAGTCAACTGTTTCAGTTAATGTAAGGTTCGATAATGACGGTTTAGGTTAGATTTGATTAGGGTGAGTTAGGTTAGATTAGGTTTTTAATCCATTTCTGATATTTAGAACCAGATTTAACCTAACCTAATCAAACCTAGCCTAAACTAACACAATCTAACCTAACTTTGACGTCTACCAGCATGGCTTGCTTAAGACTGAAAAACCCAAACTCGAAAAACTAATTAAATCCAAGCAGAGAAAAAGCAATTTCAGACATTCACTGGTGAAAGTCGACATATGTTACCTTGAAAGTCCGAAATCTGGTTAATGTCGACATTCACCGGTGATTGTTTGAAATTCATTTTTCTCTGCTTGGATTCAATTAGCTTTACGAGTCAGCTTCTTCAGTCTTGTGCAAGTTCTGATCGTAGATGCTTCTCTTTATCAATCATGCTTCTTTTTATTAGGTTAGGTAAGATTATGTTAGTTTAGGTTATATTATGTTAGTTAAGGTTAGATTAGACTGAATCAGGTTAAATTTCGTTCTAAATACCAGAAATGGGTTAAAAACCAAAGTTTACCCAACATCACCAAACCAAACTTATAACCTTGCATAAAATTGAAAAAGTTGATTGGCTGTGCTGACAGTCCAAGGAGAAAAAATTTATTTCAGACATTCACTGATGAATGTCGACATCCACCAATTTGCGGACATTCACGGTAACATGTAGGCCATATATATGTCCGTTTTCTAGTTTCATTTCAGTATAATAATGGTACGAAATAAGACATAATATGCACCAAATCGTGGATATTCATACAGGTAAACAATAAATAGTAAAGTAAAGGATATAAAAGTTAAAAACTAAAACTATGTATAATCTTCTAAGATTGAAAATAGACAGCAGAACTTAAGAATTCGGGAAACGCTAAAACATTACATCACAAAAACGATCTCCAAGTCTAAATTAATGTTTTCAAACCATCATATTTTCCTTAATTCATCTTCGTGAATTAAATTTGTGTATGAAGTATTTTCGGAAACCAAAAGTTAGAAGTGTGATTTTTTTATAATCTTGGACTGTTACTCCAATATTTGTTTCAAAATTTTAAAGCTGTTAATTGTCATATTTGTTTTTATAGAGAAAAAGTTGTGGAACACACATTCTTTTCATCGTTCATCATCTGGGAATATTCTACACAGCAAAGCCGTTGTTCCAAATGAGCATCCAAAAACCTTTGGAGTGACTTCAGCAATTAGCCTAGATGGACCAAAGCCATTTGATATACAGCAAACTACAGAGCTTGAAGAAACACTCAAAACCCATGGCTGTTTTGAATCAGATGATGAATTCAGGCATAGAGTTGAAGTTCTTTCTAAGCTAAATGATCTGGTTAAAGATTGGATTAGAGACATATCAGAAAATGTGAAAAACCTTCCCGCTGCAGTAGTGGAGAATGTTGGTGGAAAAATTCATACCTTTGGGTCTTACAGGTAAGATTTTGTTTGTGATAAATAAGTTCCACCTTATAATAATAATGATCTGGCTATAAATCTTGTTGTGGCGCTTGTTTAAAAAAGACTTCTTTCATTTTCCTTTTGTTTTCATGTGCTAGCCTTGGTAGTTACCACTAAAGGCATATAAAGGGGGAGGAGGCAGTTACTTGGTATCAAAACCCTAGAAATATCTCTGATATTTAAATTGACTATAAAAGTGCAAAAAAACTAAGACTTGTTTATGCCAACATCTTCGCCAGCTCGGCATCAACCGCCAAAACCTCAATGAAGCCCAATACGCACTCCTGGTGGAACTGAACCACGAGATACGAGTCTACCAATTGTTTTTAGATCAAATTGTGGCTGCCAGGAAATCCCCTCATTGGAACCGCGTCCATTTTTGGATGAGCCGGGAAACCGTTCCTCTTTCAGAACAGGCCATCGCCCTGCTCAAGGAAATGGCCGGCAACCAAACCGACTTGATGCAAACCGAGGTAGAGGTGGTCAATGTCAGTATTAATCATTCGGTTTGGGCATTGATCATTCTCATCATTGTCATGACGCTTTTGGTTTGTATCCTTTCCATTCAGTTGGCAGGCCGCATCACCAAACCCATTGCCGAACTGAGCAAGGCAACCCAAGCCATAGCCCGAGGCCTTTCCCAAGAAGATATTGAAGTGAAACAGCGTGATGAATTAGGGCAGTTCACCCAAGATTTCAATGCCATGCGCCGCGCCGTTGTCGAAAGCGAGGCTCGCTTGGTGGAGAAACAGGAGAAATTGGTTCAATCGCTAAAAGAAAAAGAAATTCTGTTTCACGAATTGAATCATCGGGTCAAAAACAATTTACAAGTTATCTCCAGCCTTTTGGACATACAAGTCATGACCGCCGAAGATCAGGAAGCCCGCGCCATGCTTCAGGAAGGGCGCGACCGAGTCCATAGCATGGCCTTGGTTCACGAAACCCTTTACCGTCACGGCGACCACGTGGACGTAGGAATGAATGAATACCTCCGCCGCCTCGGCGCATCGATTTTCTCTTCCTATGGCGTACAAGAGGAACGCATCAGCCTGTCCCTTGAAACAGGTGATCTCACCCTAAATTTGAGCCAGGCCATTCCCGTTGGCCTGCTCCTCAATGAAATGATTTCCAATGCACTTATTTTAATTGTGGCAGGTGCAGAGATCAGGACTTTGAATATTAATTTAATAAAATACTTTTAAAATTAAAAATATGGTAAATACTGCTGAATGCTTGTAAAAACTGCACTACCATTTTTTCAGGTGAAGTGTAAAGCGATGAACATTGCCTATCTTCAGCGGGAGCTGTTTTGTTTCCACAGTGATAGTTGTTATTAGCTTTAATTTGCCAAAAGCAAATGTTTAGCTAAACTAGGGGTGAATTTTCACGTAACTGATTGCAGTAAAAATGAGCAGAATGGAGCAATTTGGAAATACAAAACCATTGAATTTGCTCAGCCATTTATTGCGAATCATTAAAATCGAATCTTTTGTGCAGTGGTATCGATTTAATGAATACAGATTTTGAATACAATTAACCGTGAAGACTGTAGCTAAAAAAGAGTCAAGCAAAGTGAAAATGTTGTATTTGTTTAACATTTGAACTTTTTTCAGTATTTCCAGTTGTAGGTAATAATGACAATGTTGTAATAATAACTGTTTTATATCATTGTACTACTATTTAGATATTTTTTAGATCAAGAGTATCGATAATATTGGTGAATTTATTGCCTAAGAGGGTTCATTTCCTAGCAGATCAAGTTACATGAGTTTACAGGTTGTGAAGCACAATGGAGGATGAAACTGTAAGTGGCAAAACTTTTTGACAAACATGTTTTTGGAAGATAATTCTAAATGTTCGCTGTTCCCATTTTGAGAAATCAGTAAGGTTTGGCAACACTGGGATACAAATTCACTTCGAATTTAAAAATTTCAAAATGTGACCGGAAACTTCTTTAGAATACTTTTAGGCCTGAGGCAGAAATCAGAAGGAGAGAACTAAATGTACTATTTAATTCCTCACTCAATGTTCTTTCAAGCATAATAATTACCATTGCAATCATGTTTTAGCCTCCCAATGGGGCCAAATTTTAAGCTATGTGGAGGAAATTCATTCCATACTCCCCCTTACCATAGAAATTTTGTAAAGATATGCGCCCCCTCCACCAATAGAAACTTGTGCCTGCATGTCAAATAATTAAAGTACTTATCAGTAGATGGTTTTTTGTTGTGGACTTTCTCAGGAAGAAAGGAAACAATAGTGAATAACTTCAAATTGCTTTTTGTATTGTAACTTCTCCAAATTTTTTATATCTATTTGGATATTTCAAAGTTCCTTCTCTGGCTTTCCTTCCTAAAGTCACGTCCATCCTTGTTGGACGTCTTGGGGACACTCTTTTTGACAGGACGTGAACTGGGTCTCAGTATGAAAATCTGTTTTGTGCAGCCCAGAAGGGCTTTATAATGTGCATGCAGTCAACTGTGCTTGCAATTCACTGCTTATGTGGCCTTCCTTGTGATTTCTGTTTATCAATTGTTCCTGTTTGTGCAATTTTTGGGAGACAGTCAGGGGCTATTCTTTTGACATGACCAAACCACTGCAATTACCGCCATTTGATTTTAACAAGGATTGTGACAAGGGATTTCAGCTATCTTTGCACCCCTTTGTTGCTCATTCGGTCAATGTAGTTGATCTTTGCAATATAGTATAGGCAACATATCTCAGACGCAAGGAGGTTACATTGGTTTTCTATCTTCAGAGTCCAAGTCTCATACCCATGCAGAGTAATCAGCACAATCATACTGTTGAGGAGATGGACTTTTAACTAATTGGAGAAGTAACTGCATTTCTAAATATTTGAAAGTCTCATGAAGCTGGAACTTGCTAGAGCTTGGCAGCATTTGATATTGATGGTATGAAAATTATCAACAGGAGGGTGTCCAGGTAGATAAAGTGGTCAACTTTTTGACTACCTGACCATCAGTGGCTATGGTGGAAGGTTAGTCTAGCTTTTTACAAGTTGTTACCATAAGGTTTATTAAAAAGCACTGCCCTGGACCAATTCCAAAAATTTTTTTCAACATTAAATTTACAAGCCTGCCTAAGGATTGCAAAGGGGTCCAAACTATCATAAGCTTTCTTTTTTTGTGTCAAAGAAAACTGCCAATACAGCTTGCTTTCTTGTAAAAGTTTTCTTAATATCATACTCAAGTTGAAGTATGTTATCAAGAGTGGATCTACCTTTCCAAAAAACCTGCTTGTTATCAATAAGTAGATTATCAATAAGGGATTCAAACCTGAACTTAATCATTTTCTGAAAGAGTTTAGCTTGCATGAGGTTAAGGCAATTGGACAGTATGAAGAGGGATTAGAATAATCTCTTTTAACTTTATATATTGGGACTAAAATTGAAAACTTCAAGCTATTGGAACAGAATCAGATTCCCAACATCCATTAAACAGGTAAAGAAGAGGGATCAAGAAAGTTAATAGAAGAGCTCTAAGCATTTAATTGTGGACCAAATCTTTACCCATTGCTGAGTCATTTAAACTATACTATAGAAACTAACTCACCCATCTTATCAAGATTTGGGACAGACCCTGGGGGAAACTGAGTTTCCATAGACAGAGAATTATTATATGTACAATTATTTGAAGACTGAACTGCAAAAAGACTGTTCAATGTCTTTTCCACCTCATATGGCTCAAACTTAAATGAACAATCATTAGACTTAATCTCTTGAATAGACTGCTCTCTATGCTGATATCCCGCAAATTTTTTTAAATTTTCCAGTGGGTTTTAGTAGTTGACTGATTAAATAGATTTTCACAAATGTCTTCCCAAGCTGGTTTTCTTTCAGTTAGGATATGTTTCTTAAAAATAGCTTAATTTTAATTTTTTTTTAAATAAAGGTTCTTTATATCTGAAAGCCAGAATTTTCTGGTTTTACACTATTTTTGTTTTAGTGATTCTAATTCACCTCTGCCCCTCAGACATTTTGACTAGTGACGTCTCAAAGCACAAGAGAGGAGATATAAAAGAGAAAACAAGAGATGATCATAAAGCACGGAAAAATGGAAAGGATGCATTCAATTTCAAAAAAAGGACATAAGGTAAGCAGACTAGAGGAACCTATATAGAAATAAATAGAATTTTACTTTCTACGAAATTCCGCCATTTCTTTTCCTGCCTGAATTCTTTTTTTCTCTCTTTCAATAGCCTCTCGCTTTTCCCTTTCCTCTCGTTCCAGTCGCTTTTGTTTCATTAATCCTTGTAATTGCTCAAGTTGCACTTTTCTTTCTTCTTCAGTCAAAGGCTTCTTTTCTTCACTGGATTCTGAGAAATTAGCATGATTTGTTCGAACGGCATGAAGCTCCGCCTGTTCCGTATTCCGAAACATCTTTCCACAACTAAAAAATAGCTGAATATATTGCCACAGTTAACGTTTATATGCGGAAAAAAAAGCGAGATACATCTCTTTTAAGAAGTGTCCTAAAAGCAAAAACCCCTCCAAACATTACTAATGCCCCTCCCCCATCTTCCCCTCTTTCTTGAACTTCTTGTGCTATCAGATGGGCAAAAAGACAGAATAGAACAATCGCAACTTTCATCTGAAACAGAAAGTAATCAGTCAGTAAATTGTACGAAGAAGGTTCTAATCCATCTCAATTTTTTCACTTTTCATTTTTAGCATTTATGATTATTATTCGATTGATAGGTTTTGTGTATACCCCAAAGATGTAAAAGAAGGCTATCAAGCCTAAGAGTCTAGGAGTATAGATGTCTAGAAGCCCAGTAGTCTGGACAATATTGAAAACAAAATTTGTTTTCTTTTTTTACATTGTGTCTCGGTATATTTCTTGTCCTGCTATTCTAAAATCCCATGCCTCAATGATCTGTTTGAAAGACCTTTTTTTTTTTTTTTTGAGAGAGAGTTTATCCCTAGTGTTAATGATTCTTGAAGAAAAGAATTGAGCATGGACTGATTAACAAGTTTCAATTGGTGACCTCTAGTTCTTGAGTTAGGACCAACAGTGGGAAATAATGCTGGGAGTGTATTAGCCCTAATTAACTTATTGTTTAAAATGGCATCACCTATATTTCTCCTGTATAATGAGCTGGTACTTTCAGCTTTACTAGTCTTGCAGGGTAGGAAAATTCTTGCATGCCATATATCAGATTGGTGGAGCATCTCTACACATCTTCCAACACTTTTATGTATTTTTAAAAATAAAGAGAGCCTAGAGACATTCCAACTTCAAGCTTAGGGTGCTCAAGTCCCTTATACAGAAGACTGATGACTTTAGGGGAACAAGTGGAAAGAGTTTTATTTTGTAGAAGGGTATGAGCTTCACAGGACAAGAGCTTTATATACAACTTGAAGCATTTATTGTCAATCAAGCAACCCCCTGACAACAATTGGAAAACCTGGCATGACAGATTGGTTGGAGAATTCTGAGTGAGAATTCTTCTCAAAAAAAAGGGTGCAATTTTTTTCTAATTGGCTCAATATTTATATTTGTAAGTCCTTGGGCTAAGGGGAACCCATTCGAGAAAAAAAGTGAAAAAGAGGGTTAGTTCAGAAGTGGATATACACTAGAATGTTACCAAACACCTTCCTAGAATATAGGAAGATACTCTACCAGAAAGTTTCATCTACCTAACTTCATTACTTTCTATGATAATAAAAAGTCATAGTCCAGAATTTGGCTCACCTTTCTGTACTCTACCCTTATTTGGTCTTTAGATTCATGAACATTTTTTTTTTTGCTTACCTAGGTGAGCATCTGCCTCACTTAACAAACAGCAAAAATCTCCTGAACCAGAGTTTTATTGATTATAATATACCAACTGTTTGATGAAAACTTTGGAATTAATGCAAATAATTCATACCTGAGAGCTGATAATTTGCCAAGAGCCAAGACCCAGTGCCATTAATCGAAGAAGAAGAACTAGAACTGTATTATCTCTTGGTACAGTTTCAGAATTAATGAGGTTATTACATATCTTCAAACAAAATGACGCAAGAAAAAAAATAACGTGAGGGTCTCCTAAAACCATTGATATATCGCCGAGTATCTGCTCTTGACCCTTCTTGATGCCATCTAAAAATAACTGAAAAAGAAAATTAAAAACAAGAGTCTCTTAGAAAAATATAAATGCCAGGAAAATAAATTATAATAGATTGCAAAGCAAAGCACAGAGAAATAACAGTAACAGTAACGTAACATAAAAGACAGTAACATAAAAAACAGACAATAACATAAAAAAAAATCATCAACCAAGCTGTTTATCTTTTATAATCAAAATGAATTGAAAGTATATTACAACGGGTTTTTAATCAAAAAAGAAAAAATGAGAAAATATATACTGATAAAAACTGAAATATTTCAGTCACACGTCTAGAAGCTTTAACTGACCGAAAGAATGGAGACTATAATGGCTGAGCAAAAACTAAAAATAAATAAGAAAAACGAAAGAAATTCAAATTTGATCTAATATACTTGTGGTTTAATACAAGTTCTAACGAATTGAATATAGCAGCAAAAATACTACATCGATCCAGACAAACTGTAATATGTTATCGTGTTAGCTCGTAATGCTGAATATCATGGTCTGATATGAGATTGTAATAAAATAAAACGATCTATCTATTTAAAAACCTTACACATGACCTATGTGGCATATTGAATTCTTTCACACTTCCAATACAATGTAGAATAAACTTGGGCTGCGTTTGATACTTAACTCTGAGGAACTTTCAACCGGTAAACTGTTGGAAGACAATTCTGTTGATTATTAATTGCTATTAACATTCTTTCTTCGGCTAGAGTTTCGAGCTAGAGTTCTTCGGCTATTAACATTCTTTCTAAAGTTTCGGCTAATATTCGCCCGAGTCGTTCTTTACAATTCGTTACCACGAGCTGTTTTTATTTACTCAGTGCACGAGAAGATAATACAGCAAATACATCAATGAAAGACATCAATGAATGGATGAGAATTTATTAATACCATACTAATAGAAATAGTAGCCACTCGCTCTCCATTCTTTGCCATAGCCATTTTTATTCTTGGGGTTTTCCTCCTCCCACAACAAAGTTATTTCGAATATATCTGTTCTTGCGCTCTCTAATCAAGGAAAGTTGTTCAAAAGCTTATTCTAACATAAAACAAGTAAGGGCGTTAGACTGAGAAAAAGAGGCATGCTTTTATATGCTAATTACTTTCAAATTTACATGAAACTGCAAAGGAAGAAAGTCCATAGAAAATATTTTGATGAAGACAGGCTTTCTTCTCCAGAAAACTAAGGATAAGGGAACCTATATTTTTCAGCTGGCGACATGAGAAATTCACCATTTTCTATGATGTTACGACTATACAATATTTTTCAGAGAGAATGCCAGGAAGAAGCAATTTTTTTTCCTGGAGAACAATGTCTGATGAATGCAACACGTTGAAGATCAATTCTCAGAAAATCCGACGATGAAACAGATTATTTCTACTATTTACCTTTAACCCTTGTACTGGAAAACAGATTACTTTTTATTCTTAATAATTAACGAAATAAAAAATTCAAATGAAAGCGAAAAGCAACATTAAACCTAATGACAAACATAAATTATTCCGCATACGAGGTGGGTTGCTCCCTCCTCAACCCTCTGATCGTTAATCAATAGTTTGCAATCGCTTTAAAAAAGCTTGTTAATCCGAAACCACGGCCAATTAAAGTGTGTGTGTTTTCGCCACCACTATGTTGGGCAAATTCATCATGCTGCTTAGAATATGAGGTAATAATCTATCCTTTCTGAGGGAATTTCATTGTTTTGATTGTGTATATATTGTGCACTTGCTAGATGATGCTTATATTCGCCCGGCTTTCAGGCCAGGTTGTTTGAGAAATAACCGGCTACTCCCGTCGGTTCAGTCTTGCTAGAAAGATGAAAAAAAAATTCATTCTTACAGCGGTTTTCCTTGGCAAAGACGGCCTATCACTCAATTCGATTGGTAGATTATTTTTTGTTAACCAAATACAGACCATTTAACATACTTATGTTAAGCAGCTGGTGTTGCAGAATGGCAATGTGAAATAATTATTAACCGTTAGCATCGTTGCCACAAAGTGGCTCGAACTCACATCCTTCAAGAAACGACTATTAACAACTATGTTGTGTCTAACTCTTGTTTTCGATTCTTCGAGTGACAATGTGTGATCATAAAATCACGCATAATAATCCAATTCATTTTTTGGCATATATTGCCTTGCTATGCTAGCGCTACTGCGATCTGTTCTAACAGCAGTATGCCAACACTTCTACGTCCTGTGTGAACGAATCACTTCATCTGATAACTACATCGTTGATGCGTATGTTTTAAGATCCTCCTGATTTGCTAGAGCTGAAAGAGCTTCTCGGAACTAGCTATGCTATTTGTGTCTTTTGTTTGTTTCTTTTATTAATTGTTTGTTTTTGTTTGGTAATATATAACTTTTTTTTTGCTGAAATAAAGTATTGAACTGAATTAATAGCCTAACTTTTAAAGATGAAGCCGAGCTGTCGATATAGAACGCACAGGTGGTTGACTGATAGCTTCTCTGTCTTGCGTACACTGAAAACGACCGTCCAACATCATTCCATTTTTCATTTATATTTAATTTCCATGTTCGACGCGATCGACGCCGAGGGCGCCGCCGCCTTCGTGCAATTGTTTCATCCCGGTCGAGAGTTGGCCTCGCGGCGGGACGGGGCCGTGCGCGAGGCCTGGGGTGTCTCGCAAAGTCCGTCGGAACGTTTCAAGGTCGTGCCCAAAGTGATGTCCGAGGCCGAAATCGCCGGCGTGGTGGCCGGCCACGGCGCCGCCGCGCGCCGCCTGGTGGAGGCGGGAGCCGACGGGGTTGAAATCGTCGGCAGCCACGGCTACTTGCCGGCCCAGTTTCTCTCGCCGACCGTAAATCTTAGAAAAGACCGATACGGCGGTTCGCCCGAAAACCGTCGGCGCTATACGGACGAGGTTATCGCCGCGATCCGAGCCTCGGTACCGCCCGAGACGATCCTCGGCGCGCGGTTCTCGGGCAATGAATATGACGCCGAGGGCGAGGATGAGGACGTCATGTTTGCCGCGCTGCGTGATCTGGCCCCGTCGCTTGACTATCTGAACGTGATCGCCGGCACTTCCGCCTCGGCGGGCGGGGCGGTGCATATCGTGCCGCCGATGACCGTGGAAAACGGCTATATGGCGCCGTTTGCCGCCAAGCTCAAGCAAGCCTGTGGCGGAACCGCCATCTTGGTCGCGGGGCGGATCAACCAGCCACAGGACGCCGAACGGATCATCGCGTCGTCCTCGGCGGATATGTGCGGCATGACACGGGCGATGATCGCCGATCCCCGCATGCCGGCAAAGGCGCGCGCCGGCAAGGCCGATGAGATTCGTGCCTGCATCGCCTGTAATCAGGCCTGTATCGGCCATGCTCAACTCGGTTTGCCGATATCCTGTATTCAACATCCCGAAACCGGCCGAGAGTTGCGCTTCGTAACCCGCCCTCGGACCGATGATCCCCGGCGTATTCTAGTGGCCGGCGGTGGGCCGGCGGGAATGAAGAAACTTTAACCGGGAGCGCATCCCGGAGCGCCAGCCCCATGCCAAGGGCGGCGGGGCGTTCGGCTATTTCGAGACCACGCAGGACGTGTCCAAGTACACCAAGGCCAAGATCTTTCAGCCTGGGGCGAAATGCGATGCGGTTGTCCGCTTCTCGACGGTGGCCGGCGAGCGGGGCAGCCCCGACACCTGGCGCGACCCGCGCGGCTTTTCGGTGAAGATGTACACCGAGGACGGCAACTTTGACATGGTGGGCAACAATACGCCCGTTTTCTTCATTCGCGATCCGATGAAGTTCCAGCACTTCATCCGGAGTCAAAAACGCCGGGCCGACAATGACCTGCGCGACCATGACATGCAGTGGGATTTCTGGACGCTGTCGCCCGAAAGCGCGCATCAGGTGGCCTATCTGATGGGCGACCGGGGGATCCCGAAGACCTGGCGCGAGATGAACGGCTATTCCAGCCACACCTACTCGCTGGTGAATGCCGAGGGGGAGAAGTTCTGGGTCAAGTTCCACTTCCACACCGATCAGGGTGACGGAAATGCGTACCTGAGCCAGGACGAGGCCGGCAAGCTGGCCGGCAGCGACGGCGACTACCACCGGCGCGATCTGTTCAATGCGATCCGCGACGGCAATCCCCCCAGCTGGACCCTGAAATGGCAGGTCATGCCCTATGAGGAGGCCAAGACCTACCGCCTCAACCCCTTTGACCTGACCAAAGTGTGGCCGCACGCGGATTATCCGCTGATTGAAGTGGGCAAGCTGGTGTTGGACCGGAACCCCACCGACTTTCACACGGAGATCGAACAGGCGGCGTTTGAGCCGAACAACATGGTGCCCGGGGTTGGGCTGTCGCCGGACAAGATGCTGCTGGCGCGGGGCTTTTCCTATGCGGATGCGCACCGGGCCCGGCTGGGTGTGAACTACAAGGAAATCCGCTGCGCGCAAATCTTCCAGCCGCCGTTCCTGCGGCGCCGGGTGGACACGAAACGCGCTGGCCAGGCCCTCTTTCTCAACTTTCAGCGCCGCCTCGACGTTGGCGGCGATCATGCATTCTTCGATCAGTTTGTGCGCATCGTTGCGACTGACCGGAAGGATTTCATCGACCATCCCGTCACTGCTGAAACGAAACCGCACCTCGCGACCGCGAAAGTCGATCGCCCCGCGACCGGACCGGCGGGCACGGAAGGCCTGATAAAGCTCGTGCAGCGCTCGCAACGATGTGGCCACGGCGTCGCTGTAGTCGCCCTCGCCGCGATCAAGAAAGGCCCAGGCCTCGTTATAGGTTAAGCGGGCATGCGAGTGCATCAGAGCGCGATAAAAGCGGCTGCGGCGGACCCTCCCGTCAGCACCCACCTGCATCTCGCAGACCATACACAAGCGGTCGACCTGGGGTCGCAGCGAGCAGATGCCGTTGGACAGTGCTTCCGGCAACATCGGAATGACCCGGTTGGGAAAGTACACCGAGGTGCCGCGCTTGCGGGCCTCATCATCCAACGGCGAGCCTGGGCGCACGTAGTGCGATACATCGGCAATCGCGACCAACAGGGTCCAACCGCCTTTCGGGTTCGTCCGGCAGTACACCGCGTCGTCGAAGTCTTTGG
>JAAAKM020073195.1:174032124-174066881 GCA_010016025.2 Alatinidae sp. Z8VKAUB7J3 | reverse complement strand
GTGCAGATAACCAAGAAAGAAGACTCACAGTAGTAAGTGTTTCTTATTTTTATTGTATTCTAGTAAAACAGAGTTGGTATTCGTCGTAATATATTTGACCAATTGCTCATTAAATAACTTCTAGACAATTTTGATTTCTACCGAGAAAATTTTAAGGATTATCAAATTAGTACGACTAGTAAACTAACAGAAATAGCATGAATGAAAAGATTTAAAAAAATTGAGGACTAATTGTATATAAAACAAGAGGCTATAGATTCACAGAAGGTCGCTGCACTTAGTGCTCTGAAATTTAGCAAATTGCTGCAGTTGAAGCTTCTCCTCAGGATTTTTCTTTTATTCCGTTTTTGAGAATTTTTTATTCTCTACTGATTTTTCCAACTGACAGCTGTTTATTCGAACTGGATGCAATCAAAGATCGCCGACGCCAGCAAACGACTCCCCACAATAACAATCCGCATGCAAGGCCGTACACCTTCGGTTCCGGAACAACCGCGAACGCCGAGATCTCAAGACTATCTGCAGTCGGCCCCGCTCCCCAAGTCCAGGTATACGTGCCTTCGGTGATTCCGAGAGAGGCAAAGGAAGCGTTAAACCAAGTGTTATTGAAAGTGAGCGGATCGCCCGAGACATAACCGGACCGCAAGCGAATATGATTCGCCGCGCCATGGATGTTCACCCGGTCACCCGTTCCCGTATTGGGAATCCGAAACGACGAACCAGCCCCAAAAGTAGTGGGTCCCGAGACACCGTTATAGAGTTGGATCAAATCCCCATCGAGCGCGCCAACCGCGAGGTACCCGATACTCGGCTGAATCCCTTCAGTCGAATCGTTACCGCCTCCAAGGGTGAGCCCGGCAAGATTGACGGTTCCCGAACCGGAAGCAACGACGTTGTTGCCGTCCTCAAAAAGCATAATCGATACGCCGGCTTGCAGTTGACCGACCAAGACGAGCGACAACAGTGAGAAAAATAACTGTTTCATACGGAAGAAACCTAACAATCTAAAAGAAGACTCGGAATAGGTGCCACCACTCTAATTGCTTAGAAGCCAACACATAAGATGGCCCGGTCCTGATCGGGAAGATGGGCCAGCTCACAATCCATTCAGTTTAAAGCGAAACTACGGCAGGTTTCGCGCCGACGAATGGCAAACACACTCGCATGGCCGAGAGCAACGCGCTTGACAAGCCAGCTCAAACAACCAAATCGGACCGAACGGACTTCCCGCGCCCCACGCCTAATGGCACTCGGGTAGCAATTTCCGCAATCGGATCAAGCGCCGTACCGATATCCGCAGCCCCAGAATAGCTCGCCAGAACGGCAGGACATACTGGTTATAATCTTCAACTTCGAACTTTTTGGACTTCGATTTTTGAGAACTGGTTGTAGCTGGTCAATATGGTTTTTGGAATTTTTTATGCGGCTGTCCCCGTGGTACTAAAGGCTGGTCGTCGACACTACCTAGTTTATTATGTGTTTTCATTCAGTATTTTTTGTACATTGGAATGATAAACACTTGCATCGTATTTTTAAAAATTTGAAAATGATATATTCCAAGAAAGTGTGCGCATGATAAAGTTATCGTTATGTTGAATACTGACAAAGACAAGTATTTGAACTATGAGTCTGTCATTAATGTAGAAATTTATGCATGCGTTATCATGACAGTGAGAGATTAAATTCCTTTTGAGTATCGAAAAGGTTCCACGCTTATGAAGGTGGATATAAGAGAGTAGTATTTCCAGAGAGGTTAGTGCTCAAAGATAATGTAAGCCTGAAACTAATAGTTGACGATGAGGGTCAACTTCTTGCTAATGGTTGTGGTGACACGTTACCCGTTGACAGATCTTATCCTCATCCCTCTGGTAGTTGCATTCAAATAAAAGCAAAGGGAAAAAGAAATGCTGCACTGATGCACTACTGCTGCACTAATGTCATAATGCGTATCTTGTGTATGTACCAAATCTGCAAACTATATAAAAATAATGTGGTAATAGACAGTTAAATCGAAAGTAAACAAAAATGGTATTGGCAGACAATATAACAACGGGGTATAAAGATGAATTGATGAAAACACAAAGCGTATGTGAACTTCATTACTACTATTGGTTGCACACCAACAGATATAGTCAATGAACTAAATAAGACTAATGATGAAATGTGTGATGTGATTTTAGCTGAAACTATGTTAAAACTCATGTATGCCCAAAAAATTGGATAAGTGTCAGGTCAAGAGAAAATATAATGAAGGATTCTATGGAATGGATTCAAAGCATTCATTTTGCTGCCTCCAAAAATGTTCGAAATTTCACATTTCTCTTTTAAATTGTGTTCTGCAACAGTTTTCCTCCTAAACTGTGTTATATAACCCTTGATTTTCTCTATTTTTGTCGGCTATATTTATTTTAAAAAAAAATATGACAAAGCTCAAATATTGTGGAGTATCAAATGGGCTTTGCAAAGGTATTTAGGAGAACTTTACTAGACTTAGAGTAAGCGGTCTGTAACTCGCTTAGTATAAGAGCATCCATTGAAAAATATAATTTCTGGCTAGAAAGTAGTAGCTGCGCCTTTTAAATGCTCATTTAAGAGAAAAATTATGGACTTTTTGCCCCTTATTCAAAGGAAAAGTGTTGTTATACGAAACAGATGAAGTGAAGTTTATTAGTTTTTAATTAGCTGCTTGAAAAATTAGGAAATATATGTTAAATATTCTAATACAAATCTTTGCACACGACTTTGCTAATTTAAATTTTTGTACAGGAATATTTGTTTTGGGCAAAAAAGAAATAAAGATACAGAAACCGAGAATGATCAAGAGAAAGTGAAAGAGATATAATTTTTTTATTCTAGCATAATTTTTATCATTGTAGACAGAGATTCAGTCTTGTTTGAATAGATTTATATTATTCAGAAGCTTGTAAAATAAGTTTCAAAATATGAATAGATAAAAACCGAAGTTCTAGAAATGTATCATTAGCAAGAAAAGTAACTAATATATATCAAGTAATATAGTTACATTCTTGGTTAAATTCTAGGTCAAAGCCGGATTTTTTACTTCAACAGTCAATGATACTATTATTTCTTTTAATAATACATCAGTGTACCAAGTGGCCAGAGGCCAAAGCAGTTGCGCAAACTCCACCTCTGTAGTAATCTACTCCTAGCTAATAGTCAATTATATCGAAAGCTGGTAGATTTTACAATAGATTTTACTGGTGCCATCTAGTTAACTTACGTACATTGTGTCTTCAAAATAACAGGTTTAAAGAAATTCCCTCTCACATCGCGCATTTATTGCCACATTTGTTCAAATTATACCTTAAGGATAATCCGTTAGAGACATATTCCGACGAATTTTTTGGAAAACTATTGTGTAACCTCGACCTCCATTTTGATTGTATTGCTGATCCGGATGTGATGGAGCAGCTCTATGCTGCAGAAACAAGGAGCTATCCTAATATTGGTTGCCCTCTTTTTTATGTTCGTGATTGGATGGGGGGTTATCATGCTCCAGCACCCACTGTCTCGTCTATAGTCTTGGACAGAGAAACAGAAGGGTGCAGTTCGAGAAAGAAAGAAAGAGCAAGGATGAATGCAACCCCAGATCATGACCCGACTCCCGAGCCTGTCAGTGAAAAGGATGAAACTGAAGGAAGCTCATTTTCTACAGAATCAATCGCGGAAGAAGTCGAAAAAGCAAAAGCTGAAACGGTTGTGGTAAGTGCCTATCCAACACCATCCATCCTACAAGCAGTCACAGAAGTAGGAACAAACCTAGTGCTTGCGCAATTGTTCACGCTTCTATCTACGAGTTTTCTAGCTTATACGCTGGCATCAATAGGTGAGGGATCATGACAATCACCGAGACAAGTACGCTCAAACATCTCACCATGAGTCACTATCATAAGATATTATGGAGCTGGAATGGCTGAGGTACTTTGAAAAAACAAGTCCCAAGGTTTCCTTTTGCCCTGAGACTTCCCATTCTCGCACCAAAGTTTTTGTTCCTAGAATCATGTATATTCTAATGGGAGCTATCCTTGTAGAGGCGTTAATGGTACTGCTTTATCAGGCCTTTAACTTGAGCTCCGGAAAAGAGTGATCATTTAGAATTTATAAAGGAAGGTGGATCGTATAGTCTTAAAATAATGATTATTTATGAGCTGTACTTTCCCTGACATCATCCACGGAACCACTGTTGGTGAAAACAGGCAAAATCGTAACCTCATCTTTATATTTCTGGGTGAGGTTGTCCAGAATCGGAAGGGAGTCCCAACTATGACTGCAATGAACGGCTAAAAAAACAACCGCAACAGGTTTTCCTTTTAATTTAGAAAGCTGAACTTGATTTCCTTTTGTAGAAAGCAGTGTGAAGTCCTGTGGAAGATAAGCTTCAACTTTTTTTCCGTCTAACTTCTTTTCTCGCTCATACAAAGCAAGTTCAGGGCCTTCAGCGTAACTCAAGTCCATATTAACGGAACAGGCATTGTACTTGGCACAACGACTCGCTGGCAAAGATCCCATATCAAAGCCTCGCCGATCGAGTTCAGCCAAAACCCCTGCTTGGATGTGGCCGGGGCTACTCTCCGGAAGTTCCCCACCAATGGCCTTCTCAACTTCACCTTGCTCAAAAGCCACGCGTTTTTCCTTTTGGACGACATCGCTAATATACTGAATGGCTTTCTTCTCCATTTCGGTAAATTCACTTTTGGCCTGGGTAGCTGGTACAGAACAGCTTTTACTCGTCGTGCAATTCGAGGATTTCTTGTCAACAACCTTCGTTGAACAGGAACTGGGGTCGCAACCGTTAAGATTGGCTTTACAAGCAACCTTTTCTTTTGCAGAAGCCTTTTGTTCCACCTGGTCAGTAGAGTCCTCTACCTCAAAGAATGAGACGCATACTAAACAGCACAGCCCAATTAGTGATTTCATAGGACGACCTCCGTGTTTGTTTTTACTATAGTACTACGGACCATAGTAATCAAGAGTTTCATGTCTTCTTTTGAGATTCCCATTGATCCAAACGGTGGAGGAATCCTGCTGGACAATGGTGTTCGGCCGTGGAACGCCCCGTTAATTTCCAATACGCGAATGCAGAGTAAAAAAACGAAAAACAATGCGAATATACAAAAATTCGATGATGCTCTTACCGGTAAACACTATAAATAGTAAAATAGATATTTATTGCAACAAAAGCCTCTTTGGGCCATGGCAAAAAATAAAAAATGACACGACACATAATAATAACACATAACACAATGATAATAACATATAAGACAATGATAATAACTCACATAACAAAACATATTAGATAAAATAAAAATGACAAGACGTAACAATTGCAAAACAAAAACAAACATAATAAAACACATATCATTACAAAACTAATACATATAATTGCACAAAATGTTGCAAACAAGATAAATAGATACTAAATGCTTTGAGCCCACATGAGCCATGGCTACAAAAAGGGGAAAAAAAACTTCAAGCACAACTTACAAAAATCTCTCTCTATGGGTAATTTCTAGTTTAATATATTTTGCAATCTTTTCTATTGTCCCATAGTATTTTGATCCCATTGCTGAGACCAATCACTCACTTGACCTCTCACCAGCCACTCACGATATCTTATCGTGGTCAAAACCCAGAACATGAAAAAAAATAAAATAAAAAATGTAGAACATGACCTGAATATTTTGTTTGTATCAACAACAAGGCGCCCTCAATGCAAGCAAATAGTCGTAAATAAAAAAGAAACAATCAAGATATTAAGATAACACAGACTTTAAAGTCTTTGTTCAGTGGATTTTCTTTCGTTCTGGCTATTTCTTAATTTCTCGTTGTTATTCTCAGTTTTCATTTTCTGTTTTTTTGTTGTTGTTGTTGTTGTTGTTTTTTAACGAGGGGTGACTCGTTGACTTTTCTAGTTTGTTTTTTTATCTACATTGCTTCCGCAGTTTATCAACAGGTTCACTTTTAATGTTTATCTTTTCGGTTTCACTCTGCAGAACATGAAGATAAAGTCTTTGCAAAATATCCGCCCAAAGGGTCTTCAATACCGCCTAGTCTATTCTTGCCACATCATATTAATTTTTTGGGAAGAGGATATGTGCAGAAAATTTGTGATCTGCCCATTGACTCAGTTTTGTGATTCGGCCCAGAATAATAATAATAACATTAATAAAAATCCATAGCTGCATTTTAGCTCAAGGCCTGCTTGTAATTACAAGATCAAATCTTAGCAGATAGCATTCATTAATAAAAATATTCATTAAAAATGTAAAAAACTTAAAAATGTATAAATTAGGGACATTTTAGGCTTCTTTTTTTTTTAGCAAGTATTAGAATTACCTTAATTAATTAATGAATTAAAAAAAGAAAACGAAAAGGGATAAATCATGTACATACAGGAGGCGGAGTAAAGTGGACAGGCTGCATCGGCATATAATTCCAGTCTCTAGGGATTTCGTGAGCATAAGGCTTCGGATGAGTCACAGGTGTAGGTCTGGGACGAAATGTTGAGCGTTGTCTATTGACTCTTCCCTCAAATATTTGCGGTTCATATCTTGGACCTAAGCATGAAACATCATTTAAGTTACTCTTAAAAAAAGAAAATGACTCTTCTTTTATTTGTCTATTATTAAGGACGATCGATACATAAAAAAAATCACCCTATCTCGTCCATTTAAATCTTTTGTTTAGTTTTTGTGGCCAAACTATTCAGAATTAATTGGGCGGTTTTGCCATAGCTTGAATAGCTTAGTTAAGCTATTCAATAATAGCCTAGTTAACGAAAGTTAACTTAATAGCTTAGTTAAGCTACAATTAATAGCTTAGTTAACGACAGAAAACTAAATGACATCTAATTTCCCGAAAATCTTAGGAAAACCATTTAGCTTCTCCAGTTTTGTGCCAGAGATAGATATTTTAAGATTCGATGAAACTTTCATCATAAAAGTGTAAATTAAGCAAAATGAAATTAGCAGTGACGTTCCGTATGAAAATCAAGTTATTAGGATGTAAAGATGAGTACATATTATTGGCTTCCATTAGTTGTTTAGCTAACTTATTACAGAATATCGGCCTTTTGAATAAAGAAGATTTTTTTAGGCCGTAAGGTCAGGAAAAACTAAATTAGTAACCGAAGCATATTTTCTAAGTATTTTTGGAAGTAACGAAAGGTCACCAAATAACCACTAGAAATTTTTTTTACAGCCTTATGCACCTCAAAGATCCAATGAGTTAACCAAAAAAAAAACTGGGATAGTCAATTAATCGTACTTATTTTAAAAATAGGGATGTACGTTTCGAATGTCGTATTAAATTTTGAATTACTGTATCAGATATGTCCAGATGCAACTTTTTATTTAGGTATCCTTTATTGCTTTTATGTGTAAACTTTGGTTTGGTCCACTCGTACACCGAAAAAACTTTCTCCACACTTCTCTTTCGCAAGAGCCTTGTTTTTAATGCATTCACACCTGCCATAGAGTCAAATGGATTTGACTTTTTTGCTGATTCCAAATACGTAAAATTCTTTAAGTTTAAAGCTATCTTTAGCAATGGTTATAAGAAAATTTGCAAAGATTAAAAAGGGAGAGAAAAACCTCTAAGATCACACCATTCACACCACTCTCCTGTGGGGTGTTTTTCTACTACTTCTTAATTTTGTCTTGATTTACAACACTGGACCAAGTTTTCTCGCTTAATAGACTCAACTAAAAAAATCTTGACTAGTGGAGATTTTTAGTCACCTTTCTTGGCTTGCTTGTTCTCGAGATCACACCTTTGGTTATGTCAATTTAACAGCAAGAACCAAAGGTAAATCGCCGTACATCTAGTCTCTGAGTAAAACAATCAGATTGAGTCAATGTATTTGAAGTGTTAGCATGTCTAAAATATTATAGCCTTCAGGTTTTGTATATTTTCATTGAGATTGCACAAACGAGTTAGTAACTTTTTTAGAAGTTCGTAAGGCGCTGGAACAGCAAAGACGCTGTCAGGCAGGAGTATAGCTCCAGCACTTTAACTTGTGGGTGGAGTGGGAACAAGAGGGGCATCCGGAGTGTAAAGGGGCGAGTGCTATATAAGAGTTTTTCTGCAATTTTTTTTTTGGGGGGGGGGCACTGCTGTCAGGACAGCCTTAGATACCTTTGGGTGAATAATCCAAAGTAGGCAGAACTTTGTCCAAGGTTACATTTTTCTTTATCTCAGTACAGTAGCTTTTGTACAGGTGCACCCTACCCGCGCCCGTCCAAAAAAAAGAAGAAAAAACGTTTTTTATAAAAGAGGTATTTTGCTGGGATATCTTCATGTGAATCCACTGCTGAAGCATATCAGCAGCCTCCAACAGAGCTATTTCAATAAACCAGCTAAAGTATTGTTTGTTCAAATGGTTTACGCATTGTTCCACTGTCAGTCTTTTTTCTATTGTCTTGGGCTCCTGACTCTGCTCGTGTAGTAAGTTGTACGTCTCATTCCATTATGAGAATAATCTAGATCTCATTATTCTTATTGAACTTGGATTATCAATAACTACAAAATAAACCCTTTTGCCAATAGTATTACCGCAAGTCGCCTATTAATCACCGTTTCTTTATCCATCATATACAAATTAGATGAATAAGCAGCTATTGTGAGTTGGGGCTGTGGGGGAGGATCCTCCTCAGCATTACGATAGTATTGATTATTATATTAAAACAAGAATAATTTGAGTAAAAAGATTCAATTTTGTTTCAAGCATCCGTGCTCGATTCGGGTCCGTCTGAGGAAAGGAGCATTTCCTTAAAAAAAAATAAAAAAACAAACAACACGAAAGAATGCTCAACACAAAGTGTGATAAAACAACAAAAAACGTGCCAACCTCTTAACTGAAAAATTTGTGTCTGGGGTACTGGGTGGTGTTGAAGGAGTCATGGTGCTTCCTTGTGCCTCTAATCAAACATTGAAAATTCTTGTATGATTCCGCTTCGGAAAACGTGCAACAACCATATTTCTTCTAAAAAGCTGAAGAAGAAACGTGTCGGGTGTCTTAAAAGGGGCAATGGTCCATTTTGTGCCTCAAAAATGTAGACTGGAAATCATTGCTTTTCAATTTAAGCAAGATGGGACTTGGCTAACTATCTGCTACAAAGCTGAGATGGAAAGGTGGGGAGAGTCTTGGGCCCTATTTTATCCTCTAATAACAAATCTTAAAAAGTCCTCGGATTATTCAAGTTTAAAGAAGTTTTGACAAATCTACCTACTTTCTAAGTTGAAGGTACGAGGGATAATGAATTATTGGAGTTTCTGAACCTTTGGTTTTCCAATCATATTGATTGAAATCCTTGTATGATTACGATTCAAACAAGGTACAATATGCCTGTCTTTCTGCAAAGAAGCTTGTGTGGGGTAGAATGGGGGATGTTGAAGGGGCTGCAGGTCCACCTTATTCCTTCAAATATTTAGATCGAAAATCTTTGTATGATTCCGCAGCAAAAAAGGTGTAAAAGCTTTTGTGCAAAAAATTGAGGAGGAGTGGGTGCCTGTTACAGATTGAAAATACTCGCGCTATTTTGGTTCAAAAAAGGTGTATACTAGGCCTAATTTCCTTAAGAAAGCTGGTTGTGGGAGCCGGGGATGCTTGGATGGCTGTTTCTTAATTTTAAATTTGATTTTCTTGTCTTGGGCCAAGTTTCTAATATTGATAGTAAGACAGCTGCAAAGGTTAAGCTACATTTTCCTTAGCTCTGTGGGAATAATTATATTTTAAGATGCACCTGTAATACCATCCATGATCGGCGAGGAGATGACCATCATCGTCCCGCAGGCCAAGATCGACGACGCGGGCAACCCGACCCTCGACGCGCAGCAGAAGATCGCCGTCATCTCGGGCGTGTTCGACAGCGGGGATGCCATCGACGACATCAAGTCCGTCTACATGGACATCGCGAAGGTCCGCGCCATGCTCTCTGAGCGCATGGACGAGTCGAAGAACCCGCCCGTGCCCCTGCCACGGCACGAGTACCTGCAGGTCAACGTGAAGCTCGACGACTTCGAGCATGCCGATGCGGTGAAGCTGCGGCTCACCGCGGCCATCGGCCACAGCTTCATCGTCGAGACGTGGGAGGACCAGAAGGCCGACTTCCTGATGGCCGTCGAGCAGGAGAAGGTCATGCTTGTCATCGTGCTGTCGTTCATCGTGATGCTCGGCGGGTTCATCATCCTCGCCACGCTCACGCTGACGGTCGTCGAGAAGACCCGCGACATCGGCATCGTGTCCGCACTCGGCGCGAGTCGCACGGGCATCCTGTCGATCTTCCTGTTCAACGGCCTGTTGATCGGCATCTTCGGCTCGATCCTCGGTCTGGGGCTCGGCTACTGGTTCACCGAGAACGTCGATGCCGTGCACGCCTTCATCAAGGACGTCACGGGGCGCGACGTCTTCCCGCCGACGATCTACCACTTCCGCTCGATTCCCACCGTGTGGCACTGGCCGTCCGTGTTCACGATCATGGGGGGCAGCGTAATGGTCGCGTTCTTCGCCGGCCTGCTGCCGGCGCTGCGCGCCGCGCGGCTCGATCCCATCAAGGCGCTGCGCTATGAGTGATGCCGGCGCCAGCACGCACACCGGGCCCATCCTCGAAGGGCGCGGCCTGACCAAGGCCTACAAGGTCGGCGGCCAGAGGCTCGAGGTCCTGCGGGGCGTCGACATCGAGGTCGGCAAGGGCGAGATCTAAAAGCCCAAAATTTCTGTTTTCACGAAAAAAAAATAAACATTCCTGTGCTTTTTCATAGGGCCTTGATTAAACCGTTTTATTCAATTTACCTTTACGGAGAATTAGGAGTACATATAATTTTGCGGCGAAAAACTTTTCAAAGCTCCAAAATTTTTTTTCAAATATTTATTCCAAATTGTTCCGTAATGATGAGCATTTTAATATATTAAGACGCCGAAAATTGTGGGACCAGATATTATGGCCGCTATATTGAGATACCAGATATTATGGCAGTAATCACTCAAGTATCTATGGAGGTATTCATGGAATACAGAACTTTAGTATCACGGATGTTGAAGTTTTTACTATATTGAAATACCGAGCATTGTGGCAGCAATCACTCAAGTATCCGTTGAGGTATGCATGGAACACATAACTTCAGTATCACGGATGCTATATTGAGATACCGGATATTATAGGGGCAATCACTCAAGTATCCGTTGAGGTATCCATGGAACATAGAACTTCAGTATCGCGGATACTATATTGAGATACCGAATATTGTGACAATAATCACTCAAGTATCCATTGAAGATCTATGGGACACGGAACTTCAGCATCACGGATTTAATACATTACTGAATTACCCAATGTAGCAGCAGCAATGATTCAAGTATTGGAAAAATATTCAATACTTGCGGTATTTGCTGTAAATACTTAAATGTTAAAATAAAAAGGATAACTAGAGTTGTACAAGAAGAAAGAAAGAAAAGTAACAAGAGCTTATCGAGCTTATCGTCCAAATTGATTCAAAAATTAATCTAGTTTATTTCTTAAGAGTTTGCTTCTTACGCACTGATTTCATCATAATTATCAGTTATTTGAAAGTTCTTGGATGCCAAACCTCTGCTAGTTTTATCAAAACCATTTTATTGAGTTTAGCCCTGATTTGAACGGTCGCTGATTGCTCGCTTTCAGGCGCGCGTCTGATGGTGACGTTGTCTGCGCGCAGCACCGGATAGGACAGGGCCGGACGAAGCGTACGTTGTACGCTGGCCGCGGAACCGGCGGTCTCGAGGGGCAGTTGGTTGTCTAGCTTGGCACCGGCGAGAGTCGTGAAATCTGCCAGCGTATCCGCTGCCACGACCCCGCTAAGGCCTGTGGAGAGCATCAGGGTGGTCAGCATGTATAAGGCTTTCTTGATCACTGTAGGGTTGGGGTGCTGCTTAACATAGCGTATATTATATATGCACTTTTTATCATTTTTATCATATTTGAGGTAAATGAATTGTAAGGCGTGGGAAAAGTGTGTACGGAGGTGGGTTAGACGCAGTCAGGAAACTGGTGTTGCAAGGCCGCTGAGCTTTGCTGTGACAGGTGAGCCACCTGGGACATTTCCTCCGGAGAAGGGAGTTTACCGTCGTCAGCGATAGTCTGGAGTGCGGCACAGTGCTCACCGAGGGCGCGCGCGCCAACGCTCAAAGCTGAGCCCTTCAGCGCATGCGTGATGTGTGCAACTTCCGCGAAATCGCCTCGGGCATGCGCCTCTTCCAGTTTGGACAGGCGCGGTGTCAATTCTCGCAGAAAAACGGGGATGACTTTTTTCAGCAGGGGGTCGAGCGCACTACCCAATCGGGCGCGCATTTCACTGACGTCGATCAACTCATCCCGGGCTGTCTCACTGTCGGTATCCGAAGCGGCTTGTGGCGCAACAATGGTTTTCCGGCCAGTGTTTGCGGCCATACTTTCGTGAGCCGTCTGCAAGGCGGCAGCGAGGTCTTGAAGATCCACCGGTTTACTGAGGTAGTCATCCATGCCTGCTTCAAGAAATCGTTCTCGATCACCCTGAACGGCGCTTGCGGTGACAGCAACAATGTGTGGTTGGTCAATAGTATAGATATAACTCTTGTCTGCCATAGTTTGCATGGGCTTTAATAACTTCGTAATGTTTCTAAAAATTTAAGATTTGCTTGTGTGAGTTATTTTTCCACCGAGTCCTTTGTCGTTATGGTGGATACCTTTTTCCTGCACTTTTGAAATACGTGAACCAAAGCCTTACAAATCTGAATCCAATTCATTGAATAAGTTATTTTTATTAGCTGCTCGAAATTATGGTAACGATCCTTAAATGGAAAAATATCATCTTTTTTTTTTTTACGGTGGGTGTTCAATTAGAAATATCAAAGCTTCGTTTTCTAGCTCAGAACAGACGCTTTAAAAGTTTCCTTTTGAAAGTCATAAAAAAACATAAGAAATTTATGATTAATCCCCATTTACATGCATAATTTGGTAAAAAATCTGTTATTTGAACCACGAAAATTAATCTAGTTTATAAATTTGACACAATCTCCTACTTTCCAACAATGGATTTATAAATCTTTTTCTGCGTTTTTACAAACAAAAACTAACAAAATGTGACAAAGCACACATTTTTTATAGGACAACAGAGGGTCTTCCCTCTCTCCCCTTCACAGACACAACCTTTGGGAAACATCGTTTCCTTGGTGAGAATTGCATTTTATCAATATCTATGAGCTAGAAATCAAAATGGCTGTTAAGACTAAGTCTCTAATGATTTTATATTACTTACAGATTTATCTATTTTCATGTTTTATAGACCCAAGTTGCCCGGCTTAAAGAGACTATTGAAAAGTCTGTTGTTGAGTTGGAGAATTCTCGAAGCAAGGAACAAGCCTCTCAAGACCAAGTGAGGAAGCTTCAGAGGCAGCTTAGAGAGTTACGAGAAGAAGTAAGCTATGGGAACATATAACTGTATTCTTCTTATCACCTTATTATCTTTTATTATCTCTTTATTACTGTATTTTTCTCTTGTGACTTGCATAAAATCCACTTTATTTATGCTGCTTGTAGAATCTTGTGACTACATTCTTGCAGTTAAAGTTAATAATGTTTTTTGTCTACAATGATTATTTGCTGACTGATTACCATAGTGACACATCTGAGCACCTTTTTGCTCTTGCCTCTGAAAAGCTATGCAGAAACGTTTCAAGAATTATTTATAGTAATTCTGCATGACTAATTGTTGGAGATTTTAACTGTAACTCAACTGCTCCATCTGCTTGTTCTTCTTTGATTGAATTCAATAATCGTTTGTATGTTGATGAAGACCAAGATTTCACATACATTCACAATTCCTTGTCTGCGTCCAACATGGACCATGTTGTTACTACTCTGTCCTTAGATGTCTCTCAACCAAAGGTTCTTTGTGATTATTTAATATCTGATCACCTGCCTGTATCATTTTCTATCTCACCAAATAAATGTTCTCAGATACCTACTTGTCACCCAAAAACACTAAATCCATAACATATACATAATTCGGTATTAATCAACCCTGAACTGTATGGATGTAGTGTTTTTAAAATCCTTTCCAAGGTACCGTTTGTCCTGCTAATCAAGCACTCACAGCTGTCAACTGATGAAAAACGCATTCTCCTTGATATTTATTGTGCAGAGGTATGCCATGCTTTACAATATGCAGAATCTTGTGCTGTTTCATTGAAGCACTGCCATCCAGGAACAGTTCCCCAGTGGTATGAAAATCAAACTCTCTCCCTATCTTGTGATTCAGCAAAGTTTTGGCTACATTTTATGGATTGTTTATGGCCATTCATGGTCCAGTCTAGTTAATTCCATCTGCATTGCAATAAAGAAAAGTTTGCCAAGGAACTTTAGAACCACCATAAGAAAATTGAAGAATAGTCAACGCAAAAAATCCAAGATAACCCTCATTTCCTTTGGTTGCTAGTAATGGAGTTATATTTTAGTTTGTTCTCAAGCATAATTATTTTTTTACTTGCTTTTTTTCCTTTTTGGTTTTCATGATATCTTACAAGACCTATTGTGTTTATTCCTATTTCCCCTTATTATTATTATTATTATAGTTAATTTCTATAATCCTTGCTTTTATTCCTACCATGTAATAATATTATTATCTATATTAGATGCTTGAATATGCAGTGTAAAACCTAGATAATTTACTTTAAGTGGTCACGGGCTCCTTGGACAAGCGTAAGGTTCTAGAGACTATGGTATTCTGTATTTCTTTTTTTCCAAACCTTTTATGTTAACAAACTTAATTTAATGCAAAAACCTAACTTTACACAAAGCATAGTCAAGTCCAGGCACCTTTTATCCGGAAACAATTTTTTTTAGTGTACCCTGAAAGGGTATCTTCGTTCTCATGTACAAACAATCCTTGATTAAAGAGGTCATATGCGGTTGCTTAGCTCTTTTCCTGAAAATATGGGATAACGGAAATACCGGCCATGGAATGGGATGTTCTCCAATAGAATAGTATGAAGTATCTATACAAAAAGGCTCCTTAATTGCGACAAGTTTTCATATTTATTCTTTGAAATTTCTGGAAATTCATAAGTTTAATTTCTATCAATATAGCCATCATAGGTAAAACTTAGCAATCACGATCAAGGTGGTCAAACAGAACAGAAGTTTTATTATTATCCATAGAATAGAATAGCAGCATATTACAACAAATCATAAAAAAGGATGAAGATCCATAAAGATCCTCCTGTGCCATTGCTGGCGCATTGGGCGTCGATTCAACGTTTCAGTTGCTGCTTTTTCTTACAGGTATAAGTAGCAAGCTTGTCGTCCGATCTTGCAGCAGCAGGGATCGAACCCTGGTGCTCCGTATTGCCAAGCAGGGCATCAATCCACTCGTCGATACTGGCCCTGATGAGGGTTGCCCTTGGCGTATGGGTGACGCTGGGGCGCGCGAAGTCCAAGATCATGTTTGGCGATGGCGGCGATGACGACATGATCAAACGCACACGCGCGTTTGGGAACTTCATCGAGTACATTCCCATGGCCCTGATCATCATGATGGTGATCGAAAATGCCAGTGGTATGAGCATCGCGCTTCATATAATGGGCATAGCCCTGATCGTTGGGCGTATATTGCATACAACCGGAATGAACCCGTCGAACCCGATGACGCTGGGTCGTGGTATTGGAGCGGTCCTGACCTATGCTGCGATGGCTGTCGGGGCCCTGTAAGCCCTGAAGCTTGTGCTGCCTGGAATTTAGCCTTTGCTAGCGTGACCTGCTAGTTCACTTGAACTTCCTGCTCGGTCTGGCCACCGGCAATGGTGTCCAGACGACGGGAAATGTCGTGCAGCTCAACTTCTATCGCTCGGTCGGATATCTCTAGGCCCCGAAGCATGCGGGCAATCGTTTTTAATACTCTCGCCGTATCGAGCGACGAGCGGTCAATGGCGGGTGTCATCGCGCAATCACTTTTGAATTTGTCGGAGGCGCGGACAATGCCGATTTTGAAAATTGCCGCTTGAGCGTGCGCGCCAAAGACTTGTTGCTGCACGCCAAAAATGGCGGAAGATTACTCATACCCTAGGCTGGCGCTGATATACGATCCCGAACCCGTCCACGATACCGAGCCCGACGATCGTTCCGCAGACTGAACTCGACATAGGCTTGCAGAGCTTGGACAGACTCAGCAGGTTCACCCTCGAGATCTTCGCTTTGGATCGGTGCGCCAACTGTAATGTCGTAAGTGTGCCCGCGTTTGTTGAGAACCTCGTGAAAAATCGTCACGTCGCGCAGTTCCTCGCTGATTTGAGAAAATGCGTAGAACAATGAGGAAGAATATATTGACGATTTAGAGCCAGTCGTTTTCGATGAAAATGGACACATCATTTATCCCAGAACAATAAAAGAATCGTTCATGCGGCACAGGAAATACAACTGGGATCTTGTGGTTTGTACCCCCGATATTACGCAGGTAAACATGCTAATTCGGGGTTGTTGTGAAGCGGCCTTTTCCCATTCAAGCAAAGACGTAATAGGTAAAATCATCCCGTACTTTGCTCGTCGCCCACGTATCAGACAGCACGCCGCCAAAGAGAACGGTTTACAGGCAAAAAAGTCTGACATTATTAGTTATAGGAAGGTGCCAGTTGAAGTCCACAAACTCTACAAATCAACCAGTACAGGAAAAAGTAACACTTCAGGGGTCGGAAAATCTCCGCTTGAAAGCGGTGGTTTTAAGTTCGGTCTGGGTTGTCTCGTCCTCGTTGTGGTTTACTACATCGCGCTGTTTATGGGCGCTTTTGATGCTGCCGAAGACGATATACAAGAAACTGCCCAGACCGCTGAAACGGCTTCTACTAAAGGCAATAAGAGTCACAAAGCGAATACTGCTGCTGATAGCAGTGATAGTAATAATAAAACTGTCGTTGCGGTTGATGTTCGTTTAAAACTACCCTACGAGCCTCAGTTCGTTTATCTCGTTGGGTGGGACAGAGTAACAGACGCCAGTGGCCAGTTCTCGCACATCGTTTTGCACTTTGAGATGGAAGCAGAAAACGGCCCTTATTATATGGATGATGGCAACCTAAAACACTTAGGTATCAGGGCTGCTTACGTTACAGATTGTATGGCGAACCTTATCTATCAAGATAATGTGATGCCCGTTTATTGTAAGCCCAAAACGAATCAGCAACAACATCAAAAAAGTAGCACCACGCACCGTCCCCCCCACCACAACAACTCCTCTGCTTCCCCCCCCACCACCCTCGTGGGTTTCTTCGGCTGCATCTGTTTAGTTTTTGCTGATGTCTCCCAATCTTCTTTGACGTCTTCTGGTAGGTCATATAGGGATTCAAATTTATTGGACAGTTTCATGCCAAACGAATATCGAACGCCCTTGTCCCTTAGTTTGTTCACTTCAATGCTTTTGAGTATGTCTGTCTTCAGCTTCTAACTATTAGACTTCAGGTTCAATTTCAGTATGGTGACTACTAGTTTGTGGTCTTAACCAGCATCGGTGCTTTGGAAGCTTCGAGCCCCTCTTAGGCTTGTTTGCCATCTCTTTTGGATCAAGAAATGGTCGATTTGGTTTTGACAGTGCCGTCCAGGGATGTCAAAGTGAATGTGTTGATATCTTTATCCTCAAAGAGCTCTCCGCTGATCAGCAAATCATTCTCCTTTGTGAAGCAGAAAAGTCGAGCTCCATTTTCGGTTATGGTGCCAAGTCCATGGTGGCCCATCACTCCAAGGCAGCATAATCTGTCTTGGCCAACCTTTGCTTTAAGGTCAACTGCGATATAGGTGAGGTCTTGGAGTGGGATTGAATCGATCACAGACTGGGGATTGTCGTAGAACTCATTTCTAAAGGTGTCATCAGCATAATTTGTCGGTCCATAGCACACGATCATTGACAATTTGGCGTGGTTAGAAACAAATCTTACATATAGTATTCTTTCATTGACCAGTTTCTATGAGTAGAGAGCCTTTGTTGCATTTGGACCTAATATTGCTACAACTCGAGCACGGGGACTTCCATTTTTTCTTTTACATAAGACTTTAGACATAGCCCAGTCGTCGCTGATTTTCTTTTCGCTGCAGCCTTTCCACCTTGCTTGCCAAATGGTGCCTATGCCAAGTTCAATCTTCTCGCATTTGCGAAGGACTTGATCTGTTTTTGACAGTGTTGACATGGTTCTAATATTTCAAATATAAGACAAAAAAACAAATCAATGTATAAAATTGATAATCTATTGATTAAAAGAAAAAAAAATAATGATAAAAAGATGCGATAACTAGTCAAAGAGAGAATTATCCAAAAGGTTTTTTTTGTAAGTTCGAATGTTATTTTTATCCCTATCTGGCAACTAAAGCCTTTGAGAGGTAATATGTTCCTTTTTTTGCGGGTTGTAGACTTTAAATATGTGGCATTTACATGCAAAATATCATTGTCTTGCTGTTACGAGCTTATACCTCAATTTAGCCACTCATTTCTTTCAGGTAATTGGTTTCATGGTCCTTGTGCTTGGAATGTGCACCTACAATAATATACTTCCAAAATCATGGCAAGGTTGCTGCGGACGATGCAGAGGGCGAGAGACTCTACCTGAGAATGAGCAACCCATACCTTCCGGGTTTGGTAGTTCCTGTATAGCTAATGTTACACCTCAACTTCAAGAGAGTCCGAGGAATCCAGAGAATACTAATTAGCAGTAATTTAACTTTTTACTGGATTTAGGCATAATTTTAAGTTTGATTTCAGGCCTAAATGTGAATCTTTCTTCATTTTTAATAGTGATATTTTTTGTATTTTAAGCAGAAAACCCGAAAAAATTGAGAATTGGCATATAATGCATTTGTCAAAGAAAAGTAAACGAGTATAATGTTTTGTTTTTACCTTTTTGAAAAATACTTGAATTTTTGTCTTCTTGACATTTTTAGTATTCTTTTTGTAGGCTTTTCTAATCACTTATCTGGCTATTTATTAGGAAATGTAGATTAATTAGCTACGTTTTTAAGGATCGAACACTGAAATTTTTCATCCTTTTGACATTCCATAACCTCCAACTGCTAGAAACTTTAATCCAAGTTCACTTTTTTAGCTTTGCAACTTGTTTAGAAGTTTGTCAAACATTTCAAACGAAATGCAGATCCAACAGGTCCTGCCTGAAGAATCATCAGGAATATCCGAGCTAAGAGCATTTCCAGTTTCAGGAAGCCTGACATTGCCAGGCAAAACTATGTGCGCCGATCAGCTGTCCGGGCTCCACAGCGGTTCAGGAATTTCCATACCCAGCGGCTCACCCCATTGGTTTTTGTAAGCGACCTCATGCACCGGGCGCCTGGGCGCAACACCCCAACGACCGGTGGGATAACCCATCGGTACAAGACAGTCGAACTGCCAGCCCTTGTCTGCGGGCACGCCAAGAATCTCAAACATTTTCTCCCGCTCACCAACAATCAAACTGGTGATAGCGCTGCCAACCCCCTCTGCCCGTGCCGCCAACATGGCGTTCCACACCGCGGGGAAAATTGAGCTGCCGCTGCGGTCACCTCGCGAGAAGGCCAGCAACAACAAGGGATAACCGGCAAAGTTGTCACCCATGTAATTAGCCGAACGGTACATCTTCAAAAACTCCGCGTTGTCCGGCTCCTCCGGCGCCGCAGTTGCCGCTTTCAAGCGCTCGCCATAGACGTTCTCAAACATGCCGTCCATGCACTTTTTATAAAGCGGCGCCAACTGGCCGATTACCGCGCTGTCGTCGACCAGCATGAATCGCCAGCCCTGATTGTTACCACCCGACGGCGCGCGGATCGCCGCGTCCAGGATACGCGCCTGCACCTCTGCTGGGATGGGGTCGGGTTTTACCCGACGCATAGCACGGGTGGTGTAGAGGGCTTCGTAGACGTCCATAAATGTATCCGGGTTGGCTGTATTATTGAATTCCGTACAAATTCTAACAGCAATCGCCCGGCTAGATTGATGCTTCCAGACAGTTTCGATAGTGAGCACCAAGCGCCGCCAGTATTTCTTCTGTTTTGCCCACGTCTTCCACCAGGCTACTGCTGACCGCCAAACCCGTATGTTTTCTATCGGACCTTTCTTTTTGTGACAGTCATCATGGCAGAAGAAGGCTCGATAACAGACATGCTATGTTAAATTCAAACATTTTCAGTGGAAACATGATTTTTAATCAAAGACTGTAAGTGTTAATTTATTCAAGGTCCAAAGCAAGAATGCTTATTTTCATTTGATGATATACGATCAATGGGAAAAATAGAGATTACTACTATATAATTCTGTAGCACAAAGTTTGCTTTAATTTCTTTGGTTTACGGCTTTGACGTATTTTCGTATGGCGACTACATTATTCCGTAAGAGTGATTAGTACGATTTTGTCAGGTTAACTTTAAACGCTGAAGGAAAAATCTTGACTGACAATGAAATACAATTTCTGGAGAGAAAAATAATTCTATCATTTAAAACCTTGGCTCTTCTGTATGAAATTTTCAGTCAATAAAAGGAAGGAAAAGTTCTGACTCGTTATTTACAGGCATCTTTTTTTTTTTACAAATTTTCCCCCTTTCAAACAGTTTGTGGTAATAAACTGTAAGGAGCGACCCAGCTCAATAGTAACCGAAACTACAAAAAGTGGAATCTGGATACCAAACGAAGAAAGATCACGGATGCGTGTTTATTTGTGTGTGTTTTTTTTTGTTTTTTTTCCAGGGTTTATCATATCGACCCAGTGGGCCAAGAACATCGGGAGAGGGCTCGTTCTAACGGAGATTAAAACTACTAGTGCTAAAAAATTAGAGGGAAACTAGGCCCCCTGCCATACCACTTTTTCCCCGAAATCATACAATCAAAATTTTGAAATAGCTATTTGTTCAGCATAGTTGAAAGGCCCAATAACTATTATGGACCGATTATGGCCCAATAACTATGTCTATGGAGATAACATGACCCCCTCAGCCTCTTGAGAAATGTCTTCGAATTACAAGATTTACCTATTGTGCCGTCCGCGGCCAGGGCCTCGATGGCCCGGATCGACAGCCCGTAGCCGTCCTGCTGGCGGTCGGGGATCGACCAGGCGACCTGGCCCTCCCCGTCTGAGGCGGACTTGGACTTCGCCGCGAGGCGCAGGAACCGGACGAGGAGCGACGTGCCGGTCATGCCGTCCACGTCGTAGTCGCCGCAGACCGCGATGCGCTCGCCGTCCAGAAGTGCCCGCGCCAGGCGGTCCGTTGCCGTATCGAGACCGGACAGACCCTCGGGAGGGGAGAGGTCAGCCATTCTCGGGCTCAGGAACGACCTGGCGCGGGGCTCGTCCCGGATGCCGCGCAGCCAGAGGAGTCGCGCCACGAGGGGCGGGACGCCGAGGCTGGATGCGAGGCTCCGGATGCTGTCTTCGTGGTTCTCCTCGGAGGGCGCGCGAACGCGCCACTCGACCTGCGGGGCGGATGCGGCCCCGGAGGAACCATGCGTCTCGGGTATGCGCACGAACCCTCCGGTCGCTACGATCTGCACCGCTTCGGGGCCCCTGCCTCGAAGCCCCGCGCGCCACGGTAGCGACCTGCACCGACGCCCCCCGGAGCCCGATTTCACGGACATGAGCACGGCCACGTCCCAGGTTCGCCGCGTCATCCTCGGCACGGCCGGTCACATCGACCACGGCAAGACCGCCCTCGTGAAGCGCCTCACCGGCACGTGGACCGACACGCTGCCCGAGGAACGCGAGCGCGGCATGACCATCGACGTGGGCTACGCCGCCTACGAGATGCCCGACGGGACGGAGGTCGGCCTGCTCGACGTGCCCGGCCACGAGCGCCTCGTGCGCACGATGGTCGCTGCGGCCACGGCCATGGACCTGGCGCTCCTGATCGTCGCGGCCGATGACGGCCCCAAGCCCACGAGCCGCGAGCCCGTGGAGATCCTCGACGTGCGCGGCGTCGTGGTGGTAACCACTGTAGTAGTAATAGTAGTAGTAAGAGTATGCATACAGTGTCTACTGGCTAGTTCAAAATCTGTCTCAACATACCCTGAAAGTTTCAACTTAAAGCCACAAGTTGTTCCTAAGATCTTGCTGGTACATTCTTCTGATAGTCTACATGATAAGAGAATATTTTGATTTAGTTCATCATCCTTCTAAACATTCCCGAAAAGCTTTGTCTTAATACACTTACCTTCAATAGCAGCAGTAATTGTTGTAATAGTAGTAGCTTTAGTAGCACATAGAATCTTTAGTTGTTTTTCTTTTCAGCATCCCTCTCAACACACGCTAAGAGTTTAAACTCAAGACCCTAAACAATTCTTGGTTCATTCCTGATTCTTCCTTTTGGCAACCTGCTTACACACATTGTGTTAGTAGTGGTAGTAATAGCAGTAGCAGAAGTAGCACTAGTAACATGTACATGTTGTCTTTTGGCTTGTTCAACATCCCCACAACAAGCCCTGTAAATTTTGACTTCATATTCCAAGTCCAGATAATGATAATATGCACTTTTGACAACCTGCATGCACAGAGTGGGCTTTGATTCAGTTCAGCTTCCCCCTCAATATTTCCTGAGATTTTCACCTTGATGCCCTTATCCTTAGTGGTAGCAGTAGTCACACTACTAGTAGTAGGAGTATTAGTAGTAGTAGTAATAGTACTATTGACACTAATAGTAACATTGATAGCCGCAGTACTAGCAGCAGATGTAGCGTGCACATATTGCCTTTTGGTTAGTAGAGTATCCCTCTCATCATGTCCGTAAGTTTCAACTAGATGCTATAAGCCCATCCTAAGATATTGCTAATACGCTTTTTGACAACTTGTATGCACATAGTGTGTTTTAATTTAGTTCAACTTCCCCTCAACATTCTGGAAATTGTCACCTTAATACCCTCATGAAGCAAAAAGAACATTTCCTGTCTTGAAGATGCTTATAAATCTTACGCTAGAGGTTTCCTATTCTTCATTTTCCACTATGATAAATGTGATCAATTGGAAAATACTTACCCTGGTATGATTGGAAAAAAGTCTAAACCTGATTCCAGTTTGTTCTTAAAAAGACTGGTATTGTCGTGGTTTCAAATTATTTAGAGAGGAAGAACCTGGTCTAGGCTTCAATTGTTTTAATTGATTTTCTACATAAAATCTGGTTTTTATGACATTGTTATAAAGACAATGGCTACTTGCCGCTTGCCGCTAATTTTTTGATTAATAACCAAAAAACATACATTAAATCTAAAAGCAGTCTGAACATCCTCAATGCATTTAAATCTATCTCATTTGGTGTTAAAATTCTCCAAAGAGGATCATATTTTCATTTGAATTGCAAGTTTCTGAGTGAAATATTAAAAACCAATTCAAAGTCAGAAGTATATATAGCCCATATTCACTTCAGAAATTACTATTAGCACCGTCAAATCATAGTCAATACGCCAACTTTGACTTAGTAAAGAGCGAAGTGCATTTCGTTTTCTGTAGTTACTTCGTGTGGAAAAGTTAATAGAATAAACTTGAGAGGGGGCTGGCTCGATTGGATTTTGAGGGTTATAGTACACTTGTTAAGAAACGAACGTCATTGAAGGGTATACCAGCCTCCCTACTCAGAAACGGAATTAGGGAGGGCAAAGAGGCATTTGTCCCGGGTGCAGAAAATTTTCAGGGCGCAAAATTTCAAATATATAATCAATTCACTTTGTAATTATTCAACTTTTATTGTAAAGTAGAGGACGCTGTTGGCAGTAGGTATAAGCAAGCTGGAACCGATATTTTCCTTTTTCTCATATCTTCCCCATAATTCCTCGAACATAAAGGTAAGTTGATCAAATTTAATTGCAGGTTACCGTCACCAATGTGCCCGTACCAGCACACCTCAAAGTCCGGATAGCTGTTTTTAACAAAGTCATCTACGTCTTGCAGAAACTCCGGTACCTGTTGAATGGTGACCGACAAGTCGTTTTTGTAGGGCGTGTAGGGTGCAATACTTTCGGAAATGCCCTCGCGCAACTGCCATAGAGCCGCCGCCTGCGCTTTGGACTGGCTGACCACACCATCCACCACCCAACCATTCTGCACACAGGTTTCAAAGGCAGCACTGGCGCCATCCAGGGCATGCTCGTCAAATTCCAACAACGCATAATAGGCGACACTTTCTGCCAGTGGCGCCGGCAAGTCCCGGTGGGCACGCACCTTTGCCAGGGCCAGATCAGAAAAAAATTCGAACGCCGACAAAGTCAGTTGCTGTGCAAACGTATTCAGCACCTGCAACAAATCAGCCACTTGCGGCACACCCACCACCATTACCATCTGTTCAGCCGGTTGTGCGGCAAGACGCATGTCCACCTCACAAACCAGACCCAAGGTGCCTTCCGACCCGACAAACAAATGCCGCATATCATAACCGGTGGCATACTTCACCAACCCGGCGTTACAGTCCACAAGCTCGCCAGCACCGGTGACCACGCGCATGCCGGCCACCCAATCGCGCGTCAATCCATAACGAATAACCTTGATACCACCCGCATTGGTGGCCACATTGCCACCAATCTGGCTGGAACCCGAAGAAGCAAAATCGACCGGGTAAAACAGCCCCTGCTGCTCGGCAAACTCCTGCAGCGCCTGGGTCACGACACCGGCCTGACATATCACCAGGCGATCCTCGGGATTAAAATCGAGTATTTTATTCATGCGGTCGAACGACACCACAATTTCACCCTGACTGGCCACAGCGCCACCCGACAGCCCGGTACGCCCGCCCGACGGCACCAGTGCAGAGAAATTTGGCCAAATCTTAAAAAACTACGAAAATGGATTTTAGTAACAGTTGATCTAAAAACACGAACAGAATTAATCTAAAACATTTCCTACAAAATAACCTTTTTGAAGAAAATTAAAGGGCTAAATTAAACCAAAAAGTGAGCAGAAATGAAGTCAAATAATTTCCACAGATATAACTACCACAATACACTTATCAGTAACTAAATGAAACCCCACACGAGTAGAAATAATAAGGTCAACCTAAGAACGAGCGGAAACTAAGATATTAAGTGCTCACCCCCTCCTTCCCCTCCATGCCTTCTGAAGTACGTTTTAATCTGACGTTATTTTCATTGGGTTTCAGTTTCCTTCTCAATATACCTGTATGGTGCAAGATTGAATTTTAAAATTAAGGTTAATTGAAATAATAGTTACCGTTCCTGAATTGGCTACAATTGAAATTTTTTCTCGCTAAACATTTTCAACAGCGTATTTTTTAACATTTTGTTCGCTACTCGCCGTTGATCATTCTCTACTAGGCATTAGCTACCTATTCTACTTTTTACATCTTCACTACTTCCACCATCTTTACTAATAAGACTACCTAGACAAGTAAGCTATTCACTTGATCAATCTTCTCGTTACCCAACATCGCCTGTTAAATAAAATTTATTAACTCAATAAAAATAAAACATCTGATACCAAATACCAGTGCTTGTATGATATAGCGCCGATCTAATATTCTTTATTTAAGTAGAACTTGTTTGACGCTCAATCCTAATGAAATATACCTAAGTATGATAAAAATATAATCTTTTAGAAAAAAAATCTGGGCTATATATTTGCACATTAGGGGGTAGGGATAAAGTATAGCGGGTCTGCATGCATAATATGCTAGGTACAATTGCTCTGAATATTATAAAGAGACTTCTTTTCTAACTTCACACTGTCCCTATTGAGCCGGGTCGCTCCTTACTACAGTTCGTTACCACGAACTGTTTGAAACGGAGCGAACTTTAGTAGTGTTACGTTTTGCCTGTCTTCATTTTATATTATTTTTCCGTGTGTTGTTTAGTTTGTTTCATTTTGGCCTATTTATTTCTTTTAATTCGGTAGAATGATGAATTGGCTGCAACAGTGAAGAAGCTGTTAGACGGAGCTAATTTAGAGGAAGTTACAATGAAAACAGTAGTACAACAGGTTTTCGATGCTTATCCAGAGCACAATCTTCAAAACAAAAAGGATTTTATCAAAGGAGTGGTCAAAGAGGTAATGAAAGAATATATAATTATGGGTAAGGAGAGGGCAATTGCCCATAGGAGAGGGTAAGGAGTAAATGTCCCTTTAGGAGATCAAACAACATCTGAAATTCAAATTTTGGCAAAAATACAAATCAGTTTCCTGCAAGTCCTGAATTTTTTTTTTGTAGTCTGAATGAAATTTTTTAAGAAAAGAAAAGAATTCTTTAGTGTGCAATGAAAAATTAGAAAAATTGAGTTATTTTTAGCTTACGAACGGGTGATCGGATCTTTATGAAATTTGTTATGTCAGAAACCTGCCTAACTAAAAAAAACTTAGCAAACAACTTTGGGCAACTATATCAGAAGTAATAAAAGGTCAGATACGACCTTTAGGACTAAGAGCAGGGTTGCCAACTTTTGGCCCATGAATGTGTCCTCTGAGCATAACAAATTATTATTTTTAGCTAGAATTTCCATTTTGAAATCTCAAAATCTAGAGGTTTTTTTCTTTACCAGCTGTATGATTGATCAAAAGATGATTTGTAAACCTCTTTCAAAGCGGTCAGTTACTGTCAAATGTAATGAAAACTAGACCTACGTTGCCTGAGCAACGTAAAGTGTTGCGGCAACCTTTGTCCGGCTTCGGTTGATGTAGGACTGTATTGAAAGCCAAATATACAGTTTGGATATAAAACAAATTTGTTGAAGGTTTTGATATATCGCCACTAGCTAAGTAGATACGAGCAATTTTTTTAATGAGCTATCAAAAATCTATCTAAGATGTTCTGGTAGTCTGCTATCCCAACCCCTTAAGAAACGGCACAAAAAGTGCCAAATTTTTCACAAAATTGGCACAAAATTTTCGTGCCAAATGGCATTTGCAGATGGCAGAATTTATATAAACCACGTACATATGAGAAATAGCTTTTGAATGAGCTCTTAAACATCTCTCTATGATGTTCTAGTAACCCTCTAGGCCTGGGTAAAACAAGCAAAAAACACCGTTTTAACGTTTTTTTAACTTTAAGTTACTATGGGGTATGAGTCGCTCTTTACTAGATTCCAGCTAATTTTTCAACCACCAAAAAGAGTTCATTACAAATTCTCCCCAGAAACTAGTTAACATTGAAATCTGTTAAATATAGTAGATGGTAGATATTTGTAAAAACCAAGTAAGTATAAGCAATAGCTTTTAATTAAGCCATTAAACATCTATCTACGATGGTATGGTTGCCTGATAATGTTTTAGTAGCTTACTGATGAAGAGAATATTTATGAGACTATCTAAGGGGGCTGGGAGGGGGAGTGTGCGGGAGGGGTTCTTGTAAACCTCCAGTCAAGGGTTCTGGAGTACAACTATTACAATAGCACCTGTTTTGCACTTCAGAGCTTTTCCACTTGAGAAGTGGCACCAATGTGTTGTTTTCAGTGCTATATATCACTTACGTATGATAGAATTGATAAAAAGCACGTAGATCTGAGCAAAAGTTTCTAAATGAGCCATTAAACATCGCTCAAAAAGTTCTGGTAGCCCACTAACCCAGCTTTTCCACTTGAGACATGGCACCAAAAGTGCCGTTTTTAGGGGGGGGATTTAAGACTTTACAAGTCAGAATTGAGCAAAAATAGTAAGCAAATTCTCAAAGAAAAATAAACTCTTGTAGAAGCTTAAAGCACTAATTTCATCTTCCAATAATTTTTTTGCATGCTATTTTCCATGTTTCCATGAAGTTCTTCGGTCGTATCTTTTTCAGACTTATAAGACATTCTTTTTCACACTTGTAACACAAATATTGTGCAAGATCATCAAAGGTCAGTGCCCTTTGGAGAGGAAGTTAGTAGTTGGATGCTTCAAAAGACCTCCGAGGAGCCTCCTTTGGGCTCTAAATACATTTCTGAAAGTTTTATTTACCCAACTCAACTAATTCCAAGATAGCGAAAAGCTACACATGTAGAATTTTCTCAAATCATCCTTACACGAAGTGTCCGTCTATATCTCCTTGCAACAAGATTTTACGAGGCGTGTTCCTTCTAGCGGTAGCCTTTTTCCCCTTTTTAGGCAAATTTAGATTATTTTCTACGAAAAACTAAGCAATTTAAAAAAAAAAATATAGCGCGATAAGTCGATAGATCTGAAGCTGATGAACGATTTGATACAAATACATGGTTTATTCTGTTGAAATTATAGCTGCAGCTTCTTCGAAAAATTGAATGTTTTGAAAAACATTTTTCGTTCTTGAACAAAAAATCTAAAGCAAATTTTAAAAATATAATGCTGGGATTCCATTAAGCTAAATCGCATCTATTGATTAATACTAAAATTGTCATGTTTCGTTGAAAAACATGAATGGTAAACATAAACCTATAATATTCGTTTGGGTTCCAAGGTTGTTTTTTGCCATTTCCTGCTTTTCTATCGTTTTTTCTTATATTTCAGTTTGCTCTTATCGCTTGCTTCAACTCAAAGGGGATGGGAGGGTAAGATCTATTTTTTGTATTTTAATGCAAAATAACGTGTAAAAATCCAAGTCTAAGAGAATTTTACTTCTCATTTCATTCCGTGTGCTCTCATTATAAATTTCTGGGCTCGTTAGGACAAAGTCCATCAAAATGCATTAAATGAGAATAGAACAGAACCCTATTGTAAAATTGCCGTAAAATAAAAACTCGGTATGTAAAATTGGTAAAATAACATAAATTTGGCAAAATAAGGTAAAACTGATCAAATAGGTTACTCCTTAGATAATACAGGGTAAAATTTATGTTTTAGAATTGCCCTGTAGCTATAATACCAGTTGAGCTTTTCTTTTTAAGTATTACGTACAGCTTTTAATGAAATTGTTTAATGATTCTGATTTTCCTTGGCCTAATAAAGGGGATACTCCTACATCTAGTGTTTCATCAATTTAATTAACTGTCTAGCTTATCCCTTTGGTAATCTTATGTGGTAATACATCAGTAATTTTACAGTGCCTTATTTCGGGCATCCATTTTGTAAAAAAAAAAAAAAAAAAATACTTATATAACTGAAAATTTACTATTATTTGCGATTAAAATTAAATTAGCATTTTTTGCAACATTTAAACCTAAGAAATGTTACCTTAGCAGCCTTACATATTTAAATAGCCGTTTTCAGCCACATACCATATATATGTTATTTTTAATTTATTTATAAAATTACCAAAACAAGTAAAAACAAGAGCCAAGAGCTCATATGGCACTTGTAACGATGTCGAAAGAGTCAAGAGCTTCTTCCCACTAAGTTTCATTACGATCTCTCCACTCAAAGCGTTTTCCAAGATTTCCGGTTTTCCTATCCAACTCCCCCCAATGACATCGGATCCGATCAGGATTTACTATCAGAGCTCTGAGACACGAGGTCCTTCTAAATATCAATATTCATTAAGATCCGATAGCCCGTTCGTAAGTTAAAAATGCTTCATTTTTTCTAATTTTTCCCAGTTAAAGACGAAAATAGGAAGATGGTCACAGCCCCCAATGAAATTTCTTATGTTTGGGCCGTACATTCTAAGAAAGTCTTCGACGGACCTAGTCTCCCGAACAAAGCAGACATCCCCACAACCCCTTTCCTGGACATTCAAATTAATACAGAAGAGCCATGACAGGAGAAATAGTTAAAGCCGCTCGCAATATGATGAACGGTAGAGCACCATGAAGTGACAAGATATCAGCAGAAATGATCAAAACCTATTTAGGTGATTGCATAACGGTGTGGATGACATTCTTTACCTGCATCTGGAAATCGGAGAAAGTCCTTGGAGAATGGAGAAAAAGCACACTTATCAAGCTTTTCAAGAAAGGAGATGCATCGAAGTGTGATAACTGGAGGAGAATCAGCCTCCTTTCTATTTTGGTGAAACTATTCTCACAGACAATCCTCTGCCACATCCAGACAGCGTTAGATAAGCACTGGAGAGACAAACAACATGGCGTTCAAATTCACGAAGGAAATACATGGTGTTTCGGTATCATGTCTGGTGTCAAACAGGGATGTGTCCTCTCCACCCTGCTTTTGTCCTTGTTATCCATTATGCGCTCCGAGACTGCACAGGATTTGGCATCTAAATATGCGATAAAGAACGACTAGCAGATCTTGATTTCGCCGATGAAATCGCCCTGATTCAGGCAAACAGGGAAAGGCTCCAGGAGCTTTTGGATGTCACACGAGAGAAAGTAAGTCTTTTGGAACTGAAGATTAGTTCTACAAAAAGCATGGCCACGGGCGACTCACTACTTGGCATAAAGTGCAGGGACAATTCAGTAGAGCAGGTAGTAGAATTCAGATACCTTGGAAGTACAGTCGGGCAAACTGGATCAAGTGAAAAGGAGGTGCAGTCTAGGATTGGACAAGCCAGTGGAGCTTTTAATCGACTAAAACTCAAGACGCTACTTTTAATTTGGGTCTATGGTTTGTCTTTACTGGATTTTTGTTCGATTCCGGTTTGGGGTCAGATTTAGTTTTTGCCATGTAAGTGACGTTAGCTTTTTTGCCTGAGCCATCTTCAGGCAGCTTAAACACGGAAGTTGTGGTTTGGATCTGCTGTAAGATCTGTGACAACACTCTTGAGGCGTCTTCCATAACTGTTGCGGCGTGTTGTGATTGTTCACTGTGTTTATTAATTTCTTCCAGTCCGACATTCACAGTATTTGCTTCAGCTACTTGTTCTTTCGCCGATTGCTCAATACTTTCGTTCGAATGACTAATTTCCTCGAAAGCTTGCTCTAGTTGTAACATAAACTCTTGCGCATCTTTGGCCTGTTCCAAGCTGACCTCTGCATTGCGCTGCCCTTCATGCATAGCTTCAACCGCGCGGTCCGACGCTGCCTGTAGACCTGCAATAGTAGCGGAAATTTGAGTAGTTGATTCCTGAGTCTTATTTGCCAAACTTCTGACTTCATCAGCAACGACGGCAAAACCTCGGCCATTTTCCCCGGCTCTTGCGGCTTCAATAGCGGCATTTAACGCTAATAAGTTGGTTTGCTCCGCAATACTGTTAATGACATTAACCACGTTGCCGATTTCATCCGAGTCTTGCTTAACTTTCTCAATGATTTGGGCTGCATGTTGTGTCGCATCAACGGTGTTTTGGCTGTTAGCGAGGTTCTCTTCAAACATACTTATGCCATTATGAGCCTGATGAACAGAGTCCTTCACGAAGTCATTCGCATTATTGATGGAATGGGAGATGCCCTTACTGTTGGTCAACATTTGATTCATGTTGCCTTTTAGGGAGTCACTTTCTTTTATTTGTTGTTCCAGAGAATCCTTAATTTCATGGAATGCATTAAACAGAGAATCAATAAGTTTGGTTGTTAAAAACCCAATGGTGGTTTCGTCCTGGTTAAGCAGATATATCACAGTGGTTTACAACAGGTCTACTAATGTTTATAAGGTTTTCTGACAGTTATGTTGCTGTTTTCTGACAAATTGTTGATTTTTTCGCCATGGGTAGTGCTAGTATGCGGTAATGACCCACTTTGGAAAAACAAAAATAATAAAAACTTTACCCTAAGACCTGAGCCCCTGTGCTTTTACTGCCGTTCGTCTTTGGGCCTATCTAACACCTAAAGCATTATATTAAATATATTATTTAGAATTAGGTCTTTCCACGTTCTTATAAAGACCAAAACAGAGTTCTTCCTAGCTGCACGACTCTAGATCGGTAACCAAAGCTCCTCTAGTTATTTGTTTCTCCTGCTATTCACGTCTTAGGGAGCAATTTAGTATAGCGTAGTTTTGTCCTTGCTCTAGCATTCCACACTCACTCAGACCATTGAACTGCGAGCAATTATACCAGGTAGGTATTATTACTTATTAAACCCATGAAGTAAAGAACTTGAATGAATGACCTAAATTACAAAATGCTCTGGCGTTATAAAATTGACCCGCAATTTAAAAGCAAAAAATTTTTAATTTGGATTTCGCTGATATAAGAGGATTTGAATGCAAGAGTAAAAAAATACTACTACTAACGATGCGAGTGGTGACGCTCAAAATTAGAAATTTATTTGTTCTTAAGAAGAATTCAATACCACTTAACATTTAGTTTCACAATTTTTCTGATTCTAAAATTAATTACGGATACCTATTTAAGTTAACCTCCGCTCAACACAACTCCCGTTTCATTAGACCATGTTCAGCTTAACACATCGTTTAATTCAACCACTATACAATTCCTATTGAACAGAACTCTCAATTCAAACCTTTCGATTCAACCCAAAGCAACTCATCGCCTTTCGGTAAATTAGATACCTCAATTTTTCTATTTTTTTCGAATTACCCATCCCCCCCCCACTCCCCCAAAGACAGGCCTATTAATTTTCATCGTCCTTGCACGTCCAGAAGCACCGAACTCACCAAAGTACTAGAAATCCCCCCTCCCCCCAACTCCTCCAAAGAGAGTGGATCCGGTCCAGTTATGTCAATAACGTATCTAGGACATGTTTATCTCAATAACGTTTCTCTCAACTCTACCTTTAAAAAAGTAAAAAACTTTAGCGCAAAGAGCGGGGCGTTGATGAGGAAGCAGCCCTTTTCATATACGAAGTCATTTCTGTTCGTTTTAAGTTTTAATGTCGCTCCTTACTTACAATAATTTTTTTTTTTTTTTATGTAATTTCTGAACGTTTTTGAATCAATGCATGTTTTGATTTTGGCTCTACGCATAGGAATAATTAGAACGAAATTTGTATATTTTTTTTTTTAGCCAAATGGCTTTCTCATAGTTTTTATCGAATGATTTTGAGAAAAGAAGGAGCGAGGGAGGAAGCCTAGTTGCCCTCAGATTAATTTTAATTTTTTACGAATTTTTTATTAGTAAAAGATTTACGTAACTTAAAAATTAGCTTACTTAACGAACTTTTGTATTCTCATTTATTTATTACGTATATGAGGGGTTCACCCCATCGTCAGTACCTCGCTCTTTACACTAAAGCTTAAATTTTGTCCCAATTCATTAAGATTGACCTTTGAATCACAAAAGCCGTAGAATAAATAGTTAAAATTACTAAAAGTACTTTAGCGTAAAGAGCGAGGTATTAGGAGGAGGTGAGCCCCTCATGTGCATAATAATTTCTGTTCGTTTTAAGTTTTAATGCTGCTCCTTACTAATTGCAAGCTATTGTGGTAACGCAGGGCTATGGCACGCAATGCAGCTCTCTCCTGTCCAACTATTTACATAATTCTTACTGCAAAAGTAGACCTAAGTAGCCAATTTAGCCTGTTTGAAACATCTCACAAGCCAACACCCTATAGAAAACACCAATCACCAAAGATATTTTTTGAATTTGAAATCTGGCATTCAAATCTCCTGGAGAAGCATGCATATCATATCTCGGAATCATATTAACGGTTCTCCTTAAATCATAAGCTTATTTTATATAATTGGTAATGTCGGTAACTCCCAGCTAATCACGCGATGTTATATAAAAGGTAGTAAGCGTCTCCGAAGCGACAACTTAACACGAAGCGTCAGTGTGTTTCTAATAATAAGGAGTCGTACATTTATTTTTAATGTTTTAAGCATGAAGGCAAGTGACTACCGCATATAGTTTAAAAAGATTGCATGCGATCAATAACTTCACCTACAAGTGATGAGTTTTATATGTGGTAACTATAGCCTTTTTTGTCTCACTGCAGGAAACTAAATTAAAATTTCCAGAAATTTGTTTATGTGCAAGAGAAAGAGGTAAAGGGACTTAGACTTTAGTGTTTAGAGGAAGAGGCAAGATGGTTTCTCTCCCGTCCTCAAAAAAGAATACAATCTACAGTTGTTTGTCTTTATAGTTTTTTTTTTATCCCTGTCATCCGACCAGTTCTTTGACTAATACAATATATGTTTACCGCTATCTTTACTGGTTTTAGAGGGCACGTAAACAGTGATGAATGTCCTATTACATATCCAGCCTTTTAGTTCTACAGTTGCAGGAACATACGAAATTATATAGGTTCTTAACGGGAACCCATATGGGAGCTTCCCATGATACAACGCAGGCTGCAGTTCAAAGTTAAAAGGTACTCGTACATCCAGCATCTTTTTAACTGAATCCGTTATTTAAGCCTGATATGGAAACTGAGCTTAGTCTTAATAAAATTATCTGTCACAACAATTTACAACCAATCTTATTTAGTAACCACAAAGTCATTAAGCAGCACACAAGAAGAGATCATAAGGTCTCGCTGATCGTATTATCAAAAGCTAATCACACAAAACTCTAAGCTGTGAAAACACTTCTATTATTCGAAATTAGGAAGTAACAAATGACAATAAAAACTAAAAAAATCCTATTATTTCTGTCAATACTATGGACAATAAGCTATGATGCGAGTTTCTGAAGTTAGTCTGTAGTTCTAATGCTATCCGGACACATGCAATTCAAAAACTTTTCTACACCGTCTTATCTTAGACCTTAGTTCCTCCTGAGCCATTAGTGGCACATAGGCCGTCGACGAAGTCTCTTCACTCGACCCAAAGCGATACTGCAGCGGCGACATCTTCCCATTCAGGTGATAACGAGGTCCTAGCCTTCCTCAGATCTTAGTCAGAAATCAGCTGCAAAGTGTCTTCTGGACAACCTTGTCTTCTTCGATCGCCTCAATAATCAAATATTCATTTTGGAACCAAGAGCTCAAAGAGAGCCGAGAGCTCTAAGAGAACCCAGGGAGTCATACCCCATACATTGGATTGGACTCGTTTCGCTGATGACTTCCCAAATCAAACAAAATCGAATTCATA
>JAAAKM020073195.1:173961810-174032114 GCA_010016025.2 Alatinidae sp. Z8VKAUB7J3 | reverse complement strand
ATAAATGCAACATAGGTTTAAATGAACAGTTCAATTGTCAAACTATTCGGTAGAAAAGAAACCAAATGGCAAACTATTACATAGCTGGTTTTTATTTTCCTGTGATTTGAGTACTTCTTTCTCTCAGTGTGTCAGCTTGACTTTCCAATAATTTGTTCGATAAAATCTCACTTAAGCCCAAGTTTCAGCGAGGAGTTATGTTACAGTGCAAAATAAAATATTCCACTGAAACTGAACAGAATTTCTTCCATCTGTGTAAGATTGCTCTTTTTTAGAATTTTTTTCCGATATTAACTTTGTCTTTAGCACAATTTCCCACCATTCTCTTCAATTTATAGAGACTATCACCAGCAGGGCCAACATATTGTCTTCGACGTATCTATATTCTTGAATAAAGGAAGTCACTTCAGGGTGTCTTATTCATTCTCAGTTGATCAATTAATTTTTTTTTCCTGTTTTTCAATTTTGATACTACTCTTTTGGATTGAAAGTGTTCAATGGCTTCTATATGCTCTGCAGATGGTTCATAATCCACCTGGCTTTTCACTTACTCGACCTTACGGTATTCTTATGGCAGAAAAAGCCAGAATCAAAAACTTCACTGCAAAAAAATTTCTGTAGGGGGAGAGGGGTTGATTTTACAGATAGACTGTATATTTAACCAACTGTTCAAACGCGTAATAAAGGTTTTAGTAAAATTCAGTAGATTGCGTTAAGAACGGTGAAATGGCAGAACTTTGAACTAATTTTACTATATTAATTTTTCTAATTCAGTAAAAGGGATTTCTTTTTTCTCAATTTGTTTTATAAAAAAATCCTACTAACTTATCATCAAAGGTCATGACTCATTCAATTTTACAGTGCAAGCGTTGTAATTTTATAAATTGTGTTGCTATGGTGAAGAGAGGCTTTTTGCCAAAACTTAAGTGACCCATTACATAATGTAACCATTTGCTAACTATAAATTAAAACTCAAAGTCTGGGTTTTTTTGTATGGGAATATCTAGAGGAAATGCCACCGGTCTTTAATTAATCAATGACCTTTCCATTCGCTTGTCAAGACTGGAGAAATGATTTTAGATAAAAGCAGTCTTCCAGACAGACGTTGGATGTCATTGAACTTTGTTGGATAATTAAATTTGTGTTTCATTTTGAACACATCTACAGAGGCGTGGTCAGTTTGTTACAGGCATGAATTTTATCAGGTGATCAGAGGCATGGCTGGTGTTGCGAAGCTCGTGTTTATGGCCCCCTTGAGCACAAAAACATTTATCTAAAATCAGAAACTTTGCTTTATGTCTATCGCTAAATGATTTTTGATTGTCAATATTTATAGTTTTTCCTCATTTGGTACATCTTTATTATAAACAATTATTGTCTCTTCTAGGTGCTTGGAAAACTCCTATCCGTGTCACTCAAGAAATATACGAAAAATTCAAATCGAGTCCATTGAAAAGATTGATGCCATTAAAACGGAAACTGTCCGATCCGAAACCAGGAGAGCCGACGCTTAAAAAGAAGAAACCAGAGAATGAAATCACAACCGGTAGCTCGTTGGATGCTATTCTTGATGATGTTGTCAAAGGGGTCGACTGTGAACCTAAAAAGGGCCCCTTCATCAGATTCAGCAATACTCCCAATTCAGCCGAACTTGGGAAGGTAGGGTACTGTCCTTTCTATTAATTTTATTATTTAATATGTGGAGAAATGCAGTTTTTGATGGAAGACATTTTCACTGTAATTCTTGGCTTATGGAAAAGACGCCACGGAGGACAGCAGAAAAACTGGTGGAATCTGGCTAAATCAGATCTTGAACATATCAAGAGGTTCAGCAAGTTTTGATACAGATAGACAACCCAATGGCTCCCACTTGTAGAGTAGCTAGCTGCAGACCGCACTGCATGGTCCAAACAAGTAGCGAAGAACCTCGATGCCGGACAAGGCTGAAATGTCTGATTCCCGCCACAAGTGGAAGTACAAAGTATAGCCAGTTTGGTCTATCTTATTTTTCGCAGTCAAATTCAGCTTTTAATAGCCATAATTGTACTTTGTTTCGAAAAGCAAATAATTGAATGAGCTCTACTTCGAACCATTTTTCTGTTTAATTTTCATTTCTTACATGGTTTTAACCAGCGGGTTGAATGAAATTAAAAATGTTTGTTAAATCGATTCACCAAGTGCAAGACAGTCTATCTTTAGCAGGAACCCCCTTTTTAGCAGGGTAGTACTCCAAGGACTTATTATTAGAACTAACGACTAAACAATACTATCTTATTTTCACCTGTTGATTAGGCTTAACTGCTACATTACTGACTGCCTTTTATTCTTTTAAACTAATTTTTAGAACCTTCTTCCTTTACAAAAATTTTCCTAGGAGTAACCAAAGATCTATTCATGAGGGAAAATATAATTTAATAGTTCCTTTAGTAATCTTGTCACTTGGCAGTTTGTTTTCGGGGTTTATATTAAAAGGCTCTATTCTAGAGCCAACGATACACCCTCTGTTAACTGTAGAAGGAAAACTAACTCCACTATTTCTGTCAATTTTTGGGTCGATATTGGGGATTTCTTTGTATTTGTTAACAAAGAAATCCTGAAATTTATTTTTTCAGTATAATATAAACAGGTACTACGATTTTTTGGTTTCTGCGTGAGGGTTTGATAAGATTATATCAAACTATATTATTTATCCTATCTGAAGTTTTGGGTACAGAATTCCTTTCAAGTTATTTGATTCAGGATTTGTAGAGACATTAGGCCCTTTCGGTATCTCTAGAAGAATGATTTTGTTAAGCCAAAATCTTTCTTTAATTCAGTCGGGATACTTATTTAACTATTCTATCATTTTATTAATATTTCTATCGTTATTTATAATTTTAAATAAACCCTTTGATTTTGGGGGTTGGAAAATGCTTAATATTTTTTAATACATGCTAGTAAAAAGCGTATAGGTGAGTAAATATGTGATTCAACACAATATGCTACCAGGTTATATTAATATAAAGTTTTAATTATCCTATGACAGCTAGGACTACCCACACTTTTACTGAAACAAAGAAAAGTAAATAACAGCAGTATAGAATATTGTATATTTAACTATCGTTGGATACAGAAAATAGTATTAGAAGCACCGCGCGATAGGTCTCGAACAGCGCCCGGCGCGCCGCGACCCGGTCGCCGAGCACCTTGAGCTGTCCGCGCCCCACCCCGGCGAGGATGTTGCTCATGCGGTAATTGTAGCCGATCTCCTTGTGCTCGTAATGCACCGCCGGCTCGCGGGCCTGGGTCGACAGGAACCGCGCCCGCGCGATCAGGTCGGGATCGTCCGAGACCAGCATCCCGCCGCCCGATGTGGTGATGATCTTGTTTCCGTTGAAGGAAAACACCCCCAGCTTGCCGAAGGAGCCGCTGGCCCGGCCCTTGTAGGTCGCGCCCAGGGATTCCGCCGCATCCTCGACCAGGGGCACGCCGTAGGCCTCGGCCAGATCCAGGATCGGATCCATATCGGCGCTCTGGCCGTAAAGATTCACCAGGATGATGGCCCTGGGCAACCGCCCCTCGGCCTTCGCGGCCGCCAGCGCGCGTTCGAGCGCGACGGGGGACATGTTCCAGCTTCCGGGCTCGGAATCGATGAAGACCGGCTCGGCCTTTTCGTAAAGGATCGGATTCGCGCTCGCCACGAAAGTCAGCGACGAACAGAACACCCGGTCCCCCGCCCCGACATCCAGCAGCCGCATCGCCAGATGCAGCGCGGCCGAGCCCGAAGACAGCGCCGCGGCCGATTTCACCCCGACCAGCGCCGCCAGCTCGCTTTCGAACGCGTCCACATTCGGCCCCAGCGGCGCGATCCAGTTGGAGCGGAACGCCTCCTCGATATATTGCTGCTCGTATTCGCCCATATGGGGCGAGGAGAGATAGATCCGCTTGCTCAGGGTCCGCCGGTCGAGCATGTCGACCAGCCGGCCGGCCGCGTCGACCACCGGCGGATGGTCGATTTCATGGGCGTCCATCGCCGCCAGCGCCTCGACGCGCGAGACCCCCGGCGCGGCGGTGCGGGGCGGTTCGAAACAAGCGTTAGTGGGAGTAATGGCTGCAAGTCTTGAAAAAGACGGGGCTGTGTCAGCAACGGTAGTGGAAGAAATGGCAAAAGGGGCTTTGGCTAACGCTCAAGCGGATATTGCGGTTGCGGTTAGTGGTATAGCAGGCCCTGGTGGCGGTACAAAAGAGAAACCTGTGGGATTGGTGTACTTTGGTGTTGCAACTAAAGATGGGGCAAAAAGCCACTACAAAATTCTATCTGGTGACCGCAATGCTGTTCGTAATGGCACCATTATTTTTGCTTTGCAGTTGTTAATATCCAAGCTTGAAAATGCGTAAGTTTAATAAAATTTCTTTACTTGGCAGATACTTACGAAAAAATACAAATAAAAATATTGTAACTGTATGGTTATACAGTATACTGCTTGCAAATACTGTATTAATACACAGTTATCTGATAGCCGATAAATCTTATTATCTTTTATTCGGCGGTGATTAAACAATCAGTAGAGAATCAGATACAACATTTGAACACCGGTACTTCAGTACCGTTTTAATTTAACAATAATAACAATACAGTTCGAATGTGACTTAAAAACAGACTTAAAGAATAACCGAGAATAATTAAAGGGGTCCAAAAATGGATGACAATAAATCAAGAGCTTTATCCGCTGCGCTAGGACAAATTGAGAAGCAATTTGGCAAAGGTACAATCATGCGTCTTGGTGATAACCAAGCCATGGATATCGAGTCGGTCTCAACTGGATCGCTGACTATAGACATCGCATTAGGTATAGGTGGATTACCTTGCGGCAGGATCGTGGAAATTTATGGACCAGAGTCATCTGGTAAAACGACATTGACACTGCAGGTAATTGCGGAAGCGCAGAAGAAAGGTAAAACCTGTGCCTTCGTTGATGCTGAACACGCCCTTGACCCAATCTACGCGGCAAAGTTAGGTGACACAGAAACATGACGTCACCTGACAGACAGACACACAGACAGACAACTTATTTTTATATATATAGATATATATATATCTTCCAGGGCATGTGGAGGGTGGGATTGGTGCATGGGGAGGGGAGTTGTTTTTTATTTGCGAGGTTTTTTCTTTTTTGGAGCTCCTTGAAAGGGCCTCTTGAAAGTCATTTCCTTTTCATCTTGGATAGTTACATGCGCCCCCACTTCAATTGTTGTCTTATCCATTGAATATAACTCGTCATGTGAGCTTTGATAGAGACTTGACTAGCCAAGATGGGGTGATTGTGGGACTGTTTTGGGAGTATTTGGGGTTGGGTCTGGGGGACTTTATAGCGGAATGTTTAATGCATTGCCTATTTGAACAAGCTTTAATGCTAATAGAAGTTAACAATACTAGACTAGACTGTCTGCACTCTTGTGAAGGGAGGTCTTCACCTCCCACAACAAAAACTTAGTATTTGTTGGTTTTCTAAGATCAAACATGAGACAGATTATATCATTTCGGGTTGTTTCAATTTTTGCATCAGGATCTTTGCACAAGAACCATAAACAATAAACCCATAATGGGATTTATAAATTGGAGTAAAGTCTTCTCATTGCAACCAGGGTGTGTATAGTAGTCTTTATATTATTTTTATTTTTCTATAGCATGTTTTTTTATTGTGTTTTGATGTTAAGTTGGAAATTAAGTTTTTTGTTAAGTTTGAGACCTAGGTAATTAATTTGGTTATCCTCTGGAATTTTTACTGTTTAAAGAGTTTTTTACTGTTTTAAAAAAGTAGAGTTAAGAGAAAGAGTCAAACTTTAGCGTAAAGAGTGGGGCGTTGATGAGGAAGCAGCGCCTTTCATATACGAAGTAATTTCTGTTCGTTTTAAGTTTTAATGTCGCTCCTTACTTTCAGTTGAAAAAACTTGTTTAGCGGATTCTTAATTTCGTGGGCGATGCCTGAAGTCAAGGAGCCAAGCGATGCCATTTTCTCCTGATTGATCAGCTGATTTTGGCGGCGCAACACTTCCTTGTTTTTTTCCGAAAGTTTGGCGCCTTTTTCCTGAACCTTGGTTTCCAGACGGCGGTGATGGTCCAGGAGTTGGAGATGGGTGCGAACGCGGGCGAGGAGTTCGTCCTTGGCGACAGGTTTGGTCAAGTAGTCGTTGGCCCCTGCGGCAAATCCGGCCATGATGTCGGCCGGTTGATCTTTGGCGGTCATGAAAATGATCGGGAGTTCGTTAACCGGGAATCGTTCGCGGATATGGCGGCACACTTCAAATCCCGACATATGGGGCATCATGATGTCGAGAATCACCATGTCGACGTGGTGGTCGCCCTCAAGTAGGTCTAACCCTTCCTTACCGCCCGACGCTTGGAGAACCTTGTAGTCCTGAAGGTAGAGATGATTGGTCAGCACTTGCCTGTTCACCGATTCATCGTCAATGACAAGTATGGTGAAATGGGTAGGGCGCAGGTCTTTGGCGAGGGCCTGTTTTTCAGCCGCAGACCGGAGTTCTTGCTGCTCAGCGTGGCGAATGAGGATATCTTGACTCGGTGTAAAACCGGTTTCCGATTTTGCGATGGGTAAGGTGAACTTAAAGGTGGACCCGTGGCCCACGGTGGATTCCAAGCCAATGACACCACCGTGAAGTTCAACCAATCTTTTGGTCAGCGCAAGACCAAGGCCTGTGCCGCCATAGGTACGGGTGCCTTTGCCGTCTCCCTGCTCGAAAGATCCGAATATTTTGGCGAATTGTTTGCGGGGGATTCCGATGCCGGTGTCTTTGATTCTGACTTCGACGAAGCCGTCCTTTTCGATTGCTGAAATTTCAACTTTTCCTTGTTCGGTAAACTTAACGGCATTGCGGTTAATATAATAAATTATTGTTATCTCCTCTTAGTAGCTAACTATTAGCACTTCTCTGTATTAACAATTTTCACATAGGATACATAAAAACGATTCTATGAAGTATAGGTTCGCAACATGTACTTTTGCTTTTAAGACCTTTGTAAGTTAGACTCTAACCCATGTATTGGATTTTATTCTTGTATAGAAAGAAGCCATCAATTGGACGATGAAGAGGGGTTACCAATGAAGTTTCCAACTAAATGGTTTATATTTTCTGCTTTTTGGGTATAGAGTTAACTTTATCCTTCCTATAACGCAATTGACAACAGGGAAGGAATCAGAATTGTAGAGGGAAGTCGATCACCAATAAAAATTTGGCAATGTAAAGTAAGGGGTCACAACAATTTGTTTCTTCTATTCTACCTAAATATTTCATACTATTACAACTGTAAAGTTGTAAGAATAACATTGAGGCATTTAGAAAGACATAAATTTTTAGTTGTCTTCTTCTATGAAGACTCAGTATAACGATGCAGTGAATAATCCAATCGACGGAGCTTGTACGCAACCACTAATCCTAGTACTATGCTTCTGGGTAATTTTTCTGACTGTTTTACTTGCTAAGTGTATGTTTTACGTATAGGTTCTTTGCGATAATAATAGGGGCAAAGTTATAGCAGAGGATTGTGGACCATTTGGTAGATAGGTAATATCAGTGATTGGTGTGATTCAGGTTGTAGATTAATAGTGCTGCTTTGGGGAGTGATATTTGAGGAGTAGATTGTTAAGGAAAGCACACATGTGTCACTCTAATGAAATAAATGCCTTCTGTATGTATCCCTCCTTAACACGGACGTAAATGTGTATAAATAGGATGAAATAGTTTGTTTGTGGTACAAAATAAGAATATTGCATGAAATAGCGAAAACATTGTGTACTTAAAAGCTTTTTTCGATATCGATGTTATAGTGAAGTTCGGTGACTTTTGAACTTGTACAAATTTTTAAACGGGTCGATTTTGTATATTTGAGCATTGTCAAACCTGTTTAGATACCTTGCTCACTTAACGAAGCTGATCACTTTTACCTAGAAAATCGATTCTTTGATATGCCATTGGTATCAGGTAAATGGTATCCAAACTGAATCCACAGTGCATAGCTTTTTCATTGTTTTACTATCCTTTACATAAACTGTAATAACATTAAAGTTACGAACAGAGTAAAAAGTGCAGGCTTCATCAGATATCTCTCACCTGAAGAGTAAAGAGACAGCTGTTATAATTTTTTACACATTTTTTAATTAGCATCTTGGAACAACATGTTAATTAGATACTATGCGTGTCATTGGACAAAATACTGGAGTTTGAGAAACATTGCCAACATTGTCCACGTCAAAACGAGGCTGAGGCTAGGTCCGACCCTTTAATGTTGCATTCCAAAATATTCGTTGGCATTTTCTATTGAACAGTTTAAATTTCATGGTTATACATGTTGATGTAGTTTGTAATTAAACAGTTGAAATCACTATTGTAGTGAAGTTAGGTTGATTGTTCAAAATTGAGTTAGTAGCAAAAAAGGGAGTTGGTACATGTGGTGGCGGACAGTAATTAGATGCGTCTTCTTTGATTTAAAAACATAAGTAAGTACGCCCATTCATCTTGCAACTAGCGAATTATACATTTAACAACACACAAAGTGTATAGAATTGGGCCATTTTCTTACTTTCATATTGAAGTATTCCTAATAGGTTCATGGAATAGCAATGGTAATAGGTAACTTGGAAAACTTATGTAAATTGGATACAAATCCTATCTGGTTATTGGAAACCTAGTTTCCAAAATGTTGTACTAAAATCCATTGACTGTAAACAATTAGAACAAGAGTGTTGAATGTTTTTAGGAGCAGAGAGTATGGCACCTCGCCTTCTTTGAAAATTAGTCACAAGGCTCTTTTTTATATTGATTCAATTTCTTCCGATTTTTTTTAGAGAGATACCAAGGTGCCAAACTGGACAAGCCTATTCGAGATGTGGGTGGACAAAAGACGTGTAAATTCTGAAAGAATGGGAAAGGGGTACACTAAATTTACTTAGGAGCTTAAGGAGGGCGATAGACACATTAGCGTTATGGTTGATGTCTTTAACGTGGATATCCTATTTTAAATCTGAAAGAATTGTGACACCAGGTAGATTAAAAGAGGACACAAGAAATTCCAGGAGGGATACGACTAAGAAATCTGGGCAGGGATTTGAGGAGACAAATCGGCATTATCAGGGACTTAAGAGTGGTTTACTGTATGTCTAAGTCCAATGCCTTATCTGCAATTTCATTGAGGATACTCATAGGGTGGATATTAAATTTCTAAAGCAGGTTTTAACATCCGTTAGGTCATCGACAGTGTTCCATCGGTCAGAATATTCCTTCACGAGGCTGTTGACCATAGACTGAAAAAGGAAGGGACCTAGTAAAGTACCTGGGCAGCACCATCAGCCAATAAAAAAAAGAAAAAAAAGGGAGAAACTAGTGGGATATTTTATTAATTTTTTCTGTGATGAAGGGGACAAAAGTTTTTCATATCTGGAAATAACACAGCAAATCGGGTACAAAATAGGAACGGGCTCAGAAACAGCTCGAGGGGGGCGTAATCTGGATGGGGAGTGACGTTTGGGAAAAATACTTGCCGCCCAAGGGTTTGTTATCGCATTTTTTGCAAAACGGAGGCAAGACGAAACCCTCCTTAGCTCAAGGGTTTACAAACTAGCTTTTTTAGGAGCAGAGAGTATGGCACCTTGCCTTCTTTAAAAATTATTCACAAGGCTCTTTTTTATATGCTGCCGGACCTGCTTTCACACTCGGTTTCACGCTTTTCTGCGTGACGCTTCTGATGAATGTCGCGGCGCAGCGCATCGTGCGCAAATACCGCGAACTCTACGACTAGGACGGCGCGATGGTTGACATGACATCTCTCACGGACATGCATTCCGGCGCCGGTGCCTCCAAGCGCATCGCCCGACGTCGCTGGGCCGAGACGCGGCTGAAAGCCTACGGCATTCTCGCGATCTTCCTCGCGGCTGGCGCCTTGGTGGCGTTGCTGTCCTCGGTCGTCTTCAAGGCGACAACGGCGCTGACCGAGACCTATGTGACCCTGCCGATCACCCTGGAGGCCGCCGAGATCGATCCCGATAACACTGGCGATCCCAAGCTGATCCGGCGTGCTGATTTCACAGGGCTCACCAAAGACGCCTTGAAGGCCCGCTTCCCCGATGCGAAGGGCCGCAAAATCCGGCGCGAGCTTTATGACCTGACCTCCTCCGGAGCCGCTTTCGAGCTGGCCGAACTGGTGGCCAGTGATCCATCGCTGATCGGTGAGACGCTGGAACACAAGTTCCTCGCCTCCGATGTGACCGATCTCTATCTCAAGGGCGATTACGGCCAGATTTTTGACAAGCCCACCAACGGTTTGCTGTCCGTTGCGATCTCCGACGACAGAGCGCGGTTGAGCTCCTCGGTCAATGACTTCTCGGCGGCGCTCGGACGGGTCAAGGACGGCCTGCTGGTTACCGCTGAGATGAAACACCGTCAGGCGGACTTGCAAAATAACGGCGTCGAATTCTTCGAGCGTGAATTGGAAGTGGCCGAAACCGAAGAGGCGAAAGCCGCAGCACAAGCGCAACTCGACACACGCCGTGCCGCGCGCGATGCGCTGATTGCCGAGGCAGAGGAGCTCGAGCGCCGCTCCCGATCCGCCTCAGGGGCCGAGGATTTGATCTGTACTCCATAAATTCTTTCTCGGTTCTCTCTTAGTTCTTGCTTCTTTCTTGGTTCTTGGTTATAATTAAAAACGCATGTGGCTCATCTTATATACACAAAATGACGTCAGGTCACGTGTCTGCGTTGAGGCACAAAGTTGATCCCAGGCTACTTCCAGATCAGACGTTTTGTGTACTGATTGAATGCGTCAATAAATAGCTGTTCAGACCGATTCATAACAACTTTGTAGTTGTGGCCTATTCACAGGGCTCGACCTTACAATCCCATAATATTTTTCATACTTAATGCAGCCCGCGTAGATTTTCGTCGCCCTTTTTGTGCAGGAAATAATACGTGGTTGATAATGTAATAACAGTCTCATAATCCAGGCGTTGTGCGTTCGTTTTGCGTCTAAAAAACTAAATTGCAATCCCGAAAAGTTTGAGAATCTATGATTTATACGATACGTATATTAATATATGCTGTATCTAACAATCACAACTGAGTAGAAATGACGTAATGAAGATTGTGGAAGTGATTAATGCTTCTGTAGTTCAATCGTTTAGGAAATTGTTCATTCAGAAGACTCAAAGACTCCATATTCGAGCTGTGTTGAGGTAATATTTCCCCGTCTGTAGTATTTTGTTTATTTTGGGAATTGTTTAACTCGTAGAGCAAACAAGTAATTATATCTTCTGCCTTTTAATAATTCTTTGACTTGTTTGAGGAAGTAACACGAAAATTTGGCATCAGTGTCACTTTTTGCTAATATCGAAATTGCTAAACACGAACGTTGGAGACAACAGCCCAAGGTGGGAGGTCACGCAAACATTGGACGGCTTTCAGAAATGGAAGCGCATACAACGATTCAATTAATTTTTATCATAAAACATTTCACCATCTTCACCTGGCGACAACACGAAAAATAATAATAATACATTCTGAAGGTTATTGAACTGTTGACGACTACTACCGTGAATACAACGCCAACATCCATCGTGGTGTGCATAAGCTCAGCGAACTGGGTACGGTGAAATACGAACAGGTCAGGGAAAAGATTAAAACCTTTATTAATGCTGAATCTGATAAAGGGATCATCTTTGTCCGTGGTGCTACAGAAGGCATTAACCTGGTAGCACAAAGTTATGCGCGCAGTACGCTTAAAGCAGGCGATGAAGTCATCATTACTGAACTGGAACATCATTCCAATATCGTTCCCTGGCAAATGGTGTGTGAACAAACCGGTGCCACCCTTAAATACATACCCATCAATGATGCGGGAGAATTGATCCAGGAAGAATTCGAAAAAATACTTTCTAACAAAACCAAGATCGTTGCCTTAGGACATATCTCCAATGCACTGGGTACCATTAACCCAATCAAAGACATGATCACAAAGGCCCATGCCGTAGGAGCAAAAGTCTTAGTCGACGGTGCACAGGCTACGCCCCATTGCGCCGTTGATGTTCAGTCACTTGATTGCGACTTCTATGTCTTCTCTGGTCACAAATTATTTGGCCCTACAGGTATCGGTGTGCTCTATGGTAAGGAATCCCTATTAAATGACATGCCGCCTTATCATGGAGGAGGCGATATGATCCGTACTGTCCGTATGGATAAAAGTACTTATGCTGACTTACCACATAAGTTCGAAGCGGGCACACCCCACATCGCAGGCGTGATTGGTTTAGGCGCAGCCATTGATTATGTCGAAAGTATTGGTCTGGATGCCATTGGCGCTTACGAACATGAACTGTTGTTATACGCAAACGAACTGGCAAAAGAAATAACCGACATACGTCCCATTGGCACGGCTATAGACAAGGCCAGTATCTTTTCCTTTGTCATGGACAAGATCCACCCACATGACATCGGCACCATACTTGATTCATGGGCTTGTTTTTGGCGGCTTCAATCACACCCATGGGGTCGACACGGAACTGTTCAAAAGCCGTAACACCTTCCAAATGACTGAGTCGCTGACGGAAATGGGCATCGGCAGGCTCGACCAATAGATACTCGGTCAACCGATCCATGGCTTCTTGGCGCCGACCCTCGTAGCAATCCAAATTCACCAAGTCGAGTAAGGCGTCCCGGTGGACGGGATTGATCCGCAGGGTTTCTTCCAACCACGACCGTTGTTCTTGCCGGTCACCGAGCCGGCCGTAGGATTTGGCGATGGCGTAGGGATAGAAATCGCGGTCTTTAAAGATTTCTCTGCGCTTCTTTAAATCATCAATCGCCAATTCGAAGGCCTCGTTCATTTCGTGAAGCTGGGCCCTGTATCCTTCCCAGGGCAAGACCTGACTCAAATGCTCCAAGACTTGTCGGGTCTGATCCAAATTCCCTTCTTCTTTTGCTTCGCCAAGCAGTTGTTTTTGGGCCCAAGTATGGTCCGGCCCCAAATCGGCCAACATGTCTTGCGTTTTTCGATGAACGTCGTGAAGGCCTTCCTTGCGCGCCATCAGCAGGCGTGTTTCCAAAGCCTCACAAAAGCCAGGGTTTTTGGTGGTGATTTCGGTTAGGAAATCGAGGGCAGGTCGCGTTTGATTGGCCTTGATCAACAGCAGGGCCAGGCTGAGTTTGGCTTCCAGGTTAGGAACATCAGCCACGCCGACCAAGGTTTGTAAGATTTGAAAAGCTCTACCCAATTGCTGCTCTAAGGGCAGAAATTTCACCTGGTTCAAATAGATTCTCGCCAACAAACTTCCCACGATCTGGCTACCGGGATTTTTGCCATAAAGCGGTTCCAACAGAGAGAGAGCCGTTTGGTTATCACGTCGGATCATGGCCAAAATGGCACGCATGAGTTGTGCAGGATCCGATTCATTGTCGTTTATGAATTCAAAGAAGCTTAGAATGTATTTAGCAAAATACCCCATTGAACAGGTTCTTATTCTCGCAAAACCCAAAACGCTCGCATCAAGCATTTTCATTACCTATTTGACACTGCCTCTTATGAGAATTATTGTTTCATTATTTGATTTTCTTTTACTACAGAATAATTTTTATTTATTTTATTAATTACAGCGGCCAGATTCATTTTAAAACCGCCATTCAACTGACTGCTTTAGCTGATAAAGAAAGCGATATAGTCCAGCAATTTATATTCTACCTGAAGGCTGCGATGCATTTTGTTGTGGCTGGACTATTTATAGACCATCCAGGTACACCATGCAGTAAAGAAGCTCAAAGTAGCTACAAGGAAGCAAGAAAATTGATCAAGTAGGTTTTTTCTTGTTAACTTTCTGCCAAATTATTTCTGAAAGGAGTGAGCACCATTTACATAATTGCCTGATGAGTCAAAATTATGTTCTCTAGTTATAAGTGTTTTTTATTTTATGTAATAACTAGCCGTAAAGCTGACTGATTGCTAAAAATAATGGGAATTATTTTACAATTCAAAACCAAATTACAGATTTTGTAACTTAAAAAAAAGAACAAATAATCTCTGGCCAGTGGATCAAGAACTATTCAACTGAAAAAGTAAGACCTTGAATTTATTATCCTTGGATATAAAAGAACTTGAAGCAACTGGTATTTGACTGATAGAGCACAACTTGCAATTTTACCACATGAAAAAGTAATTGTTCCCAGCTTTGCGGATGACACTCATATAACTGTGGCTGCACAAACAGGAATTCAGCTGTTGTGTCGTATTAGTTCTTATCTGGAGTTTGTACAAAAGTGGATGAAGCTTAATAAGTTAAATTTGAATTATAGTAAATCTTGCTTTTTATTGTATGGTAGGAGCTCAAATTATTATTTTCCAAAATCTTAGGTCCCCCCATAAAATAAGAGATTTCAAAAAGTTAGGTCCCCCCAGAATCATGGGGGGGGGGTGAAACCATGCCCCTACCCCCTCCCTTACATGATCTTGTCTTTAGTGTCACAAGTCCTGTTACCAAGAAATAACTTTGGACATATTCCCTTACTATTTTTGTTTCCCATTGTCATCGTCCTATCCATATCATCTGTATTATGTACCACATATGCTGATAAATCCTTTACATAGACACCCACATCTGGCCTCTCTTTCACCTGTAAAAACAAGGGAAATAAAGTATAACAGATACTTTAAAATAAATATTAAGGTAATAACTATATCATCAAGGTATTTGGCACATGTTGAAGGCAAGTCACAACAATTTCTCAAGAAGACAAATCCCAAGATACCTTGCTATACGAAATGCCCCATCAACATTTTAAATGAACAAATAGGTCTGGAATATTAGGTAACATCTGCTACTGGTATCTTGTCACATAATATAAGTACTCAAATTGTTGGCTACTTGGTAATTTAACTGGCTCTACCACTACATCTGTGTGGTGGCAATGAGAAGTTGATAATCCATGGTATAAAAAAATTAACAGTTTCAAAGGCTCATGCTCTAACTAGGAATCACCGGCCATTTATCTGGAAACAGCATCTCAGTACAAACATCCCATAGAATCCCAAATATAAGTCCTCCCAAATATAGCCCCCCCCCCAATATAGCCCCCCTGTAAACTAACCAAATGTAAGCAGGTGACAGTAAACTGTCAGAATTATAATCGATCGTTATGATATTTTGACTTAATACTGTTTTTAAAGTAAGGCTTTTTAATTCGCTGTTTTTCTTGGCGAAAGGTTCGTAGTTTGGTTTTACTGTTGACCTTGCGAGTGTACCTTTTCCGAAGGTAAAGGTCACGTTAGGTGCGAGCATGTAGACCTGGATGCACTTCAGGTGGTATCTGTTGTTGATCTTGACTGTGAGTTCTGCTATCCGGTCTGAGTAAACTTTGAAGCTGACAATGTTATTGACTATACTCTTGTGAACAATGAAACCCACACCATGTTGGCATTTGTCGCATCCAGAGAAGTACATAGTGTGGCCCGAGTTATTGAGTGTGATACACCCCTGGACCTAGATCACTTGCCTTTGCCTTGCTTACGAAGGTGATCTCTCCGTTGCAGCATAGTCAGCTAACTTGACCAATGACATTCACCGTTGTCCGCCTGATACTTCTCTGGATCATCCGCTGGTGGCGTCATCCACTACTTCTTCTGCCCAGTAGCTTCACCGTACCCTGGCTGGGAGGCTTAAGGGCTATTCACACTGGCCCAAGGTGATACCCTAAACTAGTGGAATGGTGGGAACGTCTTACTCTTCGCGTACAGATCTGTCTGATCTGCCCACTACTACTGGGTTGGCCGTTGGCACTATAATGTGCTCATCCGCCCTTGGCTGGTCTTGTTTTTAGTCCTGCTGGGTCACCGAGAAACCCTCCTCACCAAAGAGACCACCTTGACAAGGCGGCAGTCTGGTGGGGGTGCCGGTTTAGTCGCCGACGACCCGACCATGTCACAGGTGGTACTGGTTTACATGTTACCACTAGCAGGCTCTAACCTGATCTGACCATATATATATATGGAGCATTACCACAATAGCTTGCTTTCTTTTGGCACTAATGACGCTGAGGGGATTCGAACCCACGACCCATTGATTTGAAAACCAACACCTTAACCATTGGACCATCAATGTCCTGCATCAATGGGCACACTTGAAAAAGGGTTTTAAACCGAAAGCTTGTGAGCTGGCCTCTAGGCATTTTTTAATTTTATATAGTGTTATTGCCTAATAATCGCAGTTTTTAGCTTACGATTCTCTTTTTATTTGCTATACAATTTTTTGCTGTGAGAAATTGCCAAGTTACGGTGCACAAGGTTCTCGGTGGAAAAATTCCAAAAATTACAAAGATGCGTGGGTCTAAGTAATGTTATGTGGCCTGACCTTACGAAACTTTTCTTATTTGTCATGCACCTCCTTGCAGTGGAAAACTGCCAAGTTTCGGTGCACAAGGATTTTGATGGAAAAATTCTAGAGATTATAAACATATGTGGGTAGAAAATTACCTTTATGAACTGTGGGATTTGAATCTTCAAAGAAAAGTATCTTTTATACTTTTTATTATCAGCCTCATTTGTGGCCACAAGCCTCTTCAGTGGCAAAATCATATTCTTCAGGTTTCACGGCCTATCTATGTGGTAATAGCCCTGAATTTTATCCTGGTTAACTTGTAAATGTTTATTATACCTTTTGCTAAAGCAGCTGAGAGAAGGTTCTCTGGAACAATCTATACTGCAAGGTCATTATAAATGCCGACAGTTCATGGAATTTAGCCCTCTTTGAGCTCTGATCCATCTTGTGTAAGAGGAAATAAAATAGTATATGGGACCATTTGTTTGTGATTGTCCCATTTTTTACTTTGATCGAATATACGACTATCCCGGAAAGATTTGTTGCCGTGAATTTTGTTTCCCGAGAAATATTAACTCATCATGATTCCTTAGAATTGAAACCGCAACTTAATTTTACCGATTAGCTGGAAAGATGAAACCCCGGGGGAATTTTCTTAATATTAAATCAAACTTGAATTGGGAAGGGCATTAATGTCTTTTTACTCTGAATTTGCTGTTTAAGAAACTTTCTCTTTATGAGCTTTTTTCTTTTCTTTAAATTATACTCTGTTGAGGGTATGATTGAAATCTATAATATGTTGACAATTTAGGCGAAAGAACAGATGGCTTAAATACATCCAAAAACTAGAGAAGCAATCACAGATTTAATGAAAAAAAATTAAAAGATGGCTAGACCACTATCTGGAAGTTTGCAATGTATTAGCACTGACACAAAAACAGCATTACATTACATTCTAAACTGAACGCAGCTCGCTGAAAGCAGGGTACGTCGGTAATGACACAAGGAGAGACAGGGAACGAAGATTTCTTACTTTTACGTTTAGCAACATGAATACGGTTGCAAGTATGACAAGATATTTGAAAGTTTCATGATCTTATGTCAAAACAATATATAGACAGGTCCTGTTATCCAATTCAGATCCGTATAAGGTGTTTCGTTATAGAGTGTATACACTATTAAAAGACCTCATGTCCACTGCAAAGGAAAGGAGTAGTCTTGTGAAGTCTATAAAAAAGGGGCGAAGAGAAGGCGAGCTGTCACATCGCCTAATTTGTCTAATACAACAGATTAAATGAGCCGTGAAGAATTCGAGCTCGCCCCAAGTGTAAGCCTTAAGCACACAACACCTCTGAAGGAGGGAGCCCTTTATCTATACGGTGGCGGGGAAAAGTCGGAAACGGGGCGTAGTTGCTATTGCCGATTTCTTGTGTCTCCAGTACAATGCTTTTATAGAGGAATGGGGCGAACGAGCCCCAGTAGCATTGAGCACCGTGTATGCGATTAAACATACTGATCCGAACTTTCCACTGTATCAATATCATTGGATGCTCAATAATCATACTGTGGTGAATCACATATAACAACCATCAATCATTCTATAAGCTAAATAAATAGATGGCACCTACTTGTATTACTTATCCTCTATAATAGCACCAGTAGAAGTCACTTTCTCATTGTAAAAAAATATGGATAGTAAACAATTTTTTTAATGAGGCGAAATTTTCATTCATTACAATATTTCCAGACGATAAACGTCAGTATCAACAGGTTTACATTTACTTTCGTCTGCCATTCTCTATCAGTCTCCCACATCCAAATTGTTACTGTCGTCAATAAACATTCTAAACTAACCAATCAGTCCATATTTAGTAAGAATGAAAAAGGGCAAAATTTATGGAGAATCCTTGGTAGGGGGGTGGCCTAGGCAGCCCCCGAATCTTCCCCTTGAAGGGACCAAACGAAGACATTATTGCTCCCCCGCAAGGAGTCACCATGAACGAGGATGTAAATAATGATCTTGTAATTCATCCCTCATGTCATTCATGCGTTCAAGTATATTTTTGAACATATGGCCTAGCTGTGGCTTATTTCAATCCAAAACTGATACAACCCTGATACGATGAGAGGCAAGGGAAAGAACAAACAATGAACCTCTTTACACAAGAATTCTTAAAAATCTCTGGTTCATGAAGTTTTGTTTTCTTAAATATAATAACATGAAAGTGTTATCGAGGTGATGAATAAAGAAGAAATGCTTTGGAAACTAAAACAGTATTCTTTCGTCGTATTTGTCAAAGTCATTTATTCTTCATGCTGTCTTTCCCGAGGGGCAAATAGCTGAAAAAAGTCACGTACGCTATTTGGGAAAAGTCAGAAAAAAGTCAAAAAGTCAGAAAAGAAGTCAAAAAGTTTAAAAAAAGTCAGAGAAAGAGTCGAAAGGTCAGAAAAAAAATTCAGAAAGTCAGAAAAAAAATCACTAAAGAAAAAAGTCACGTACACTCTTTTTGACAGTTATGTCCCCCTCGGTCTTTCCACTACGAATATTTTTATAGTGTACGCAATTAACAGGTCAAGAAATTTTCCCAAATTATATAAACATGAATTTAGTTATTACACTATGTATCAATGCCATCTTTCAATAATTGTAATAACAGTATATTCCTGTCATCTCATGATAGTCACACCTCCTCTCTCTTTGCTTCTTTTTAGGCGTCTCTTACACAAGATCCCTTCTTATTGCTTCGAGTGGGCACTGTAAGCGAAGTTATATTGATTTAATAGGTGAATGCTATAACTCAAAATAGAAAGTATTTCTTCTCCAAGATATTTACAGTACCAGTTATTCTGTGCCTCTCTTATTCAGTTCATCTCTCATTTCCCTATCACTCTGCATTAATGAACTTCTTATTAAAGACCGATCAATGCTCAATGGCATTTTTTTATGCAAAAGATGGAATGTACTACATTATTGTACTGAGCTTCGACCCTCGACCCTATCGTCCAAAAGCTTGCTATAAAACTCTAGTGGGATAAAGTTGCAGTCATCGGCGTAATATTGCCATACATTTTCCATAAATAACAGGCATGTGAATTTGCTTTGATTGAAAACGGTTGTGCGTAAATTTATGAGGGAAATCGGCAAAATTTGAGTAATTTTTTTGTCCAGTTTATATGGTGTAGCAATCAATTTGGCATCTCAAGATTTAACAGCATAACCCTATAGGTCTTCTTTCGTTTTGTTCTACCCAGATCCTTGTCACACAAGCTTACCTTTATTTAATCGTAAAACGCTTATGAGGATGAATCTATAAAATAAGTACTAAATATGCTGTCGATTCTCCTCCGTACTCTGGCACTTTAACGATAAGGGCCCTTACTGAAGATTATAGTTCTTCTCTTTGTCAAAAATGAGCGGCAGAGTTACAGTATGTGCGACTTTCATTCCTTCATTTTTAAGAACTGAGTGCAATTAATTGTGCTTTCGATTTCATTGATTTCTTTCTTCTTAGATTTTTTCTTATCAACCAAAGTTTTTAAAATACCTTCATCTTCAACTACTTGACAGAGTCATCATGAGAACCTTTAATTTTAAAGAAACAAAAGACATGATACTTAGCTGATACTTAATTTACGGTTAGCTCTGCCTCCATAAACATAAATGTTGTTTAATTCTGTACAGTAAATTTCTCTCAATATAAATTCTCTTTGCTAACCTTTACATCCAACGTATTTAACCCTGCCATTGACCTAATATTTTAAGGTAACCTACCCTATTATCTATTATCCCCTACAAAGCCAAAGAAATAGAAAAGACAATAAAGAGGCTAAGTCCTTTCAGTAATCGCTGTAACTTTACACTGCTGCAAACGTCTTTGGTCTGCAGAATATATTTTGTGCCAATCAAGCCATTCTGCTTCTTGACCTCTTGTTAGAATCGGATGTAGGTAAGGGCGTCTGTAGGGGATGTTAAAGGAGGCATTTCCCTCACCCCCACTCCCTAAAAAGTGCTGAACAATAGTAATATTGGTAGAATAAACGTCCAATTTTGGCCATTTGGCAACAGCATCTCATTAGGTCAGTTTGCAGGTACGTATTTTGCTACATTTTGAACGAGGAGTAACATGCCTCATTGTACTCGCATGCTCAATTCAAGAATTATTGGGTAGGTTTTATAAACTCTGGTCCTGCAAAGGTATTGTTCTAGAAGTAGTCTGGGCATTAGTGACGTAGTGTAAGTCACGCCCATGCTAGGGTAAAATTTGTATTGCATTTGATCGGTGGGTCAGTGAGTAGCGACAGACCATAGAGACCAGGGTATCAGTAATGTAAATTATGAGTTTGGAATCTTTGAATATACTATTTACCTGGAATTTTACATGCGTTATTGGATGAGAATATACACTAATAAGAACAGAGAAAAATGTGTCTTTGATAGAATATAGTTCTTACACGATTCAATTTACATGTTAATTACATCAGGTATCCTCACAATATCAGTTGACAAACCTAGGACAGTATAACATTGCTTCAAAATTAGATTTCTGACTACTTTTACAAAAAACGTTCAAATATTCATAGGTAGTATATCACAATGCACTTAATTCCTCCTGTATTTTATTGTTATACCACAAGGAGCATCTTCTTTGAAAAATTACAGGCAAAGAAATTTGGAGGCAGTCTTATGAAAGAGGAGAGCCTTAATACAATGCGGAAGAGCAAGTAAACATCTTCTCAATCCAATTCTGTATGAAGGAGATAATTGGGAACGTGATTGCTAGCTTCCCACTTTGTAACCTTGGGTAAGTTAAAGGCTTTCAAAGCGCCATGTGGATTTCAATTAATTACCGCGACGTTAGTAAAAGTTTGACCATCGGGAGAAGTTTATTAGGAGGTCTGCTAAGAAGCTACATTTTTATATCAGCTGTAATGTTCCGCAGTTTTCATTAGCAGGATTATTTTTAAACAACAAACCATCAAGGTTATGTCTTGAAATTTTTTGATAAAATGCACAGGGACGCAGTCGATTTGTTAAGCTCGCGGAACGTACTATCTATTAGCAACAATACATAACTACATACTGAATGAAGTTGCTTCTTGAGGTACACTACATACTGCAGTATGCTCTGCTTGAGTAGATGATTAAAGCTGTTGCTGTCTGTCGTTTGCTTACCCGTGACATTATAAATTCCTTTTACATTAGCAACACAGTTTAAGTTTTGAGAACACACAAGTTTGATAATATCTTATGCAGGAATGAAGTTGACGTTTTTGACAGCACAAAGTCGCATTTGAGAAGTGCGATTTACACCTGAAAAAAAACAGTTTTTTATTGTCTTGAAACAAAAGAAGACAATCTTCACAAATGTCCACAGAAGCTTATGGTAGTAAGAACATGGGAGGAGATAAAACACCTGAGGGTTGGCAGAGTATATTATTTTTGTTGGAGAGTAATAAGATGGGTTTTGCGCCTTTCCACGAATCGTTTACATTTCTTGAAATCAGACAGACGTGAAAGATCAGTTACAAAAACAAAGCAGAGTAATATTCATGATGATATAGTTTATGTGCACCCACATATTAACATCAACTTGCTTCAGATTGCCTTATTTGAGTTTTAGATCATTCTTAATATCAAATCTCTCATTTACTCCTTGAGGATCATCACATTCAAGGAATATATGATGGAGCAAGTATCATGATGTTGCTTTTTTGCAAAGTGTGATAAGAAAGTTTGTTTACTTGACAAAAATGAGATTGAAAATTCTGCCAGTCAACACAAAAATAAGCAAGAGTAAATAACATTGAAAATAACGTTCCTGTGAGTTAAACCAAAAGGCTTTCAAGAAAGATAAATTGCTGCTCAAGCAGCATCAACCCAATAAGCATTGTAAAATGATAAATTTGGGATGTGAATTTCAAATTCTTTTTTGCAGGAGTTGCATCATGTCTTAAATGCATATGACAGGAAGCACATCCCAACAGACTGCACAAAAGGATCAGTATCATTGTTCAAAATATGGGGGCAGGGGTATAAATGCCCTTGTCGTTAAATTGGAATATTGGTAGCATATATGTAAACAGCTTATACTCAGTGAAGTATCAGCACAACATTCATGCACACGGTTAAAGGATGTGCCATGTTAAAGACGTCATAACAAAAGAAATAATGAGCACAGGGATTTGATAGTTCAAAAACTGCAATTTGTCACTCAAGACCTGTCCCAGCCGAACTGAAAGATGATGGAAACAACCTAGAGAGCATAGTTTTAAATTCATTATCTTCATAGAAAATCAAGCAGCATGGTCTGAGATAGCATTTTTGACATCAAGTTATGAATCTTGGATAGTCTGAAACTGAGCCAGCTTTCTCCTTTCCAACTTAAATATATTCCAGTAATGTCTTGGTAGGGGCAGTTCAAATTTATCTTTGATTCTTATTTCATAAACAAATTATCTCATGCAAGTCTCTAAATTCATCGAAATGTCAAAAATAGTGTCTCTTGTTGATCTGCTCAGCAACACAGCTGATACAATTTCCGAGATTTCGAAACTTTCGAACAAACGCTACACCGAATTGCGTATCAGAAACATCTTTCCATGGGCACTCTATCAAAGTAATATGAGAACAATGTTCTACGCAAGCTTTGTTATGATTTTCGCTTGCGAGTGGTTGTTTTTGTGGTCAGCTGCTGCACACAGAAGGAACTATAGCATGATTAGTGATATATGTTTTTCACTGACGCAGGACCATTTTAGATATACTCCATGAGCAGAAAAGGATGCGTTGCTCAGTTGAGGCCTAGGGAGACCTAGCTGTCCAGTCCCCTAAGCGTGCAGCGGGAGTTCGTTGTCCGGTGTACATGAGTGATTATTTCAGAATGATAGTATTGCAGAACCAAATGAGAACTGATCTTCTTTGTCATAGCAATTAGAGTGTATGATTACGTCTTAACTTAAGAAAAATTAGACATTGATGGTGATATGACGATTTAATGTTAAACGGCAAGTGTAACTTTTAAAAAGACACTAGAAAGAGCTTCTTAGTTTTTCTCGGGGACATCTAAATATTATCATACCGTGATAATATTTAGATGTTCATGTCCTTCTTCACTTTTGAAAACAAATGGCAAATCATAGAAGATTTAAGCTCACTTTCACAAAACGTATTGTCTCTGCTCAACCATGAGCTGGGCCACCCGAGATTTGCTTTTGGGGCACATGTGGTCCGCCGGCTGCTAATTGAATAGGCCTAGCCTAAAAAAGGCAGATTTGTAAGGTAAAAGGCTTCTCACAAATTATCTTCATAGTTAGGACGTAGGGGTGCCGCCTTAAATATATATTTGGATGACAGTATCATCGATGACTGGGAGCTAATGTGGCGTCTAGAGAAAAAAAATGACCAAAATAGTTCACATCCAATGATGATACAGTCTACCTGAATTCAATGGATTTGCTTTCTCAAATGGACAGTCATGTTTATCTCAACCAAGAGTACGAGTAATTTTCTTCATTCAAAACAGTTAAAATAGGTTCAAGACATTGTGCACATCTAGCATCTCCTCATTCTTAAATGATTTTGAGCACAAAATTCCAACCATTCAAAAACCCAAAGGAACTCAAATCAGAGAAGAGTCTGGTTCTATGCCCATTTCACTATTTTGGACTTCAGCTTGCAACGAAGCTGTAAACTGCAAGACAATGCAGTCAGTTTCTCCCTGAGATTGTTTTGGGTGGATTTAGCATTGTTCTCACCCCTGGACTCTTTCCTGGTCAAATTTAACACTACCCCCCACACTTTTTCAGGTTCCTACACATTTAAGTTGTAGAAGAATTGAAGTTTCTTTTAAGCCATAATTCCAAGCTATTGTCAGGTCAAACTAAACTTTTGTGAAAGAAAAATTGGCTAAAACTAATTCAGATGTGACTGCACAAAAATATAATAACTGACAACAATTCTTTTGAAGTCAGTTTTCCATGACAAAATGTCCATGTAGCAACATCACAAGATTGTGACAAGAAAATCCTTTTTCCAAACATTCCCGCGCTTTCATAAAGAGCACTTCCTTGTTCAAATTCTTAATTTTGTGCACGGTCAGCAAATACAAAGTCTTGAGTTTCTTTGTTTGTATCTTGTTTCTATCCTTATAACAAATTTTGGTCAGCTTGCTGTAAGATCTCTCCATTGGACTCATGTTTGGTGAGGCTGACACTAGAATGAGCAACATTTGACATATATATGTTTGGAAAGTTAATCATGTAATTACTGATTATGTGTTGCAGAATGTTATGCATCGTATCAGGCAGGCATTTGAATTGTCCCCAAGTTTGGTGATGCTACGCATCCCTGTCTTACCCCTCGCTTGATGTCAACCCACTCTCCATACTGACCATCTACTCAAACTGTTGCCTTCTGATCCCATTACAAGCACTCTAAGGTCTTTTCCATCTATGTTTATCTCAGTTAGTACCTCAAACAATTCTTGATGTTTTACTTTGTCAAAGGCCTTTGTGTAGTAGATAAAACAGATAAAAACATCCCTCTGCATTTCTATTGGTCTTTCACACAATGGTCTTAGTACAAAGATTGCATTCTTTGTTCCCTTTCCTTTCGTAAAACCATACTGCTGACTTGCTATCTCATGTTTGGTTACTCTCCTTACTCTTTCAAGCAAAACTGATAAAATGATCTTGATTACGACACTCATAAGGCTAATCGTGTGGTGTAGCTCACATTCGGTGGCTCTTGGCTTCTTGGGAAGAGCTATAAACACAGATTTGCACAAGTCTTCGGGATACAGCCTGACTCATAAATGTTATCTGTCAATGCGTGAAGCTTATCTCTACCATATTCTTCTAGTGCCTGAATCATTTCTGCCAAGATATTGTCTGGCCCACATGCCTTGTTTTGTTTTAACTTTCCAACTGCCCGTCTTATCTCTTCCCTCATGATTTCTGGTCCCTGTACAGGTGTCTGAATTACAGGTTTGTTCCCTCTATGATCTTTAAATAGATCTTGTATATATATATTCCCCCCACCTTTTCAGAATTTCTTCTTTCTCCATGATGATGGTGCCGTCTTTGTCCTTTAATACAACTAGAAGCTGCACAGACCCTTTTCCCTTGTTATTCTTTGATTCTATCATAAACAGACCCATTGTGTCTTTTATGGAGATTTTCAATTTCCTCACATTGCTCATTGAGCCACCTCTCCTTCTCCTCTAAACACTTCCTCCTAACCAACTCATCTAGACGCTTATACTGCTCTTCCTCTAGAACGTTTATCATCTAATATTCCGGTTATGGCGATTTTCTCCTTTTGCCCTTTTCTCATTATATGACCAAGGAATCTGGCCTGTCTGTCTCTGATGGTATACAGCAGTGTTCTTTGTGTTCCTACTTTGCGCAAGGCGTCGTTGTTTGAAATGTGCAGGGTCCATGATATTTTTAACATTCCTCTATAATACCACATTTCAGTGGCTTCAATCTTCTTTTTCATCGCAGGAGAAATAGTTCAACACTCGCTAGTGTATGCCAGAATGAGATAAACATAGTAATTAAGGTCAAGATCCTTGACCGTTAGACTCATGATCATTTTCCTACTCTTAAGTATTTTGCTCAGCTTTTGGAATGAATTCTTAGATACCTATTTTTCCATCACATTTCCCGTCCTATGTCCTGTGTGCTGGGCCAGGTCATCGAAGGAATGCACTTGTTTGATTGCTTCAGTATTTATGTAAAATTCATAAATTGGACCAATCTTCTTCTTGCTGGTGACCATACATTCTGTCTTCTTTATATTTATGGCGAGACCTTTCTTGGCACTCTCGTTGACAATGACATCAAGGAGCTGCTGCACCTTTTGCTCTGAATCGGCAATCAAGGCAGTGTCATCCGCGCACTAGATATTGTTGATTTTGTGGCCTCCGATTGTGATTCCATTGATGTTGCTTATCTCCTTGAAAATTTGATCGCTGTATAAAATGAATAAGTCGGGCGAAAACACACACCCTTGGTGCCCACCACTTTGAATGTTCCCAAATGGACTAAGGCCTCCTTAAAAAGTGGATAAAACACAGAAAACACGGAAGGCGTAGATAAAATACTATGCGAAATACGGAGCAAACACAAAGAATGTACCACATTAACAGCGCGGCTCCAATACATTACAAGGTTGTATTAAAAGTGCGTAGAATTAATAATATTAGAAAACTTTGGTATCTGAACTTCAGGAGAGCAAGTTATCTTTACAACTTGACGAATCTATTTTTGGCACCTCATATTCTTCTCATGACCTATGCAAGGTATTACAGTCCAAATCGAAAGGACATTATAGATGATCTTTTGTTCGCTTAATATCTCGCAGGTGATGCCAAAGATCACACAATTTTATCAAATATGCAGCACTATTTCGAAAAGAACCACATACCTCCCGAAAATAGTGCTGTAGTGGCTACATATTGTGCACCAGGAATAGTTGGCCGGTACTGAGGATTTGCAAGTCTACCTAAAGAAAAAGTCCCTGACGTACGTACTGTGCACGGTGTACTGCAAAGGCAACATCTTGTAGTCAAGAAACTCAGTGGTAAACTGCATAATATTTTAAAAGTTTGCATGAGGGCAATTAACAAATTCAAGGCACATCCACTTAACCCACGATTGTTTGCTCTGTTGCATGAAGAAAACGATCACATATTTAACCAATTACTTCTGTACACTGATGTAAGGTAGCTGTCCAGGGTCACATCCTGCGAAGACTTAATGATTTGAACAATTCCACTGTTCAGTTCTTAGCAGACGTAGGCTCATCTCTATCTGAAGAGTTAGAAACATCAAAAAATGGTCTATTCTACTTGGCAGAACTCTATTCAAAATTTAACGATACACAAAAACGTCTGAAGGGTAAAAATGTTACCATAATTCACGCAAGGACAGTTCTACTGGGATTTCAAGGCAAGTTAAGCACGTTTAAAAGCTCACTGGCATGGAGTGGCTTTAAGTATTTTTCAAACTTACAGCAGATACCAAGCGAGCAGATTTCTGATGGTGACCTACAAATATACATGGTTCATCTTGAGAATTTTATTAAAGACTTTAAAGTGCGCTTTGATGACCTGGAAAAAATGAAAGTGCCTGATTGGATATTGTGGATGAGGATGAGTACTCGAAAATTGTCTCAAAAAGAAGAGAAGAAGAAGACTGGATTGTTGATGATGGTACAAAACTCCATTTTTTTGAGTTATATTTTATTTTTAATGACTAAAAGTAGGCCTCTATCATATGTTAGAGCAATGAAAAGGCAATATGGTTTTGCTGCTTTCATGTTGAAGTGTTATTTTCTCAATTTATTCCTGATTGCAAGCTCACTAGCTACAATATTGTATTGGAGTAGCACCGTAAATAGCTTGCTTTTTTGGAACAATATTCCAAAGTAATCATTGCCTTTGCAGTAGAATGTCAAATTTCCACTGATCATTTAAAACTTTGGAGTAAATGTTAAGTATACAGTTGCTAATGATTGACTTAACTAAACAGAAGAACTCACATCAGTAAAAAGAGGAGTTAAAGTGTTGCACAACAACCTAAACTGCAGCAACTACTTTTTGTGCAACTGCTTTTTTTATCTGACATTTTTTACCCTGATTGGACAGAAAACTAATAGCAATGGTATTTTTATTTAATTTAGATGGATCTGGATATGTAGATGATGGAAGGGAAATATTTGATGAAGATTTAGAGGAAGAAAAAGCTAAAGCAGGTATTTGCTTATCATGAAATATGAGTACTGATTTGAAAATTATTTGTTACAAGTGCTATTATTTCACTACATGGAGTAATCTCCAACAGTCCAATTAAATAGATTTTTAACACTTCATTGACATTTTATCAAAAGTTCTTACTTTGATTTCCAGGGAAGAATAATTCAAAGACAAAGAAAGGGACGAAAAATGAAGTAAGTTATAATCCTCCCAGATATTAAGCATTATTTAAGGATTGCAGTTTGACGTGTATCATGTATATATTTCCTAATGTTCAACCCACATCGGGTAAACAAGACTGTTGTGATTCAGCATTGTCACCTCTCTGTATCAAGTTACATTTCTTACCATATTTTCTCAACTGTAGGCAATCAGGCACAAATTTCACGCGGAATCGTTATCTAAGCCATCAATTGACATAAGAATCACATATAGATCATAATTGATGCACCTTTTTTGTTGATCAATTTTTTCCAATTTTGGAAGCTTTAGTGCCCTAGAAAATGCTAGAAATCAGCCTCTCTCTATCAACTTACATTTCTGGTTATATTTTCTAAACTATACGCAATCAGGCACTAATTTCACGCGGAATCGTTATCTAGGCTATCAATTAGCGTAATAAACACATATAGATCATAATTCAAGGACCTTTTTAGTTGACCAATTTGTTCCACTTTTGGACGTCTTGGTGCCCTAGAAAATGCCAGAAATCAGCCTATTTCTATCAACGTACATTTCTCACTATATTTTCTAAACTATACGCAATCACGCAGTAATTTCACGCGGAATCGTTATCTAGGCTATCAATTAACATAATAAACACATATAGATAATGGTTTAAGGACCTTTTTTGTTGTCCAATTTTTTCCACTTTTGGAACTCTTGGTGCCCTAGAAAATGCCAGAAATCAGCCTCTCTCTATCAACTTACATTTCTAACTATATTTTCTATACTGTACGCAATCAAGCACTGATTTCACGCGGAATCTTTGCCTAAGCCATCAATTAAGATAATAAACACATATAGATCATTATTGAAGGACCTTTTTTGTTGACGAATTTTTTCCACTATTGGAAGCCTTCGCGATCTAGAAAATGCCAGAAATCAGCCTCTCTCTATCAACTTACATTTCTTACTACAGTTTCTAAACTATACGCATTCAGGCACTACTTTCACGCGGAATCGTTATCTAGGCCATCAATTTACATAATAAACACATATAGATCACAATTGAAGGACCTTTCTTGTTGACCAATTATGTGAACAGATACTATCTATAAATATACATTTTCCAGTAATTACTCTTGGGTGCCTAATAGAAGTCCCATCCCCCCTATAATTTTTCAAAAATTTTCCACCCAGGACACTCTTATTCCAACCCCCACCTATTAAGTTTTATATAATCTCCTGCCCATGACATTTTCTGAAGATGTACTTTGGCAGGCAAGTACAAAATGCATTTGTTAAAATATGAAAAGCCTACATTAAAAGATGACAGTGGCCTTTTACGAGGCTCAAAGATGTGTGAAGATGCACATTACACATGTTAGCAATAATACTGTCATTGAGCAGGAGTATGAGGGGAACATTTTTAAAAGTCTTGGAAGCCATGTAGGAGACTTCCATGACTTCAAATAACTGGCTATTGTTTGTGTTGTATTACCTTGCGTTTAGGGAGTCGCAGTTGATTCTAAACATTGCTTCTTGACTTCCTTTTGGTCACTTTCCAATCCTCCCATCTATTCCAACCCCCCATTTATTACGTTTTGGGGATTTTCCAATCCCCACATTTATTCCACCCCCCATCTATTAGGCACCCAAGAGTACCTTTTTAACAAGGGCATGTTGTAGTTTTACTTCTGGTGTCACATTTAAAGGTTGCTCCCTATATCCAGGGTCACCAGAATTCACTTTTGAATGAGCTTTGTCCTTACCTGTTGGATACTAGTTGACATTGCAAATGGAATCAACTCTAGAGTTCCTCAAGGGTCTGCCCTAACCCTAATTTTGTTCTTACTAAAGAAATATACATGCTTTGAACAAAGATTAGCCATTGAAGCTTTATTTTCAGTAAACATTTTCACATTTATGGACTAATTTTCAAAGTTCCAACCTTGTTCTTGCAAATTTGAATGTTTTTAAACAGAGGTGTAAGGGATAAAATACACCTTTAAAATTGATGAGTCAGGCAAAAAAGGACACACTCCTAATCATACCTCAACAATAATCCTATTTCTGATCCTAACGATATACCTAATAAAACCCAACGAATTATTTGTTTAGAACATATCCTTCGAGGGGAACAGTCAGTTGGGTAAGTGTCAGCTCTGGGAAATGCAAAATTACCTTTCATAGCACTTGCTCTCTGTTGAAAATATTAGCTTTCATGTTTAGAATCGTTTTAGGCAAAGTTATTCAAAACATCCCAAGCTTATCCTCTTTCATGTTGTTAGATTTTTTAGTTAGATACTAGTTAAAGCGGCGTCAGAGAGGGTTTGTGCTGCAAATACTTATGACACAAAATCTAAATTTAGCTCGTCCCTGTTGAGTTCAAGAGCTATTTTTTTCGCGATAAAAGTATATGCGTCTTTCTTGCCTTGTGTAGTTTGTATTATTAACTTACTGCTACCAATTTATTGCAATTGATTGCTGCAACGTACTATGCTTTTTTGGAAACAATTTCAGAAACATCGGAAGCTTAGGTTATGATACTTTTGGTATCCTTAAAAGGTTAGTTTTGCAAATGTCATATCAGTTTACCTTAAAATACTATACTTTCTAACTTGTCTAATATATCTTGACAGATCAGTAAACCTCATTAGTTGGCTTTCGGTTGCCTGTGAAAGATCACTGAATATTTAGCTTGTCTTGTTAGCACAATCCTGAAGTTAGAAGCTCAAAGTAGTTCTCCTATGTTCAATGAATTTCTGTAAATTAATCATTGTAACGTCAATACAAACATCATTACAACTGCAGGCTGTATTGGTGTCGAGATTTTTCTATCTTCAGGACAGGAATAAATTAATATAGGAATCATTTATCAATATTTAAAGCTATTTTGGGGCTACTTTAAAAGACAATCATATTTTCCCGACGTTTCGGTGTCATCTTGACGCCATTCTCAAGGTAATTTTTGAAAGTGCTGAGCAATATTAGCGAATGTTTGGTTATTCGTGATGCCCCGCTCCCTTTCTCTTACTGCAGACATCCATGGTCAATGAAGATAGTCTAAAGCTAGACTGAGTTACTAAATTAAATCATATTTCCTTATACGGCTAAACTAGACTACTATAGGGAACTTTTAAGCCTGGTTCACCTAGGCGTAACATCCGTCGCCAGACAAGTGTCTGGCGTGTTAAAGGCAGGTTTTCTTGCATGCGAGCGCTACTACTTGGCTGTGAAAGTTAAAATTTGATTAGCATATACCAAAGTAAAAGTCGTCGGAAAGTAAAAAAATATCGTTCTTTTCCGACGAGTTTTCTCTAGTGGTTTCCGACTATCACTTAAATTGCTGGGGCATCTTTTGTCCTGACTAGGTAATTCTATGATGAAATTTTGACAACTGTTTGATATCAAGGGGAGATGAGGTTCCTTAGCAAGCAAAGGGATTGTATCCTGGGCGTGAAAATTTATTTTTTGAAGTCTGTAGACTGAAGTGTCACAATCAACAAGATGGATGTAAACCCCCGTCAACGAATTTCAGACGTGAAATGCTCCGTTTTGGTTATTTGCACTTGCAAAGAATGAATCGGGTATAAGAATCTGGAAAAGTAAAGTAAAACGGTCTCCTTGCTTGCTCCTCCTCTCAAACTTAGCGACGGGTTTTACTCCTATGTAAACCGGGCTTTAAAGATGATCTAATTTTGACGTTGCCACTCCCGAGTGTAGACTACTGTCGATTATGAAACTCTTCTAGCTGGCCTTAGGTCGAGTACCGACATTTCGAAGCAGAGCTTGGATTAACTATCAGCGCTTCAGGCTGATCTAAGGTCAGTTGTGAAACAAGTTTAAATTATCATCGAGAAGAGAGGCTTTAAAATGTTAGTTATGAAAAGAACACTAGATAAATCCTTTACATTGACGTCTAGCCCTGTAATGACGCAAACACAAAGATTAGTTAATTTTTTGTAAAACAGATTTCTAATCAAAATTTTACTAACTTTAAAAAAGCAGTGCTTTCAAATAGTTAGTTTACACACTAATGATTGGACAACTTGCGGATGGAACGATCTAAAGACTTCAGGCAAAACACGGCAACGATATTCCTTGACAAATGATAACACAGTGGGGACTACCTTAAAACTTATAGGTATATTAGGATTGGCTCAAGATGGATCCAAGATCAGTCAAATTGCTGATCGTTTGTAAATTACTAAATAATTATGGCAATACTAAATAAATGCTAGTGAGATATAACAACACCGGGGCATAGAACCGTGACCCTTACTATCGCGACGTGTACTCTACCATTTGGCCTAAATAACCTCCGATGTTAGTATATTCTATTCTTCTACCCGCCTGATTAGCTCCCAGTCATCCATCGGTGGTTAATGACATCCAGCTTCTAGACAATCGGATACCAGTCTCTCTGTGTCATGTGCCTTGAACAAGGAAGAAATGTTACTCTCGTGTCCGGAATAAACGTCCCGGGACGTTCATTGATTTACTAGAAAATTTCGACCCAAGACATGCTTATTCCAGTCACCCCGTTATTTATTTTTGAAACTTTTTTCACCCACATCGTTTATTTCGGACGCTTGTTTTCTCTTCCGGAACATAAAATCATGAAGAAATAAAAAACTGCTCTTTAATTGCAGATTTCTTGATTGTTACTTAGATGCAGTCTTATACCTTTACCCTATGTTTGATTCGTTTATGCACGAGCCCTTAAAACAAAAGCCCTTAGAAACAGTACTGTTACATGGAGTTCCACATACTTTATAAACATTTTGAGATAAATTTTTCCACCCACCCCGTTTATTCCATCCACCCCGTTTATTTATTTTTCGAATTCGTAGATTAAACTTTCCTCTCACCAACTTGTGATCAGTGTCACAATCAGCACTGCGCATGACACCAACATACATACATACATACATACATACATACCTAAATACATACATAAATACATAGATACATACATACACACATACATACATACATACATAAATACATAAATACATAAATACATAAATACATAAATACATAAATACATACATAAATACATACATAAATACATACAGACATAGATACATACATAAATACATACATAAACACATACATAAATACATACATACATAAATACATACATAAATACATGGTGATTGCTCCTTCTTGTCAGAAGAAATGCCATCTCTTCATATCTCCACATCACAGCGATGTGCGCGCTGGTGACTCTTCAGTCCCGCCACTGTCTTGCAAGGGCGTTGGCAAATGTCAAACTTGAATCTCGCAGGGTGTTCTTTTTCTTGCATTATGGGATCTTTATGTCTTCTTGAGTGTCTGGTCAGACCACTTGCTGATTTACATACCAGGCCACAGGTAGAGCAGGTGTGTCTTGCTGGGCATGATTGTTCACCTCGATCATAGGTTGTCTGAACTTTCCTTTGCCTATGTGATTTTATATAATTTACGAGGCCTGCCTTTGACAGTAGAAAGCGTCCACACATCTTGCATTTCCACTGCTGCTTGACCTTTGAAGGCACTGTAGTCTGATCTTGTTTTCTAAGTGCCCGCTTCAACATAGCATGCTCCACCCTCTTTCGCTCAAATACACCACAGCCATCCCTAACCAGTGTCTTCGAAGACGTACGGTTTTTTGCCAAAATTTCCCAGTTATCAGCATCGATCTCTAATTCTTTGAGGTTGTTTTTTAAACTGTCTTTAAACCGCTTCTTTGGTTTATGCTGTGGCCTTTTACCTCTGGCCAGCTCACCATACAAATCGTTATCATTATCGTTATTGTTATCATTATCATCATTATCATCATTATCATCATCATCATCATCATCATCATCATTATCATTATCAGCAGCAACAACAGAGGGACTACCATGATCGTTACCACCATCATCATCCATCAATATAATAATAATCATCATCATAACCATCATCATCATCATCATCATCATCATCAGTAGCAGCAGCATCTTGATCATTTTCATCAGCGTCATCATCGTGATCGTTATTATCATCATTATTATAATCATCATAATCATCACCATTCACCACTATCATCATAACAGCTTCTATCATCGCTATCGACTTTACAAACACTACCTTCAATTGAGCAAATATGCAAAGAGGTTCCAAAACAGATGGCTAGAACTTTGGCAGTACTCTACCTTCTTGAAAGTAAAATGTCACGACAATTTACCTCCTTTTACAAGGAACAAGGGGCATAAAACAATGATCTCCTAGGCAAGGATTAGTACCTTGGTAAGATTTGAGCCATTTTAATCCAATTATATAAAAACGGAGTTTGTCGTTGCTCAGGAAAAGAAGGAGCAGTCTGAACATTTTTGTTTCAAAGCTTGAAAATGGAATTAAAACTTGCAGCTACTTACCAAAACACAGGTGGTGACGGAAACCATATCTGTTTTCTTATCTTGTTGTAAATTCGAGCGTATACGCTTGGGAGATTGGACGGCCTGTGGAAGACAGATAGCAGATACTGCTTCACAAATGTCTTGATGTTGGCACCCAAACTTGAAACTTAAAAATATGAAAGGTACGGCAAACTACAACAAAAACATGGCTGTAATTTTACTTTGTAATGGAAAAGCCTTTTACATTAAGAAGAGTCTTGTCAGTGGATGTTTATATGATGTCGACGATATTCAACAACAGGGGTGGGCGGGTAGGTCGGTAGGCGGTTCACTAGGGGGAGAGGGCCCTTTTTGATACCGCTTTGCAGTTTCGCAATTGTAAGTCCTAAGTCGCTTCACTTAAGCACAAAGACAGCTATTTTTTTTAAAAAATCTTGAATCTTTAACCTTGAACAATAAATTTTAAGCAGACATTTGTGTTCAAATTTAAAAGATTCTTTTGCTAACTTTTGATCACACAAATTTTGACCGCACTGTACATTAATTTCATGGGGAAAATAGCCTACATAAACACAATGATAAGGTGACAAATATAATAGAAAAAGAGGCAGCTGTTACAAATATAGCCAGAAATGGACGACGAATGTTTGCTAGGGTGGGCTCTTGAGCAGAAAGGGGTTCATGTGTTTTAAGAGGAACTTTCCCCATGGTTCTTTTGCTATAACATTAATATTTTTTAATTAATTGACACCTTCCAAATTCTCTGTGGTTTTTGTAATACTTCTTAGATTAATGTCTTTAACGTATTACCTTTTTTAAACACTAATTAGCAAGTACATTTTCAGGTAGGCTTGGAAGACTGACTAATTTTACATTGGTCTCCTTCTAACTAGTTTACTCTTTCTTAAAGAGATTCATTACTAATGATATGTAGTAGTGCCATCTTTCATATGCCCTTCGAATAATAATAACAAATGGATGGGACGTTTTCAGTTTTACTGCTATTTTGTGATTATACAAAGATTGCTAGATTCGTTTAATTTGTTCCCTCTTTTGGTAGTTTGCTAAAAAACTTGACAATTTGCTTTGTTTCGTCGGCTGGTTTTTCTTGCCATTTTTCTTATCTCGTCAACACAGTGCATGTATATTTTGTGAACATTAGGTGTACATAGCGTGTGCATTGTGTATACATTGTGTGTACATTGTGTGTACATCGTGTGTGCATTGTGTGTGCATTGTGTGTGCATTGTGTATACATTGTGTGTACATTTACGACGAGGAGGTAAGTGCCAAATGTGTAGTATCTGTTCTTATTGATGACAGGGGCGCACGGCCAAAGGGGCTGAGGGGGGCTGCAGCCCCCTAATGTGTTAAAGTGTTATATTTTTTCGGGCAAAAATTTTTTTAAAATTCCTGAATAAGAAATATATATGAAATAATTGAAGTCTTACAAGACCTCTGAATCAGCGTCGCTATTCCTGCCGAATTGAAGTGTTTTTTAGTCGATTCACGTCCCCTATAAATTTCGGGCAAAGGAGTATTTTTTCGGGAAAATAATCGACAGCCCCTTCAATATTTTTCATCCATGCCGGCCGGTAAGCTTTGCGGGCTTGTTTACTTCGTTGCCTCGTTGGCACGCCAAAAACGGATACGAGGCTGAAGGAAATGCTTTCACCATGTCGCTATCAACAAAATATTGTGCCCTTGACAAAATATTGGACTAGAATTTGGAAAATGGTCCATCATGGTAATGGAATTCTTCTCTTTCCTCTTCTTTTCATTAAAACCTGTGGACATGTTGTGACAGTGGCAAGTGACCCAAGTACACCATGCGAATCGTACAATTTAGTAGAGTAATTAAGCGTGACGTCACAATTTAATGAATTTCGGACATTGGGTAATGTTTTGCACTCGTTGGAGTTTTAATTTTGATATAGATAACCCGTCCAAATTTAAGAACAAGATCTCAAGCATGCCTCATGGTATGCACTTTCAAGGTTTGAAGCAAAGTCTATCTAACCCTTGTTATTTGAACCCAGCTCAAAATTTTGTGAAATGAGCAAATATTTTCTCACAGTTGATTTTAGATTCGAATGTATTTGTATTTGGTGGAATGGTGAATACTTCATGTAGTTTTAATTTTGATTTCTCGAAAATAGGTTTTGTGACGTTATCACGTTTATAGTCGATTTGATCCCCAAGTACACCGGATATAGCCGTAACTTCCGCTGAAGAAAACTCGCTCACAGTGATTGAACTCACAGTTTGTTTTGAGACAAACTCAATCAAATCAAAAGAGTACAAACAAAACAAGTACAAGGATCTTAAAAACGACCTTATTGATAACTCTCGAAATTTCAACTTTGGGGTTTTTTACCAAAGTTCTTCCGACTTTAAAGAATTTAGACATCGATTCAAATAGGCTTATCTTACTATATCTTAAATAGGCGCAACAAAGACTGGTCTTCCCCGGAACTATTACTTTTCATGTAATTAACTTTTTTCTCTCTGTCCCTTTTTTCCCCTTTGGTTTTATTGCTGCTATTGTATTCGTAAATATACTAATTAAACACTCCTGTAGATCAATCCTGCTGTCCCATGTACCATGCTAGGAGAAAACAGCAGGGAATGTTATTGTATAATGAAGATTAGCAGTAAAGGCATTGAGTTAAAAAAAATTATTATTATTATTATTATTATTATTATTTTTATTGTCATTTGGTATTATAAAATCTAACACTCTTTCTAAGCCAGTATTGCTTAAGTTATACATTAACGGAACTTTAATTCCTACTATTCCACTTAACTCTAGTTTCCGGTATCTTGGTAGGTATTTTAATTTCAATCCGGATAACGTAGATCATAAAACAATACTTTGTGATACAGTTGATAAAATTCTAAATATGATCGACTCTTTGCCATTGCATCCAAAAATAAACTATTGTTATATCAAAGATATCTACTATCTAAGATTTCTTGGCACTTAACCATATCTGATTTAAGTATCACTTGGATTAAAAATACTCTTGATTCGCAAAGTAATAACTTCTTTCGCAGATGGCTTGAAATTCTAGTTTCCCCCGGCCTTTATCAATCGGCCTTCTGAACGAAAGCAAGTTGACTCTGTCCTAAACTAAGAAACCCTGGTCGATGCCGACCTGGACGATGCCACCGGTGCGGAGATCTCAGACTTCGCTGTTTCGATAGTCTCAAGGCCAAGGCACCAAGGCGCGAAAGCGGCGTTACCGCAGCCAACCCATGATGGATTTCTTGCCTATGGGGATAGTTTCGCGGGCGGATAGGCTGCGGTGCGACAGTTAGGCGAACCTTCTCACTCGCACCCGTCCGGCCTCCCCGCCTTGCGCCAGAGCCTGTTCCTCGGTTTCTTCCACCTTCAGTGTCAGGACCGATGCTAATTGTCCGTAAAACACCGATCTAAGATGTCCCCTCAGTGCTGAGGTGGTTCCACCCTTTGTTACCGATTCGCGCTGCCAGGGGAAGAGATGCTCAGCCGGGAGAATTATCTGATGATCGAGGAACGGGCGGCCCGTGGGGCTTTCTTGAAAGACATTGCGTCGGATCTGGGGGTTCACCCTCGCACGGTGAGGCGAGCGCTGCAGCGAGGTGGGCCACCCTCGGGCAAGCGGCCTCGGGCCCAGCGGAGCAAGTTGGATGCTTTCAAGGCCGAGGTGGACCGGCTGCTGCGGGCCGGGGTTTGGAATGCGGTGGTGATCCATCGTGAGATCGCCGATCGGGGCTGCGAGGACGGGATCGCCGGCCCCGGCGATCAGTTTCCTGGCAAGAACGGCCTCATCGACATCATGGACGATCGGTCCTGATCCCAGGCGATATTGCGAAGACGAAGGCTCCGTCCCTAGCGGCGGGGTGAGGAGAGTTTTGGCCACGTTGCCCAGGTTCTGTCCAGCCTCCCCCTGAAACAATTGAAACCCGATTCCGCTTGCCCTGAAACACGACTGAAAAGGGCGGTCCCTATCTCTGTCTCAACGCAAACACAGAGAAAGGACCGGGACCATGACCAAGGAAAACAAGATTGCCCCCATGCAGCTGGATGCCGCGGATATTAATTTTTCAAACATTTTCCACCCAGGCCATTCTTATTCCCCCCCCCCCCCCCCCCCATGGCTTATTAATTTTTAAGTAATCTGCCACCCACGACAATTTTTGAGAAGGTACTTTGGCGGGCAAGTAGAATATATATTTTTATTAAAATATGAAAACCACACAAAAGAAAGGTGAAGGTGGCCTTTTACAGGGCTAGAAGAAGTGTGAAGATGCACTTACAGATGTAAGCAATTGGCTGGCACTGTCATTGAGCAGGAGGATGAGGGGAACATTTTAAAATCTTGGAAGGTATGTAGGAGACTACCATGACTTCCAATATCTGACTATTGTTTGTGTTGTATTACCCAACCTTTTAAAAGTTGCAGTTGATTCTAATTGTTGATTCCTGACTTCCTTTTTTACACTTTTTGCCCAGGCCCCCCATCTATTACATTTTTGGTCATTTCCCACCCTCCCCCCATCTATTCCAACCCCCCTGTTTATTACGTTTTGGGGATTTTTACAACTCCGTTTATTCCAAGCCCCTTTCTCTTAGGCACCCAGGAGTAATTAGCTAGAAATTCAGTTAGATTTTTTGTCAACAATTGGGCAATAACTCATTAGTAGTTATAACTTTATTTGTTTGTAAAATGACTTAGTTCAAACTCTAGATATTTGTATCATAGCAGGATTAAAAGTCAAGCAGAAGTAATCTTAACCACCTTAATGTTTTCATGTACCTGTGTGGCTTTGTAGCCCAATTATTACATTTAGCTCTTTGCGCTAGAATTAGTAATCTAAAACCATAAGGGGGCGACACAACACTTGTAGACTTATCTTTGTTTCCCATGACTGGTAAACTTTGAATTTTTTACTTGATCTTTTTGTGTTTACATACTTGGTAGTGACAACATGGTAAAATATTGGAAGATGTTTCAAAATGCTGCACGTATCTGCGGGGGGAAGTCTATTAGCCACCCAAGGGTACGTACCAAGGAATGGGATCCAGCTTTGGTCCTTTGATCGTAGAGAAGCTCTGTTTATTCAAAGCTGACAAAGTAACACTTCTCAATAGAAGATCAAGACTAGGTACTACATGCTGACATGGTCATTGTCATGTGAGGTCAGTAAGATACCGTAGGTATCATTGAGAGTTGTAACTTGCAACTCATTTTTACATGAGGATTGCAACAAGCATGAAACTACTAGTAATAAAAATAATCTGTTTTCTTTCCTGTTAATCACTACATAGATATACGTTATATATATACTATTAAGAGCTCACTTAATATTGCTTATTAAAATTGTATTTAGTATCAATAAATTGACTACCAGATTGAATAAAAATTGACATCTTAGCTACTCTAACACTTCTTGACTTAGTCATTGCCATAGATGGTAATGTTTATCAAGATTTTCCCGAAGATGGGAGAAGTTTCTCTCGAAATATAGACATGACAAACTACCATCAATAACAATTAACATATTTCAAAGTATTGTTTATCAAAAACACAGTTGTATACGTATCAAGCTACAGCAGCAGTTAAAAGACGCAAGTTAAAAAGAATGTGAAAGAAAGCATTGAAACTTGACTTTAAGTATCAAACAAACTTACCAGATCTTTATTCCTGCATCTGGAACTGTACATTTTAGCTTCATTACGTTTATAGCAATTAATCACAAACATCTGTTTAAAAATACTTTAGAAAATGCCCATGTAGATTGTTAGAAATTCCTTCTTTAAAATCTATTCTTAACAATGTGAAAGGCACATGAATAGAAACTTAAGAGTGGGAAATTATGGCCGGCAATGCGACACGTTTTGTCACAGAAACCTGTGGACGTTTCAAGAATTTAGTTGACATGAAGTATTGCTAGCTTCATCTTAAGGTTAACAGGAATACATAGAGAGAATAGAAATCTGGGATAAACTATTTACAATCGAGGAATATGAAGCTGTCAAGATATTAATTAAAGACGGGAAAGCATAAGGACCAGATGATATCTTCCCTGAAGTGTTTAAACACTGCAACTTAGATGATATCATGCTTGAGTTTGCGAACAATCTGTTGGAAGGAAAAAAAGTTTGACAATGACCAGACAGTGATTTAAAATCTATATCAAAATCGGGAGATTTAAGTACTACTGAGAACCACAGAGGTATATCGATTTCAGTTATAGCAGCAAGTTGATAAACAAGATGATACTGAATAGGATAAGGTTAAAGACATACAAACATCTACGTCCAAATCAGAATGGTTTCCTTCCCGTTGCTCACCTACCGCACACATTTTGGCACGGAGGAGATTGATTAAAGAAGTAAAATGGCGCAATCTGAATGCTGTTCCTGTTTCCCTAGATTTTAAAAAAGCTTTCGACAATATACACAGTAGACGAATGATGTAGATTTTAAGAGCTGACGACATTCCGGAAACATTGGTGAGGGCAATTGATCTGATGTACCAAAACACAAAACCTAGAGTCATAACAACAGACGGCGAAACCGATTACTTTAGAATTAGGAGTTAGTTCTAGAAGGAGATACATTGGCACGATATCTCTTTCCCATTGTGTTAGACTACACCATGGCACAAGCAATCAGCGGGGAGGAAGGTTCAAGGTAGAATGAAGAAGGAGGCCTCGACACCATCCTGTAGTTTGACAGACACAGACTTCGCAGATGACATTGCAATCATTGCAGAGGAAATTAATATAGCACAGAAAATGCTTACCAATATAGAAACCGAGGCCGCAAAAGTAGGATTGTATCTTAATACAAAGAAGACTGAAATAATGCATTTTAATATAGTGGAAGACTTAAAAATCAAAAATTAATAACTGTGTTGAAATTTTTCTGACAAAATTTAAAAGTCGCGGGAATTAACTGTCGCGAACGGGTCAAAAAGAAACTGTCGCGGGAAGAAACTGTCGCGAAAGTCGCGACAGTTTCTTCCCGCGACAGTTTCTTCCTTTAAAGTATTTTATGATGGCCATAACAACTTAAGGGTCTATCCTTCTTTCATTGTCCGATGAAGTGGCGGAGGGAAAGTGAATAGTAAGCTTTTATTTGGTATGGCTATATAGTTGGGATCTGGAAAACAATTTGGGTTATGTTTGTATCAAGATACCTAACTTAAAAAAATACCCCCAACACAGGGATATTTGCGTGGAATGAGGTTTGATATTTATGACAACAAATCAGTGAGATTTTCTTGTGCATTTCAAAATATACATTTCAAATGGACCGGGTCGTCTCTTTGGAAGCTTTTCGGAAACGTCAATGTCAAATAAAGTAAGGGCTGGTCAAGTAGCTTAGACCTGAGGCAAATCACTGATAAAAACCTTACAGCCGTAAAAACAAGTCCCCATACACATTTTTTATGTACTTAACAAAAAAGGGGAAGTAGGAAGGCTTTCATAGTTTAGTGACCTTAGGAAGTCAGCGAAATTTTATAAATGCCAACAATAGAACATAGGTAAATTGAGAGTAAAAAGTAATAGTGCAAAGTTGACATTTCTTTACCACCCCAGAGAGAAGCCATCGTAGATTTAAAAGCTATGTTAAATGTGTTTCAGTGTGACTTAATCAGCTCAGGTGGAAAAACAAAGGCCCCATTTATTTGTGGCGCAAGAAACATCTACCGTCCTTTTCGTTGTAATTTCTCAGGTACGTACTCTTGGGTGCCTAATAAACGGGGGGTTGGAATAAACGGGGAGTGGGAAAACTCCCCAAAACCTAAAGACGGGGGGGTGGAATAGGCGGGGTTACTTAGACTTAGCAACTCCCACGTCTGAAGACGCATGAGGCAGTCAGAGTGTTCCAGTATCGTCGGTCCTTAGCCGGTGTAGGTACTTTTTTCCACTGATAGTTTATCAGGCATAGATCCTGCCCAATATTCTGATACCAGTTCATCTTTGGTCTTCCACTTTTCCTGCGTCCTTGTGGAATCCAATCTAGAACCTGGTAAGCAGGTCTAGACCGAGGCAATCTTGAAACGTGACCCAGCCAGCTGAAGCGTCGTCTGCATTTAATTGATGACACCAGAGGCTGACCTGATCTCCTTCTGACTTCCGCATTTCGAACACAATCACTCCATTTGATGACCAAGATCTTCCGTAGGCACTTGCCAATCTCAGACATCCAATTTCTTTACCTGACGGACTTTTAAGTGCTAAGTTTTGCAACCATATAGCAGTGTTGCCAGTACATTGGAATTGTAAAAGCGGAGCTTCAGTTTTAGTGAGAAATTTTTGTTGTTCCAGATCTTTCTTAGCTGTTTAAATGCTGCTGACACTTTGCCGATTCGAAAGCTCAGTTCGTAGTCCATATCCCATTGATGGTGTAAAGAGCTTCCCAAGGTATGAAAAGTTCTCAACGTTACTAATTATCTGATTCACCATGACCCGGTGTGTGATTGAAGGGTGCCTATAAACATGTTCTTAGTTTTCTTTTCACTAATGAATAGTCCAAGCTTGTTTCCACTATCACTGATTGAACTGACGAGATCTTGTATGTCCTGCACTGAGCTAGACGTAGCCGCAATGTCATCAGCAAAGTCGAGGTCCGAGAGACGGCTGTCCTATACCGACATAATGCCTTTTTCTTTTGTTGCAAGCTGTAACACCCAGTCAATTGCAACAGCAAACAGGAGTGGAGAAAGAATACACCCCTGTCGCACACTGGTGACAACTTGAAACCAACTTTCTGTTCTGTAGGGTTTAGAGGCGTAGTTTACACCTCATGAATAAATTATACCCTAATAATGAATGCACAAAAAAAAATCAATCTGTCTGTCACTGAATAGCACGATCGATCAGTTAATAAGTCAATGGAACAGTTCAAAATCGATCAACCAAGCATTCAATTAATTGATTGATAACTTAAACAATCAATCAATTAAATTTTCAATCAAACAAGTATTAAGCATCTAGTGATGTAAACAGACGGGCAGCAGATATACCAATAGCTCCTAGATAGAACATTAAGGCTGAACCCCAAACAAATATAGTACCCTTTGAACAGCCACACCACTGGAACCATCATGAAACTAACAGAACTAAAGGAAAGCTCAACAATGAGCAGATTATACGTTACAAATGGTTTGACGAGGCATCACAGAAGGAGCAGTCGTTGCTTTCATTCTAGGTGGTAGAACAAGGCCCAACGTTTGCGTAACAGGCCATTAGCACATATCCTATTTTGCACGAAATAGCGAAAACATGGCCAAATGGCTTTCGGAAATTTTACAACCCGTACTTCATCTTTATTCGGAAAATTGTGTTAAAGACTCGTTTACCTTCGCTAATCATACCCAAAACCTTGATCTCTGTTCCAACGACAATTTTTTGTGTTCTTTTGACATCTGTAACTTGTTTACAAACGTTCCCTTACATGAGACAATAAAGATATGCGCTAATGCACTGTATAGAGGTAACCTTGTCCCTCCCCAATTCCCTGAAGAAGGTTTTATCGAATTGATGGAAGTTGCGACACGAGGTGTTGAATTCAGCTTCAATAATGAAATGTACCGACAACAGAACGGGTAAGCATGGGAAGTCCTCTGGGTCCAGCATTAGCAAATATCTCTGTTGGCTTTCATGAACTTCAACTGTTTGAATCCTGCCAAAAGCCCATTGTTTATCATAGAAGTTACATCGATTGATGATGATATGATATGATTGATAACAGTGCAAACATCTTCATCTTCATCAATCTGAGGTCAGAGATTACTTGTAGTTGGAGAAACATAACTTTAATTGGTAGCAACATTTCCTTTGTACATAACCTGGTAACTCCAAACGTGTGTTCATCGCAGGGCGGAGATGAAAACCCAGATCCCCCTAAAGTTTACAAGCGGACATCAGCTACTTCAACCTTTTAACCTCTTGCCACGATATCTTTATGAGTGCGAATTGGGTGAGAATTTCATCGCATTCGTGCAAGAGTGTATAGGCCTACGCGTGGCACCAGAGATTCTTCCAGTTTATGTTACATACGTTGAATTTCTGTTGTGGCACTAAGGGTATTGGGATTATATCCAAAAAAGAATGCTGTACTAGTGGTGCTTCTGCAAGCATTTCATCCTTCTGTTAAAACATGTTTGTCAGTTAAGGACGAACTTTAACTCCCACTTTCTATTAGGGTGAGGTTGTTTTGGTAAACTCTTAAGAAGGTTGAGTCCTTGTACTCAATTCTTGAAAAATGATACGAAGTTGGAAACATTAGCAGTAATAATCTTTAAATGAACAGACACAACCAAGTTTTATAGAAGTTTGATTACTTGAAATAGATAAAGATTGTTGCCTTCATGAGTCCAACTTGAGGAAAAGAACCAGGAGATGAGGAAGAGAACCCGGGGTTCCCGTATTCCCTTGCTTTGTCTCGTACATACAATTTTACTTTGCCGGGAAGGAACGTTAAGACGTTTATGGCAGCTACTTGCAACAATTACAACAGTCTAAGTTTGTCCGTCAGAAACTGGTCAGGTCTTATTGGACACACAAATTTTCGCAATAGCTTGAAATTTTGCTTGAATGAAGTCAAGGATTAGAACAAGCAATCAGTTGCCGTTTCTGAAATAGGTGGTTGGTAGTAGGAGGGAAGTAATGGTTCGACGCTGTGCAACTGTTGTAAAGTCCCCATGCACGTAGCAGAAGGAATTGGCTTTGTTGACGCATCCTCGATGTTTTGACGTTGATTGGAAAGTGGTATACTAATATTTAGCTACCCAAAAGATGTGTAGCACGGTAATTGAGGGGCACCGACCTCCTGTGCTGCCTGCAAGACAACCTCTTCCAATGACTGCCAGAGCACTACTGAGTGTGGATTGATACCTGCTGCCCTAACTGCCAAAACCCGTCTTGATATATCATTATATAGATAATGTAATGCTATCACTTACATTTAGTGCAAAATTTAAATTAGGCAAAAACTGGTATTTTTGTGCTTGCCTCAATTTCTTTGTAAACCAGTGTTGTCGGACAGAATTGCTTAACTCATACCAGTGCTTTTGGGTTCATCTCAGACAAATATATGACGGGTTTGCAATTTCGGACATCATCTCATCTTAAATATGAATACGGTTTTGGGTCACTCTCAAGGTGAGACGAAGTAAAAGTTCCGGCAGGTCAATGTCTGAAAATAAAAACATCCGAAATATATCTGTACTTAATGTAAGTACGTCGATACTCCGTGGCAACGGCTTCTTCCAAGTTTCATTCCCATTTCCACAAAACGTATATCTTTTAAAAGTCTTTCGAGTAGTCAACATCAGATAAATAAATTATCTGATAATAAATTTTAAAAAAATCTATTTTAAGAATACTCTAAAGAAGTTTCATGTTCACATTATAGTGTTAGTTATCTAATTGTAAAGTCAGACATTATGAAAAAATAAACTTCGACACGGCAGACAAAGCTGTTTGTTTATCTCCTATTCTCTTTAAGAACCCTTTGCTTCGGCGTTTTGGTGTTCAATACGTTTCAAGCCTGCCTTGTCACTGTTACACATCTGGCCTTTTTTGATTAACCATGGGAAGGGCATAGTTCGCACCCCCCCAGGCAGATGGGGGGGTCAAGCATTTTCAAAAAATTTTGTCTAGGTGGGGGTTGGCTCGAATCCCATTTACAGGTGGGGGTTGGCCTCTAAGGTGGGGGTTGATATTTGCAGGTAGGGGCTTTAAACCAATCTAAATTAAACTTTGTACACTGTGTTACCCACTTCAAATTAAAAGTTCGATATTAGCGATTCTGGTTCACCTAACTTAAGAAAAGTTTTTCTCTCAAGAAGGTGGGCGTTTGGGTGTTTTTCTTCGAGGAAGTGGCATTGTGAAACCTTTCAAGTGATGAAATGAAGTGGCATTGTGTAACCTGTCAAGTGATGAAATGTTTCAATGGAAGAACTCTAAATTAGTGTTCCGTTTCAATTTACATTATTGGTGGGAAGCGGCGATTTGAACTTTTGGAAATTTATGCCCCAAAATTTCTTCAAGGTGAGGGCTGGCCTTTAGAGTTCTAGGTGGAGGTTGATTTTTCTAGGTGGAGGTCCAGACCCCTTGCAAACTATGGGCATGCTAACCCCTCCATTGAATGAAAATCGCTAGAGGAGGACTATCTGTAATATAAGGTAACATACGTTACTTTCGAGTCAATACTCATTAGAATAACGCGTGTGAACACTTTGTTCTGACTAACCATTAACGTTCGTTCTTTACTTGATGACTGTGCATTGGTAGGTTTTTTCCAACTGTAAACGGAAGAATCGATAGTGGGTGTCCAAACGTTCCTTTGTTCTAATAAATGTAATTTTGAATCGTTGCTAGTTAACCTCTTTTGACAAATTCTAACTGTTCCTATGCACTTTACAGTTTATCTGGCATTACATTATTACCAATAATGGATAGAGGAGATTTGCATGCTGTTATGAAGAGTTCATTTGTGGTCGTTAACTATACGTAGGGTAATACAACACAAACAATAATCACTCATTCGAAGTCATGGTAGTCTCCTACATGACTTCCAAGATTTAAAAAAATGTTCCCCTCGTCCTCCGTTACTGCTTATATCTGTAATGTGTGTTTGCACACTTCTTCGAGCCTCGTAAAGGGCCACCTTCATCTTTTCAGTGCGTGGTTTTCATATTTAATAAACTATTTTCTACATGCTCGCCAAAGTACCTCCTCAAAAAATGTCATGGTAGGGAGATTTCTAAAAAATTAATAGGCGTGGGGTTGGAATAAGAATGTCCAGGGTGGAAAATTTTTGAAAAAATTAAATAGCGGGGGGGGGCGTCTATTAGACACCCAAGAGTATTCCAACTACGTACCAACAGACGTTACAAATTTAAGACGTTTGCGTGGTTTGTAAAGCATTTTCTTTATGATCACACATTTCACTTCATACGTAAAGTTCGTGCATTTCAGAGAAATGTTTGTAAATATGCAAAAGTTTGTAAATATTCAATTTCCCAAGCCCAGAAAATAGGCACTTACATACTTGAAATCGCACTCGTACAGACAATCAGTGGAACTTTGTTTCAAATCATGCAAGAAACATGAATGCAATGAAGTATTCAAAAGTGTTTTTGGTCCCACAGTGCTTTGTTTGTGAAGAAAGAAAGAAACACGATTGAAGAATCGTTGAGATGCCAAGGAAAGATATATATTTGGGAATAAAACCAGGAACATTCAAGTGAGTTTACCTTTTTTTGATCGTACACGACAACAGAAAGGTTGTCTCGAATTTTCTTTTTACCTCTGTGACATTGAATCTATTTGCTTCTCGGAAGAAGTTTTTAAAATGCGATACTTCGCAATTTCCAGATACTTAGAAAAATGCAGGGAAAGACAGAGCTTCCGATTTTCGAAATTTCCCCTTCGTGCCAACTGTCTCGCAGATTATGGAAAGCATCTGTCATCAATGAGAACAGATACTACATCCATTCCTTGCCAAAAGGCCGAGAAGCCAGGTATAGCTCCCTTTTGAGGGGCGATATTAAACGTTATGTTTGAAGGGTGTCGTTGATAAAAGGGAATGGGATGAGGGAGGCAATTTTTGTGATTTTTACAAGACATTATCTTTTAATAATAAATTTGAAACTTAAAATAAATTTGCGAGCGAATGAATTTTTATTTGATGAATGCAATAAATCCTAAGTTTAGTTGTTTGGTTAGACCCTAGGCCGAATAAACTCTTAACTAGACATTGGTGTGTGTGGGCCCCCTTGGTGTGGTGAAAACCCCACCGACAAAAGAGCCTTGTGTTGGGAAATTTATGAATATGAAGGGAAATGGAACAAAAAGTTTTTGCCGTGTCCAAGATCTAATTTGAAAACAGGAGGTATGATTCCTTCATGTAAGAAACTTTTTCCCCCTAGCAACCGAATCTACCAGCCGCCACTAGAACAATTTTTGACCGCTAGTAGTCGTTAATTCGACACAGGATACTTTCCCCTCATCGTACGAGATGCACTAGTTAGGGGTTGGGGCTTGGAAAAGTAAGAGATCTTTTGACAAAACCCTGTCCCATGTAATCAATGCGGGAGACTGAGCTCAGAGAATTACCAAGTTAGGGCTCCAGTTATACTTAGGGGTCATACATAAATGATGTCGTGCACATTTTCGCCTTTTTTCACCCCCTCCCCTAATCGAACAGCGTCGTTTTAGTCATAGATTTAAAAATAGCTTCGCTAGATTGAGAACTAGGCCCGATTCCATTGTTCAAGAGCGAGTCAATCAGGAGGGCCAAAGTGGTAGACGACTACAGTCATCATCTGTCAGCAATTTGTAAACATTGTGTGGCTTCGCACAGCTGTGGACACGTCGATTGGTCTATCAATTCCTCAAACTTACGCTTCTGTCGCTCCTTGGTAGTATCAAAAGTTCGTTGGTTGTTGGGACCGAACCTGTCGAATATTTCTGCTGCTTCTGTTACTGACAGTATACTTATTATCTGTTGCACGGTGGGGTCTGTTTTATTCACACGTATGTTTGAACTCTGTGCGTCGGTTGTATTCTTTCCCATAGACGTTTCAGGGATGCAAGCTTGGCAGCTTTGCGTGCCCCTTGAGTAGGGACTCAAGGACGTATCTTGGGATCTTTTGGAATGATTCGGTTCTAAATATACCTTGTAAGAAAGATGAGACGGTTGTTCCTTGTTCCCTTGTCTTCAGTTATTTTCTCTTCTGCAAAATTTTCTTGTACAAGATCTTTAATATTTTTGGCAACTCCTTTGCACAGTATAATTGCAGAATAATTTAGGTACTCTACAACGATTGCCCTGGTTAAGTACATGGTCTTTGTTAGTCATTTGACACCAAATATTTGCGCCATTTTCTCTTTGAACGTCTCTAATGGATGTATTTTGGGCATACATTATTTTCGCTGAAAATTTATGCAACTTGTTTCCTTTTAGGCTTTTCATCACATTTTTATGTTTCCGCAGCTCATTGCGATGTTCTTAGTCAGCTCCTACTTTGTTTATTATGTTTTTTAGGGATTCCATGTTGACCTCAGTTTTGTCTCAAATAGAGTATAATAGTCGGAAATGATGAAAAATATAAAGAATCATACCCGACTTTGTTTTCAGAAAAGCCAATCCAAGTTTAGACTAACTGGATGACTTCGACGTTTTGTAAACATCAGCGTTCTTTATTTAAAATGACTGAAAAGGCCCAAAAGGATCAATTTTTGCATGCAAGGCAATGGTTGGACATATCAGCGTTCTTTGTTTAAATTACCTGAAAAGGCCCAAAAGGATCCATACAAATATGCCTGATTAGCCTCTTTTGAACGCTTTGTGCACCATGGAATGTACGCATCTAGTGTATGCAAACTATGTTAAATATGTCTTATCAGGCTATTTGAACGCCTTGTGCACCATGGAATGTGCGTATCTAGTGTATGAAAACTATGTAAAATATGCCTTATTAGCCTATTTTGAACGCTTTGTCCACCATGGAATGTACGCATCTGGTGTATGCAAACTATATCAAATATGCCTTATTAGCCTATTTTGAACGCTTTCTTCACCATGGAATGTACGCATCTAGGGTATGCCAACTATCTCAAAAATGCCTTATAAGCTTATTTTGAACGCTTTGTGCACCATGGAAAGTACGCATCTAGTGTATGGAAACTATGTCAAATATGCCTTATCAGGCTATTTGAACGCTTTGTGGACCATGGAATTTATGCATCTAGTGTATGCAAACTATGTCTAATATGTCTTATAAGCCTATTTTGAACGCTTTGTGCACCATGGAATGTAAGCATATAGTGTACGCTAAGTATCTCCAATATGCCTTATAAGCCTAGTTTGAACGCTTTGTGCACTATTGAATGTACGCATCTAGTGTTTGCAAACTATGTCAATTTTGCTTTATTAGCCTATTTTGAACGCTTTGTGCACCATAAAATGTACGCAACTAGTGTATGCGAACTATGTCAAATATGCCTAATAAGCCTATTTTGAACGCTTTGTGCACCATGGAATGTACGCATCTAGTGTATGCTAAGTATGTCAAATATGCCTTATCAGGCTATTTGAACGCCTTGTTCACCATGGAATTTTCGCATCTAGTGTATGCAAACTATCTCAAATGTGCCTTAGGAGCTTATTTTAAAAACTTTTTGCACCATGGAATGTACTAATCTAGTATGTGCAAACTATGTCAAATATGCCTTATTAGCCTATTTTAAGTCGTGATTGTGCCAAAATGGCGTACCTATCATTTGAATTAACGTGCAATGCTTTCATTGTTGAGAGTGGAGAGAGTCCTACATATGGTTCCATCTGTGGACCTATAAATTCAGTCGAAGTCAGCAGCAAGATAACAAAATAAAAAAAATCGTATACCTACCATAGAAGCCTTACATTATTGTTGAACAGCATCTGAGTTGAATTTTTCTGGATTTGAATTTAACCCAAAATAAGCATATGATAAGCATATATAGAGGCTGAAATGGAGCCATGCTTAAACATACCCAAGCCTGTCTTGGAAAATTCATATGCTTATAAAAAACAAAACATATGAAGCATATCGTTGCCACCACGTAATCCAGGCCTCTAAGATTAGCTAATTTTCAGTAGTGACCTGTTAGACGAAACGTTGTCAATGAAGTTTCCACATTTGGCGTTTTACTTACAGCAATCCAAGCCATTCTGTTGCCAAAACGTTACCGATTTACATGTGCAATGAAGGATGTCCCCATTCCCACATATATTATCCTTCCTCGCTTGACAATGAAAACGACGGAAAACTGTTTCAGCAGCTTCTTAGCAAATACTTTATATAGATATCGTTACCACCATGTAACCTAGGCCAGAGAAGCATTATCGATTTACTTGCGCAATGAACAGCCTCTAAATTCCCGTATGTATTGACCTCCTTTACGTGAAAATTAAGACCCACGGAAATGTGTTTGGAGCGGTTTTCTAGAACATCGTTGCCACCATGTAAGCCAGTCCGTTCTAGCGCAAGCATAACCTAAATATTCATAAACGTCCCCTGAAAAATAGTCTGTTTCCCTTCATATGTAACGTATGTATGTGTATGATGCATAAATATGTTAAGCTACTGAAGAGCGCTCTAAGCTAGTATCAAAATGGCTTGATGGGAATTCTTTTGCTTGTCGGTCCAGTATGATCTAGACTCTGTTTGATCAACTTTTAAATTCCTTTGCACCAAATCTATCCATATCAACCCTTGCTATATCTTTTTTGGTCTACCTTTATCCTTTGCTCCATAGACTATCAAGTCTCTGCACTTGCTAATCCAATTGCCCTCATTGTTTGGAAGGGAGTCTGGATCCCCACCTAGAAAAATCAACTCCACCTACAAAGACAGCTGCCACCTAGAACTCTAAAGGCCGACCCCTACCTGAAAAAAATTTTCGGGCTTAAATTTTCAAACGTTCTAATCACCACTTTCCAGCAATAATGTAAACAGAGATTGAACACTAAGTTAGAGTTCTCCCATAGAAAGATTTTGTCACTTGATAAGGTTACACAATACCACTTCATTTCATCACTTGAAAGGTTTAAAAATTCCACTCGTTCAAGAAAACACCCATTCCTCCACTTCTTTAGAGACAACACTTTTCTTAAACAAGGTGAAACAGAATCCCTAATACAACTTTTAATTTGAGGTGGATACTACAGTGCACAAAATTTAATTTGGACCATGGTCGATAACCCCCATGTGCAAATATCAGCCCCAACCATAGAGGCTAAGCACCACCTGTCAATGAGATTCAAGCCTACCCCAACCTAGACAAATTTTTTTGAAAATGCTGCCTGGGGGGTCACAACTATGCTCCTGCAATCTCTCAAAATGGCCCAACCAACTCAACTTCCTCATCTGAATAGCGTCTTTGATACGTCTATAATTCTCTAAGCCTGCTATTTCAAATACATGTAACCATTAAATCCGTGGTAACTTCTTAATCTTGATCAGCTCACCAATAGAGAGTTGGTTAAAAGCATCAAAGTATGTCATACTACTGTCAATCATTGATGAGAATAAGCATTAGTGTAGGTCTCTTATGAAGATCATACTCTTAATTAAGTATTTAAACTGTGTATTGACCAAAGGAGATATTCAAATGAATTACTGTTGGATCAGAAGATCAATTAAATTTACTACATTTCAAAAAGTAGATCCTATTCTAAAAAGCATCTGTTATATTGGGAGAGATCCTTGGTGCACTAAATTGTAATTCAAAGTCAACACCAAGCCCTTCGCTAGTATTTGGTAATAAATTAATGATTACTTAAGGTCCTTACCAGACATTAGTTATAGCAGGCTTTTGGAAAATAGTTTTTATGTTATACAAAAACAAGAAAATTTCACGAAATAGTAAAAACATTATGAACTTAAAAAGTACTTTTCGTCTGACACTCCTCAGAGTACAATCGTCAGGGTGATCGAAATGAAACGTGAGAAAAAGAAAATCCATATGTATTTTTAAAAGAGCCAATCAGAAATTGGACTGCCCGAATGGCTTATGTTTTTCTGCCAATCAGCGTCAACTACAACTACATTAATGGAATATGCCTACTGATAAAACCATGACTGACTGACTAAACAGAGTTGGGAATACTCATGTTTCATGTTTCATGTCAATTATTCTGGCGATTGTATTCTGAGAAGTGTCAGACGAAAAATGCTTTCAGGTACGTAGTGTTTTTGCTATTTCATGCAATTGTTTACCCAAAGGTTGGGGATGGGAGAGGGGACTTTCACGTAGAGTTTCAGGTACGTAGTGTTTTTGCTATTTCATGCAATTGTTTACCGAAAAGTTGGGGATGGGAGAGGGGACTTTCACGTAGAATCGATTAAGTGGGAATTGAAATTTGTCTTCAAAGATATCATGCAACTAAATGACAAATTTTCTGTCACACGTAGAATTGTTGAAACATAGAAACGCGTACGCTTTCAACAAATGACTTTCGTCGATATTGAACCGGCTTCTTTGCTTTGATAAAGCTATGGCAACGACACGAGGAAAATTGGTGCACGTACCGAGCGAGGGCCTTCTGCTTTGAGCAGAATTCCCCTTCACGCTGTTAACAGAGTTTCTATCTTGCCGTACACAACACACATGCAAATTATTCTTAGAGTAGTTTCTCCTTCCTTTCTCTAACGATGTTTTTAAGGTGACACCATCACTCGCAGTGTTCTGCTTACTAGAACCTTTGCTGCTAGCCATTGGTCTGTAAAAGACTCCTTTGCCTACCAGCTGTTGGAAAGATCGTCTATGATGTAACTGATCAAGCACTCTTCCCAACATCCCTCAAGCTAGTGCCCTTGAGTTCGCCGTATCCCTGGCATGGGACCTTACCGGCCATGGGACCCTTACCGGTTACTGTCAGCCGGAGCCAGCTGACCCTGGGACAGGCCACCCCTTGTACCCAAAATGAAGCGACACATATACAAATTAGATTGGAGGTAAGGATTTAACTAGGCAAAAATTAGACTTGACCTCACTGATCGTTAAAGTTACTAATACACTGTGTGGTGTAATGATCGAATAAGCGTTTTTGTTGTTATCGGTTCCTCGGTCGATCCCCATCATCACCATAAGCATTCATGTCTTTATAAACATTAATATTACCATGGTGTCAAGAATTGCGCTGGTAAGTGGACACTTTATTGTGACTCTTGCAACTCCAACCATTCGGCTTTGATGTTTTGTGCCTTTCACTGGATTTCTATGTGTTGTATTTACATTTACTCTAACCGCAGAAAGTTGTTGTTTACGATTATACAACTATTAACCTTTCTATGCCTTGCTTGAATGCTTGTGTACTGTTTAACATCAAACATGACCTGAGCCTTTCATACTGTACACTTTCGTGCCGGCTGTAAGTAGACCTTAATATTTACGCTCCTTCTCATTATCATAAGTTACCTATTACCATGTCATTGTCGAGCACCTGCCTATTCTTTGTTTTGGTTTTGATAATATATTTTGTTTTCTTCTTTTTTATTCCTCAAAGGACCTAAGAACTATTCTCTAAAGAATGAGTCTGTGGCACGAGCAACCCTAAAATAAAAGCAGCACTAGAAGTCTCATAGGGAGATCTAAGCAAATGGATTCATTGAAAGCTCAATTTGGTGCCTGATATGTTAAGGAAGCATGGAATTTTATTCACCGGGTTATGCTCTCTCTCGTGAGAGTTTGTGCATGGAACATCCAGTGTTGACAAGGCAAAGAGAACTCGTGTCGACTATCTTTGCAATGACACTTGTGTGCGTCGTATTTTGTTTTATAAGGGATAGTCTGGACTGATGATTGGATCATGGGGTTTAGTTAAAACAGTATGAACTGATTGATACAATGATATTGATGATAATTTCTTCCTCAGGTAAAAACAAATTAAGGACACAAGAGAGGATGTTCTATTGTTGCAACTGTTATTAGTTTGCCCATCTCAGTACTCGGACAAATACTTTTGCATGCCAAATGTTTAGTTAAACAATAAAAATATAAACGTCATTACAAAGTTTGTGCCATAATTTTACTAAGAATTTAAAATGTAACAATAAGAAATATAATTATCACAAATTTAAAAGAACATATGATAGATCAAATTAAATAATTACGATTTACAAGTCTCTCAAAGCTTCCTCGATATACAGCATAAACATAAAGTATATAGGTTCCGTCAATTGTACTATAATTTCTGAAATCTCTCAAATCTTGTACTTCATCCCTTTCTTTATTTTGTTGACGTGACATTACCTAACGGTTGTCATGCTAAACTCCACTGCTTGAAAGTCTACCATTCTCAATAAAAAAAGCATCCAAAGAGATACATTAATCTTACTTTGATGCTGTTTCACTTTATTTATATTGGGTGACAGTGGCGGCTGGTGGTTATGTCAACGATCTCCAAAGACGACTTCAAATTTACTGGCACCAAATTTTCTGGCACCGAAAGTTATCCAGTACCATATAAACCTTCGATCACAACAACTCTGTTTGGCATCACATGCTATCAAAAAATCTGGTGCCACCTTACTGACGTCATGGTTGTAGAGTTACCTATAGCAACAAGATTCAGTTGCATTATATTTATGGAATATCAATATAAATATGTTTGTAGTATAGGAAATCCCATGGATCTTGTAGCAGCCACAAACTTGTTGTTTTGAATATAAAAGTAAACTATCAGTTAGTACAACTGGTATTAAATGCTGCTTGATTTATTCTCAATTAACAGAAATCTGCTGTGAGATCTCAAATTGGGCTTATCCAACCGCATGAAACTGATAACTGCGATATTTTAAATTTTGATGGCCGCAAATTTGTAGTTTATACGACCGTCCGCAACAACTAACTGTGGACAACAGACACATATTTAAGTGCGTAACAGGTGGGGTTCAGGGAGTGCACGTCCTAGGGGCCCCGACCAGATTGTGATATTATGGGGGGCCCAGTACTTCTATATAACTTTTTATTTTTTGCAAACTTTGAAAAAAAAATTGACAGAAAGATAGCGAACTTTGGTCGTAACGGTATAAATGCGATTTTTCATATCTATCAAAAGTCTTCAGGAGGGCGAGAAGAGTCTAACGTCTTAAAATTTATACTTTCTCTTAAAAGTTGTATGTTGTAAAAGAGTAAAACTGCCCTAAAATGGCTCAAAATAAGGGTTTCAGGCTATGAAATAGTCAAAATTGCGAAATTTTTGGACCCCCGTGAAAGGGCTTACAACGCCCTTAGACGCCACCTGCTTTATAACCACTCACAATGCGAGTGGAAGTCCTCGCTTTGCACTAATTTGGTCGAGGGCTCCTCTTGGTGGAAGTGTCCTGTACCACAATCAAACATCTGTATGTATTTTCGAAAGAGGTTTTCTCAAATCTTCATAATTTGGATAAGCAAACATTTTCGAGGCCTTTCCATGTTAAGGTTTCACGTAGTTTTGGTGAAGAGTTCTAATCTATTGTGCCTTAGTGCACATGTGTAACAGTTACAATTTGGTTGTAGGTAGTCACTGGCTTAGGCTTCGACCTTGTACTCAACTTGTATCAGCTATTCAAAAAACAATATGTGCTGACGTAAATGTGGGCACCAAATGCTCTTTGAAACTGGGGTTCTGGCATTTTTGAAACATGTAGGATGAAGGAGAATAACAAATTATAGTATCATTACATTTGTAATTGAAAGTGGGCAGGGGAGGGGGAGGGGCAAAATGGTAAGAAAGGTCACGGGTTAACTAAGGCCTTCTTCATAGGTTGCAGGACGAAAAATTTTGAAATGCGACTCTCTTTAGCTGGCCTAAAAGTGTATCTTTTGTACTTAAAAGAAGACTTTACTGTATCAGTTCTAATTAGCGCCACTGTGTTTGCTTAAACACTACCGAAAAAAATATAGGCGCTAATTTGAAGGTGGCGTTAATTGAACAGTGAGTAAAAAAATAGAAATATCAATTTAAAGCAATGCTGTTCTTGCAACAAAATCATACCGACGACATCTTTCCGTGCCTCTTTCCTGTCTCTTTCACTTGAAGAATAGTTGAATATACGTCATAATTATAAAGCATTGCTGCATTAGAAAACTGTTTCAGATGTTTCAGCGCTAAGTAAAGGGTGGGGCCAGTTAAAGATGTTGTAAATGGTATGTTACCAATTAGATACGCTCAATAGCAGTAATAGGGTATATAATTTTTTGGGTACTAAAAAGGAAGACCATAGCCCACTTCCCCTCCCCCTCCCCCTGTGTTGTTGGTCTTGTTGTATTATTTCAACACATTCCATTTCGTTCATTCTGACGTTAGTACTCTGAGGAGTGTCAGACGAAAAAAGCTTTTAAGTACACAATGTTATCGCTATTTCGTGCAATACAAATGTTTAGTGTCTATATTTTGCTACTGAAAGCTTTGTAACCTTTTACGTACAACTAGTGCTTCAAGTCCAGATTAATATTGAATAAAAGTTGATCACTTTGTCCTTTTTAATTTTTTTATTGATTAAATAGCTACAGATAAGTACCCCGGATATCACTCTTGCTTCTTGACTGGAGACTGGTACTCGTTGTTTAGGGGCAAGGGCGGTAACCATTTCTACATATGTAAACTTGGGTCATCAGTCCAATCAAAGTGCTATGAAAGACTTATGCCTTACATTCAGTTAGCATTGCTTAACCGTAGGATCGTGTGAAAATGGATTTTAAACTAGATATTTCTTAAGGAACAAGAGAAACGAATCAATTAAAACTTAAAAATAAGTTCGGAAGCCATTAAGCCATTATATAACTTATAGCATTTCTCCTGTTCGTTTTTTACGGTATTCGTCATCATCATGAAGAACTACTTCTTGATTTTTAAACGTTTCCTTTCTTATGACCTCTTCCAAATCAACAATCAGTTTATGCATCCCTTTTAATAATTTATGACTCGTATAAACAAGTAGATACCAGAAGCTGCAGGCAGCCTCGTTTACAAAAAATACTCTCTCTGAAAGGTTAAAGTACATGTAGTTTAATTCCTTTGCCAGTAGCGTAGTCTTCTAGTATTTAATTGCAATTTCTTATTAAATTATTAAGATATTGAAGCAATTCTTTGTGATAATATTTCCAACAAATTGCTACAGTTGATGGGGAAATGTTTAAATATAAATCACACCCATTATCTATTTCGGAAGGATGTGGGCCGAAAGTAGGTTAAGCTCTTAGCCATAAAACACTAAAATATACCAAGATAGGTAAGAATAATGTAATAGCAAACTGTAAAAGATTACACTTGAACTACTTCGACAGAATAGTTCGAATAGACAGAATAATATCCCACCACATGGTTGGCGTGCACATAAGAAAAAAATGGTACAATAAATGTAACAAATTTATAGACATTTTCGCCGCATCATTGCCACAAAGTAAACACTGATGAAAGCAAGGATGAACATAAAATGCCGCAACTTGTAATATGTCGCAATTTGTAAAATGCCAGCTAATTCTAATGTCGAAGCCAACTTTATTACGTATGGAAACCAAGGAGACCTGACTTCCATTTTTGCTCACGTATATCGGGACTAAGTATTTTCACAATTATATACAGTAACATTTTCAAATCAACTTATTAATGCCAATGTTTAGATCTTCCTAAATCATTCTCTTTCCTTCAGTGTCGCACAGAGCGCATTTGCTACAGTTAAATCAATCGAGGCGACCTTTCTTAGTATCAGGCAGTGCTACACAAACCTCGGTTACTTGGCCCACTATGACGAGTTTATCTCTACCTTGCAGAGGGGTAGATAATTGAGGTAACGATAACTGAGTCAAGAATATAAAAGGGAGAGGGTCTGTGAACACAGCAGTGTTCTACATTCTTGACTCTACAGCATTCAATCTCCATGGAAATAACCTATCGACCCCTCTACGATTTTTTATCACTTTTCGCATATATAAAGAGCCATTAAGGTAGAAGAGGAAACGTAGTTGAATGGATATGTATTTCGAGAGAGGTAGGCCTAGGAATGACATTATTTTGGGCTTCAGCAGAATATTCTTCCATCAACAAAGTAATTACCTGTGTTCTATGTTTACTCATTGAAAATTGTATCCTAGCTCTGGCTAATCTTTGTCTGTTATAAGGGAAAACAGTGAAAATGATTACTATGCAAAAGGCTAACTAATAAATAAAGGGCAGCTGGGGAGTCCAAGGGAGCCCATCAATTTAGGCTACCGGGTAGAGAAGAAAGCCATGAGGCAGACTCAACCACCCAGTAGGACCTCCCCTCGCTGATGATGGAAAGAATCTGTCATCAATGAGAACAGATACTACATCCATTCCTTGCCAAAAGGCAACTTAGCACACATATCAGTTTTGAAAAGAAACTAGAAGTTGAAATATGTCATCAAGGAATTCGAATTTGGGAGCTACGCAATCGCGGCCTGTATTCTACCGAGCCTGGTGAACCTCGGTGTTATCATGCTTTATATCTCTCTATGATATTTTGCAACATACTGTTCACTTTCAAATAAATCTTCAAAAAATTAAAGTAAAAAAGCTAGGCATTATTAGGCGTAACGAACATTTTAACCCATGATATTTATTCGTGCTTTGCCTTTATCTATAAAACTTCTTCTCGTCACTACTGAAAATTGGCTAAATTACTACTGAAAATCACTACTGAAAATTGGCTAAATGTAGTGACCTGGAGAAGTCTGTTAGACGAAACGTTGTTAATAAAGTTTCCACATTTGGCGTTTCACTTATCATAACTTGTCGGTGGACTATTCACCTTTTATTCACAAGACTAAGTGGTGAGTCGGGAATCGTCATTCTACGTTTAACCTCTCCTCGATGCTTAAAATATATTTTTCAATAGCAGCATTTTAGCTGGAAGTTCTCTCTTTCTCTAAACATACCAAGAAATAATAAAATATGACAACACCCGAAAACCGTGTTTCTTCTGTGAGACATCAATTTTATGAACTAAGTTTCATCTAAATCCTTCCATTCTACATTTTTAAAAATTGTAATGTCTACGCAAATCATATTGGTCAGATTCCTTTCTGGGAGGTGTCGATGGTGGGAACTGAACCCTGTCCCGAGAAATACCATTCCAATTGCTTATGACATTAATGAGTTTGTGTTGATTGTTGCAGATATCGCATGCCTTCTTCTGCTCAGACGAAACATTATTCTAACAATTTCAAATTTTAAACAATTTTGTACCGTTGTACTTTCAATTTGATGTCACTGCAGTAATTAACTGTAACGTAGACGTCACAAACACAGTCCGCCAAAATTCTAAACACGCCAAAGCAATGCAACATCAGGGAAAACACGATATTTTTTCTTGCAGATTAATCGATATATTGAATTTGTGCAGTGCTTTTTGTAGAACACGGTGACGATGTTTGATAAAGAAGTACAAGCTGACAATTGCTTTCTGATGAAGATAGATTTTAGCTTCTCAGAGGTAGAGCTTTTAAACTGCTCTCATGGAAGGTCTTAATGCAATGATTTCCAAATATTCTATTATTTTTCCTTTTGATTCAACGCGAAAGTACAATTTCCCTGTTGCCTTAATTCTGTAGCGGTGACAAGATGATATTGTTGTTAATTCAACTTACTAAGAATTCTATACATATGTAATGTCATAGATAACGAAGTGGTTTATATATCAGTAAAATGTGCGGATGAATAAAAGCAAGTGTTTACAACAGGACATTTTAGGACTTACTGCAAATACATGTTTCACAATCTGAGTCAACATGTCCATTTCCTGTTCTCTAGGCTCTAAAAGAATGGTATCTATTTCAACTAGGAAGGAATCCTCCCCACTTCCATAGTATTTCTTGATTCTATGGCTATCTGTGTAGTAAAATTTTTAACAAATTATGAAGTATATCGTTATTATTATTATTATTATTATTGGACAGGTCCAGAAAATCTAAACTATCATTAAATTCGGACATTATCTTGTTGATGTTGTTATTATTGTTATTATCGTTATTATTGTAATTATCCACTTCAATTAATCTCACTGACCCAGTTCCTTTTGCGTATGATCCAGAACTTCCCGTGGTCAAATACTTTGCATTCAAAACCTGACTCAAAAATCCATTTAAAATATGATATGACACGGCAACCAACGTCCAAGCGGCAGGTCTCTATTATTTACCAGTTCTCTGATTTTCAAGAACGCTAAATGTACAAAAAATACGAGTAAGATACCGTTGTACCAGGTTTGAACGACGAATTTTTCACTCTACTTTTTTGTTTGATTTTATGATCAGAAACCTTGTCTTGTTTAGTTATTTTGAGGGAAGGTACTCATACGACTTGAGTTTCTTCTATAACTAGCAAAGCAGTGGAACTTATTCAGAGCTTTTGACTAGAAGCGAACTTCACGCTGCAAAACATGACAATGTTTGACGTCACTATAATCACTATACATGGTGACCAAACGGCTGGATTTTTCGCTTGTCTCTTGTAGTAAGAAAAGTCGAGTGAAAAATCCAGTCGTTTGGCCAGGGCTTTAGAAATGGTGGATGTACAACAAGGTACAGATGATGTTTTGCGTAAAAATTGTATTTTTTACGCTGGCCTTTCAGTGTCCCGCGTGACTTTCCCGCTATCACTCTAGAGTTCACGGAAAAGCTTTATCCATAACAGACCTAACCTTTAACGCAATTGTCATATCCAAAAGATCTTTAAATGTGTTGGCCTTGTATTATCAAGCTGCATCTACTCAAACGCGGTATAGTACCACGGAGGTGCGATCGATCATATTTGATAACCTTAGGACTATAAGGGAACTGGTCTAAGCAATCGGCCACTCTGCCTTGTGCTGCCGGTTGCGCTTTGCTGGTGCTAAATTTGCTCGTTTGATATACATACAATCTATATAACCATTATTCTTGTGTTATAGGGATACAAGAATAAGAATGCCTTTATTGCAACACAAGGTAAGATTATCAAACGCTCATGTACGTAATCACAAGAGAGTTTTAAAACTAATAAGCTATAAAAGCACTTATGTTTAAGAAACAACAACTTTTAGTTGATCAAAATACTACTATATTTCAGCGATGAGCTTTCCATACCCGTGGAATCATGATTATATGTTATACCCAATGTGGTAATTACGTAGGTAGGGATGTTTTGCAAACGCCCAATGCAAGCAGTGGTATTGACGTATTTATAAAGGTTTATTTTATGGATTATGATCATTAGACAACGTTAAAGGCAAGTTGATAAGCACAATAAGAGAGTGTTCTTAAAATTGATATGAGTTGTTAAATTGTCATGTTGATTTATCATCATTGAATATTTCTAAGCCACATGTATGTGGGTGTAAGCTTCATGTATTTGAGATTTTGCCTTTTGACTTTGCCCTTTGCCCCTGTGCTAAAAATTTTCCTTTTTTCGCTAAAAAGCAGTATAAATTACCTAATAACATAGTGCATCGATATTCCTCAGTTGCACATTCAAAACGGGACTGAGTTAACGACGTAAGCACTTGCTACTTTATGTCTTACTGTAGCTGCACTGACATTAGCACTTGTTATCTTATGCTGCTACGATGAGAGGCTCTACGACAAAAAATAGTTGCATTTCGAAATCAAATAAAGATTTTAGTCGTCAAAGGTTGATAAGATATAAAAATATTCTACGCTACCGTAGTAAGGTAGATTTGAAAATGTATTACAGTGCTTAGGAGGTAGAGGCTCGTGTGTTTAAGTGTAAATGCTAAGGATAAAGAGCATTATCAGATTAAACGTACGTGTCAGTGTATTATAAGAAATTGTATTTTTTGTGTTATACTAATAGTGTATCAACTGTTTTTGAAAAGCCTACACACTACATCAATTTTTATTTGGATATGAGTCATTCAGTTTAAATCAATCAACGGACTACACCATAAAAGTATAATTCATTGGTATTTCTTATTCAAGTCCTGCACCTCCATTATCTCTTTTCCCTGTAAATGTCGCTAGGATACAACTGTTCGAGAACCGTGAGAAACATGGAGGCAAATTTGCTCCAGTTAAACGGCACGTGTCCGACGGTCTTCTTTGAAATACTAGTACTACCTCCTAAAATTCTTGTTAAAGCTTCATTATTTAGGTTTATATGTGAGATTTAAAACAATGTTGTGAATTAATGTATCTTTTTGTTCTGCTCTCCTTGGCAAAATTAGGCAGACTTATGTATTAAAATCAATTAACTATGACTAACTACCCTATATAGATACAGTTGAGAACCTCTATACAGCGGACACCTGGTAAAAGCGGACACATTTTTCAGGAACCGCAGGTGTCCACTGTAGACAGGTTCGACTGTCCTTTAATCACGATTTACGGAACAATATTCAAAGTTATTTATATATATTGGTGGTGTATTTTGAGAAGTGGTCCAATCCGTAATAAAAATACCTATCTTGGCATTCTAACCTATGCCTCTAAAGCCCCGGCGGGAAATCTGGACAGTAAACATGGACGGGAAAAAGATGGAGGGGGCATTCTGTGATCGAAAAAAGGTGAATACTTCTAGGTCATGCAAATTGGCGATAGCGAGCGCAGCCACTACAATCACCGTCACATGCAAGATTGTCTATTAAATTGAGCAATAACGTGTAAATCAGAAGTATACCAAATCATAGGCAGTCTCAGTAATGATGCCCACCTTTGTGCCGTATGAGATTTGAAATCACAATCAAAAAAAGATTTGTTAAGTAAGTTTTGGGGACTATTTAACTCTTACGTACCGATTTTGCGGGGGCGGGGATCCCCTTGACAGTATCATTAGTATTGGGTCAGTACTTGAATTTCTTCATAATTCTTATGTTCAGGGCGGGGTTCAAACTATTGTAACTCGTATCTTTATTCAATGATTCGCATATCCGATTGCAGGTCGATTATTTAATCTCACTTTCAGGGAGGAAAATCGATCCTCTTTCCGTTTGGAGCAACGAACAGCTAAAGTTAAAAATAATTCCACCGGACCTATCAATGTGCGCATTCGTTACCGGCCTCCGTTACTTCTAAAAATTGGAAAATTAAGAAGTTCCACAAGCCTTTGTAGGCCGTCTTTAGGTATGAAGACGACTTCCTTAGCACCCTAATCAGGGTTGCTAATTCACGAATTTCCTCGGTAATCAAATACACTATTATTACTGGAATTATCAAGAATGCGATATGGTAAACAAACGACCTTTGGCATAGAAAAAAGTTCAATAATCAGTAGTTAACCAAATTCCCGGAAAACGATTGGAAGGAAATCTATACATTACTCAAAACAAACATCTTGGAAAAGGAAAATCTTCAGAGATCAAAAGTTAGCAAAATTCCTAGCAAAAGGTTGATAGAATACTTAAAGATCAATCAATTCAAACTTACCTTCGCACGTCTTGTTATCTGGCATCATTCTGTAATGCGTGGGGCAGCCGCACACCCGGGAGTTGTTCCCCTTGGAGAAGCAAAGATGGCTGCAGCCACCATTATGTACACCACATGCACTCCACCCTATAAATTACATAAAATGCAGATGAGATTGGTGCAGCTTAGTGCAGCGACGGGGGAAGGTAAGGCGGATTGGGCGGCCAAGTAGGCTTGGTTCAAATTTATTTTTCACATTCCACTGAGGTGCCTTTTGGTCAGTGTGTGGAAAGAGGTGTTTCGTGTTGATATACATATCTTGCTGTGAATGTGACACGATATCAGTCACAATCAATTTCAATTTTGATAAAGATGAAAGGTGGTCATGGAAAATATTGAGATTTGGCAAATCTTAAGGTTTTGTGTGTAATGGGCGTAATGCAAAAACTTTCTGCAATTAAGACTAAACGGGAAATATATTATTTTGGCGCGTTATTTTCGCTGTTGAGGCAAATGTATGTTTCATGCGCTACGCTGTCAAAATCGTAAGAATCTTAGCCATCACGAAAAATTCTAAATTTATTACCCGTTAAAACGTTGAGTATATTGTATCTTCATAGTGGGGAATTTAACGTAGTGGTTGTATACTGATCTGTATACCGAAGTCTAGATAAGCGTAATCCTGATATTTGAGTATCAAACATCAGGATTCGACACCACTTCCTCGGTACCAGGCAACGTCGCATATCAAAGATGTCACTGTACTAAACTAATACTCACAAGCCCTCTTTAAAGAAATCGTCGATATTTCAGTGGGTACTGGAGAATTCAATTTTCGTAATAGAAAATGAACTACTTTTACTGTCAGACTTCTTATTTACAATTTCGTGGCTCTTACACGTTCAATCGTTGCCCAACACACTCCAATATATGTGGTGATCAGCGAACTATTACTGGTGTCGTTTAATCGGTTAATGCTGATCCATGTCTTTTAATCCTTGTATAACTATATAACTTCTCCCCGGTTCCCAAAGCTATCAGACTTTTATCATATACATTGTTTAGCTGTACATTGCCACCTCCCAACAAAAAAGAATACACCCTTCCTTCTGAAAGTTGAAAACAAACACATTTCACGAAAGTGGCGATTAAAAATGGCAGGATCTTTGGCTACGGTCATGGAGCTCCTCCAACGTTTCTACAATCAATAAAATTTATACGATAAAACCCATTTTAAACATCTTACTTGCAAAAAGGAGTTAAACATATATCACGTGCTCAGATTACTTTAGTTGTCTATCATTTCTTACCAAGAATGTTTAAAACCTCTGCCAGTTTTTCAAGTTGATCAAAAGCAATAGATGTTGCTTGAATGTAGGGCACTGAGCATCTCTGGGATAGGCGTAAAGAGAAAGCAGTCAACGTTTAAATTTGTTACAAACAGTGATGGTAAAGCTGCATGAAAACTAGTGCTAAGGAACATGTACATAGTCTTACAGTCTGCTTAAATCTACTTCCTTCGTATGTTTAGGAACGGCTCGTTTGATAAAATTTGCTGGCTCTGAAAAGGAAATGTGCTCAGAAGTAAGAGTAGGCTTGTACTATGGGATATCAATATATAAAATGATAACATGCTCATATTTAACATTAAGCTAACTATTCGTAACTATATACCGGCTGTTTTACATATTTTAAAGAGCTCAACTTTGTGGAACAAACTAATTTAGGCAGGATTTTCTACCATGCAGACAGACTAGAATTGCCGATGATGTTTGCAAAGTCTAGACACCGAGAAAGAGAATGTAGTAAAAACCCTTCCTGATTTGAGATGTTGCTTTTTTGGCATCAACAACTGGCCATATTTACAGGTTAAGCAATAGAAATAGAAATAATGGCAACTAGAGACATTGATGACGTGGCTATCAGACAATGGCTATCATGACCATTGCTGTAACGGCGGTCTATTGTGGCTCGACCACTTTTCTGCCCATCTACAGTCTGAGAACCGTAGAAAAGTCATGAGCAAGCTTAGATCAAACAAGAGAATTGATTAAGTCAGATGACAGCAAAGGACCCCCTCTTTCTCTTTTATTTCTTGATTCAGTATTTTCTTTATTCTCTTTGCCAAGGAAAGGCATTTCCTTGTAAAAATATTAGAGGGGTTCAACTTTTCATTTTTCACAGTAAACGTAACTGCAACGTTGAAGTGGTCTAGTGGAATTAAAAAGGTTCTTATTAGGGTTTAAATTTAACGCAATTTAAGATTCAAAGCACAAAAAACACAAACAATGTTTGCTTGGTTCCTACGACAAGTTTACCTGTGTATGGATCGTCCTTGAATAACTTAATCTTTGCTTCTAATATCTCCTTTCGGTATTATGATGACAAGAAAATATTGTTAACTCTTTCTGTAAGAAAGTATGGTACTTCGAATTCATGATTTCTTTGAGTTTTTTGTCTTCCATACCTTTCTTCAAAATAGGGCCACTTACCTTGTGTGCCTGGTTTGATGTTCAGCATATAGGAATATTTACACAATACGTAAACAACTTTCATGCTACAGTCATAGATAAGGGTTCAAAACAGGATAAGTGTTGATAAGGGCAGTGAGTAAATACTCTGTTTTTTAAGTGACGATCTGATTACGTAGAGTGTTTTAAGCTGTTTTCATTAACAAATCATAAACACTTTTGAAATTTAAATGTGGACTATCGTACAATCTTTCTTTTTATCCTTGAAAAAGATAAAATTGCAGTGATAAATTGCTGTGATAAAACTTCCTTCAGTAGAAGCATCGTTTGAAAACACCAAAGACCCTTTCATTGGCACATTTTATTTGTTGATTACTACCAATAGCAATTGCGACCAGCTCTCAAATTATGGAAAGCAACCAAAAACTAAAAAGGAGGCTAAAGCAGAACTTGTTACAACTAAAGCTTGTTTTTCCTGTGTATATAACAATTCCCACACTTGAGTCCATTGTATTATTAAGTGGTAAAGGTTTCCATTTCCTACTTCGTATAAACAAGCTCTAGATGTTTGATTCATTCAAAAGCTTATTTTTTTTTGCTTTTAATGAGAAATCGCCTTGCCTAATTTTATGCTGCTCATTAAATTTCTCTACAGCCTAAAGTTCCTTACGCATCTAACACGAGGAATTTTATATTGTAATGCTTAAGGGAGCAGAACCGATGACTTACAGGTCGTAAGGTTAAAGGCCTGCTTCCTCTCAGACCTATTCTATCAATGGTTGGTTCTGCTCAACATCAACTGGCAAAATGGTTGGCTGAAGTGTTGCAACCGGTGTCTGATATGTACTCCGTACATTGTGTGAAGGATTCTTTTAGTTTCAGTAAACTAGTACAAGGCCTGACACAGCAGGATGCTCCTATCAACGACACACGAATCAATATTCTCATTCTTTCCAGAATGATTGCCTCTTAGCATAACTTTTCTTATATATAAATTTAATTGGATCTCTAAAAATCATGCTAATTGTTATTGTCGAGTTATAAGTAGGCTTACTTGCCCTCTGTTCTAGAGCTTCCGAGGGCAACAGAAATGCTCCTTTAATACCCTTGTTTGGCTATATTTGCCTTTTTCTTTCTTTTTTGCAGGTTTGCATTTAAAAGATAGCTATTTAATACTTTGTTATAATATTTTCTGTTTAGATTTGTGCACAACAAGAGGAAAAATTTGTAGAATGTGTCTGTGATTTGTGTACAGATGACATAAATCCGAAATTGATGAGTGTCCTAGAAAGTGTAGTGACAGATGTGATATCACAAATCGCAAGAAAGGTACTTAACATATTGACTTTAGCTCCTTGTGTTCCTTCTCCGTTTGTTTCTTTATTTCCTTCTCTATTCATTCTTTTTATTTGCATCCATCCTTTCTTTTTTCCTCTTGCACTACCACCTTGATTGTTACAATGTTTTGATCATTTTCCTTCTTATCTTTCCAAGCTTTCTCTTATTCCCTTTACCGGCTTATTTACTGATACACCTTTTATCTCACTAAATGACTCACTGACACTCAGTGAGTCACTGGATAACTAAATAATCATTCTCATAGTCACTGTCACACACTCACTTACTCACTCACTCACTCACTCACTCACTCACTCACTCACTCACTCACTCACTCACTCACTCACTCACTCTATCTGTCCTTCAAAAAAGAGCAGCACCTGTATGAACATGCCCAGTTAGGATTTACCTCTCCTTCAAAAAAGAGCAGCACCTGTATGAACATACTCACTTAGCATTTACCTCTCCTTCAAAATGGAGCAGCACCTGTATGAACCTGTCCAGTTAGGATTTACCTCTCCTTTAAAAAAGACCAGTACCTGTATGAACATGCTCACTTAGGATTTACCTGTTCTTCAAAAAGGAGCAGCACCTGTATGAACCTGTCCATTTAGGATTTACCTCTCCTACAAAAGGAGCAGCACCTGTATGAACCTGTCCATTTAGGATTTACCTCTCCTTCAAAAGGAGCAGCACCTGTATGAACCTGTCCATTTAGGATTACCTGTCCTTCAAAAAAGAGCAGTACCTGTATGAACATGCCCAGTTAGGATTTACCTCTCCTTCAAAAAAGACAGTACGTTTATAAAGATGCCGAGTTAGGATTTACATGTCCTTCAAGAAGGAGCAGCGCCGGTATGAACCTGTCCAGTCAGGATTTATCTGTCCTTCAAAAAAGAGCAGCACCTGTATGAACATGCCCAGTTAGGATTTACCTCTCCTTCAAAAAAGAGCAGCACCTGTATGAACATGCCCAGTTAGGATTCACCTGTCCTTCAAAACGAGCAGCACCTGTATGAACCTGTCCAGTTAGGATTTACCTGTCCTTCAAAAAGAGAGCAGCACCTGTATGAAGATGCCCAATTAGGATTTACCTGTCTTTCTAAAAAGACCAGCACCTGTATGAACATGCTCACTTAGGATTTACCTGACCCTTACAGAGAAAGCAGTACCTGTATAGATATGCCCAATTGGGATGTAGCCGAGCTTTACGACGAAAGCAGTACCTGAATACACATGCCCCAATAGGGTTCTGCTGACTTTCACAAAGAGTGCAGTACATGCATAGAGGGTTTCGTGGGCTATGTAACTCATTAGGAGTACGGATCAAGCGGTTACGAGTACGAAAAACACGTGGTTGTCTTTGTTTAAAGTTGTTTTTTGACAATTTTGTAGTACGGAATCGCACTCCGGCTTTTCTTTCAGTGCGTGAAACTTTCCTTCGTCCGTACTATCGTACGCTCGCACTCCTATTTTTTCGTATTTTTAAATACATATTAAAAATCACGTGGAAAAATGTACAAAAGTCTGGAAATTGATTGTAATAGCAATGGTGAAGTAGGATTCAATGTTTATAGTATGGAGTACAATAATAATTTTTAACTCGTTTTTCAGAAGTCATGAAGGAGATGGATATCCCAGAAAGTAAAACTAATGACTCGAAAGTAGATAAAGACTTGTCTGCAATTAGGTCTACGTACTGTTTGTTGGTATGTTGTTTGTTGTCGAACAAGTAATATATGAAATGGCCTGTCTACCGCTTATTGTTCAGTTATTATTAAGGCGTGAAGTCCAAACACGTGTTTTATGGTCGTATTTTGTTGACTACAATAAATGTTTCAGCCCCGATTTAAGTTCTCTTTTGTGCTTAATTGTAGGGGGGGGGGGGGGGGTTGAATTACGATTTTTCTATATGTTTCTTTTTTTTGTGAGAAAAATATA
>JAAAKM020073195.1:173815825-173961800 GCA_010016025.2 Alatinidae sp. Z8VKAUB7J3 | reverse complement strand
GAGGAGGTCATATTGCATTTTTTGAAAATTTTCTCTTTCTTAGGACAAAAATTAAGAACAAATATCAAGTAGAACAATTTGTCACTCGTTGAAAATGTCTAACTCAAATTGTCACTCATCGTCGAAAGTGTCAAAAGCGTTATTGTCATCATCCATATTGGCATTGTAATACAGTCAGTTTGTTCCCTTGCTTTTCTTTCTCAAGCTTTACGACTCTGTTGTTCACCAGCTAACATGTTTTCGACTTTGACCAAAAATGGTACAAGCTTGGCAGAGAGCACAGATTGGAGAATAAAGGGCAAGATGTTTGAAATCCTGGTTACGTGCAGCCTGTGCCAGAGAGGTAAACGTCGGCTAATAACATATAAATTATTTGGACAAAAAGAACATTATAAAAAGAGAAAATAAAAAGAGAAAATAAAAGAGAAAATAAAAGTGAAATAAAAGTGAATTAAAAGAGAAAATAAAAAGAGAAAATAAAAGAGAAAATAAAAGTGAATTAAAAGAGAAAATAAAAAGAGAAAATAAAAGAGAAAAGAAAAAATAAAAAGAAAAAATAAAACAAGGAAAATAAAAAGGAGAAAAATAAAAAGAGAAAATAAAAAGAAAATAAAAAATAAAAAGAGAAAATAAAACAAGGAAAATAAAAGGAGAAAAATAAAAAGAGAAACTAAAATGAGAAAAAGTGAAAGAGAAAATAAAAGAGAAACGAAATATAAAATTAAAAATAAAAAAACAAATTAAAAAGAGAAATTAAAAGAACATAACATAAAATAACTAATGTGAGTGGAATAGGACGATTAAATCTAAAATTACGTAAACTTTACCACAGCTTCCAGTTCCTCCCGTACCGGACCATCGGTTGTGATAAACTGTTCTCCGGATGCGGACATACCATAGCGGAATGTTGTTGATCCGACTTGATAGTAGCCATTTGCAGCACCTCGGTGATCCGTCAGGTACACACTACGCGAATTCTTCCTTCTTATTCCTGGAAGTAGGCAATGGTTAACAAGGTTACTTAAGGGCTGTGCAGTTTTAGGTAAATTAGGCATTATGTGGGGAAGGAACGCAGCACAGATCGAAGTTGCTAGTAAGGGAAGAAAACAATTCGCAATGTTCGTTCAACATCGTTGAAGTTGCCGTCGACGGTCAGTTAATAAGAGTCAAAACATTTACCCTAAAGGGTGCATTGGAAGGCGTCCAAGTTAATCCAGTGAAGTGTTTAATCTGGCTATTAAAGCACCGTGATAATCATCAAATCATAGAAGCATTCTATGTAATGGGTAATCAATAATACAATCTTATGCCGCGCTTAGATATTACTAAAATTTGCTAAAATCATAAATCTTGAGAAACTCTAAAACGGTAAAAAAATGTAAATCTTCAAAAACTTAAAATGGTTACAATGTCACAATCTTACGCATCACTTATTACTTTCTTGAATAAAAATGTCTTGGCACGTATTTCAAAAATATAACATTTTTCTGTGGTTCCCAACTTTTAAGAAATTTCAATAATTTTTGTTTAGAATATGCTTACACCTATTTATGTCGTTCGGCATCTACTCACATTTGAAGAAGCCTTATGAGATAACACTTTCGTATTATACTGTAACAAAAACACTCTATCTTTTCTCTACATTTTGGACCTTTATACTAAAACTGTATCGTACATTCCGAATCGCATTGACAGACATTGCTTTCTCATCTTAAATACACTAATTTCTTGGTAATGCCGTTATGAACGAGTTATAGTTTAACATATCTCAACACAAGCAGGCAACAACTAAAACATAAATATCAATTTCTTATCAAACAATATGCCACACAAGTTGCGAATCCTCTGAAAAGACCTCTCTTTGTTTCTTGAGATAAGAAAGGAGGCCATGAACTTGCAATCTTTCAAAGCTCTTTGCTCCTCGTCAAATGAGGCATCAGTGATAGGAAAGAAACTGTGTTCAACAATGGATTTGACTTTCTTATCATAAGACATACCAGAGGACAGACAATTTCAACAGCCTAGACAACACTGTCAAGTACTTGACGTCACTTTCTAATCGACATGCCAGAGCATAGAAAATGCCAACAGCCTAAACAACATTCTCAAGCAAGGGGAATTTCACTTTCGTTTCGTAAGCCATGGCAGAGCTGATTTAGTTTTCCGAGTTTTCAACTATTTAAATGTCGGTCCGCTGACCTCTCACTGCAAGGTACTGCAGTGACATGCAGTCTCCCGCTGTCATGCTCTCGGAAAAAGTGACGAGTGGCTAAACTCGGAGCATTGAATGAATTAAGAGATCGCTGTGAACCATTTGAAAGCAATACGTTCATCCTTATCGAGCTATCCACAAATAATATGAAGCGTTTGTTTAGCCAAACGAATACGTTGGAAACAACTATTTGCAACTCCAAGTCAACATTCCGTTGATAGGTACAACCAGGTGTAGGCGATAATTCCAGAGAAATTGTGCACGATTTCTACTACCCACCAATGAAGGACTAATTGAAAAGGGCAAACCGCTCTATGCGCACATGACCAAGCCGCAATGCATCACCACAGCAGATACCATGAGGCAGATTTTGCAGCTAATCATTCCGGTGTGAAACGGTTTCAAGGGGCTTTAAGATTGATTGGAACGCCAGGGAAATATTTTATAAACTGTAATCAAAATATGAACATAGTGTACTTACGGTTGACGCCACACTTTATTGAATATCAGAAGTTTGACAATATTTTTCGCGCATTGTAATTTTCTTGTTGATATAAAAAAACCTGTCCTAATTTGAGAAGGATATCTCGAGAAATCGTTTAGTTACGCCCTTTCAAACTTTTAGCCATGCGTATCAAACCTTGTAATTTGAAGCCAGTTTATAATTTTCTGAACTGCACAAAATTCCCTGTGTTTCCTCCAGGCCTTTCTCAAATTCAAACAGCCGTTTCTCGCAGTTGAGTCAATTTGTACATTCACAATTCTCTCCTGGAAAAACGTCTCTCCCCTTGCACAAGCCCCTTGGACTAACTTGCTGTACGTTGAAATTTTATGTGAATTGCATACCTTCCACACGGTATGCGTGTTACGACTGCTCAAAGAGTGGAGCGTTACCACAATAGCTTGCAATTTATGGGCGCTGACCGGGCTCGAACCCACGACCTCATGGTTAGGCCCCTACTAAACCAACGCCTTAACCATTGAGCCATCTATATATTTATTTATTTATTTATTTATTTATTTATTTATTTATTTGCTGGAGGATTCAATACATTATAGTTGAGTACATTTTGTTTTGGAAATATTTCAAGGCTGCATTGCAAAGATTTACATTTTAAGTCCAAGTAAAGCCAATATGGTTTGTGAATATCTTTGTCTGTTTTAGTGAGGAGTTGCCAAGAAGGATGTGAAGTAAAAGCGCTTTGCTTCAGGTCACTCAAAAGGAGTGCCAATCCCTTTGCTTATCAGTTGGGAAAGAACTAAGCAAATGGGGGTGTAGTTGTGCAGCAGGAAAAGGGTTTTGCCAGCATGTTGTAGCACTATTGTACCAGTTAGCTCATTATAAGCAGATGAAATTAGACGTGGTACCAGCTGTTGTATCCAAAACATCGGCTCCTCAAGAGTGGCATATTCCTCCACGCACACATGGTTTTAAGACTAGGCCAGTAAGCAGTGTTTTGGTGAAAAAGCCAAAACTTGCTAAAAAATCAGAAGGTAAAGTTGTAGAGGGGGTACAAAGTACCCTTTACAACCCAGTTCAAGAGCCACTTTGCAGTGCTGATATTACTAGGGAGCTCATTCCTTTGCTAGGTGAGGCAAGCTCACCACCATTGTTCACAAATTTATTGGAGGACAATAAAGATTTGGTTGCAACTAAATTTGGAGAGGTAAGGAAGGGTGCTTTTCTACAGTATCAGTGCCCCGTGCCTGTAGAACATGATGGAAACTACCTCGTGAATGATTCAATTCTGGAACCTCCACCCTTTCTATTACCAATTTATGATGAGAGCATGTACATGAATGCATTAACTATCATAACCATCCGGAGCAAAGGTATTGTTTGTATAACCAACGGGAGCAGTTTGTTTAGCAATATTTCTCCTTCTATGGATAGAGAGAAAAAAGCCTTACACTAGTCCTTTTTAGTTATTATTTTGGAAAGCAAAAGGTAACAATGTTAACATTACTTGAGCTCTCCAGAGCTTTAGTTATCTGAGCTGACTATTTCTAGCTAGGGAAATATCTTTTAGTCCTTATAACTATCAGAATAACAAAAGACTTGGTAGCTCTTATTCGTCCCACATTTAACGTGAGATGTAGCTGGTGTAGACATAGCAGTTACATTTTATCGTACCTTTATACCTTATGGTACCATAATAAAATCAGAATTATAGGAACGTTATTTTTCGCCCCCATTTGATTTCAATAACAACAAATAAACAATAGTGTTATTAAATCATTACATAATTGTTCATATATAGTATTATTAGAATAGAATTAGAATAACCACATAAAATTCTTTAAGTTTATAAATCAGCAGTGACCATTCGATAGTGGGTATTCGACAATTTTACGACGTTTGATCGTCTTTATAAAAAATTCCCGTTTGAAGTATTTTACCAATTTTAAAAGCTCTGTTTTATCCATCAATTTACACAAACATACAAATTTATTTGAGATGAATTGAAAAACGTAAATTTTCCTTAAAAAATATTTGAAAATCGAGGAGAAAATTGACCATTTTTATCACAACAGAGGTACCATAAAATTTATAACTTTATGGTCATGATCATTCAAGGATGTTTTTGTCTGGAAGTCGATCTGCCTGAGCTTGCTCATTGTTTTCCAAAGGTTCATATATTTCCGTGTCTTCGTAAACATGATCTTCTGCATGATTTTCAAACTCTTGACCAGCTTTACCACTTGGTATTGATAGTGGCTCTAAGAGTGGGAGCGCTACGTGCATCTGTCCAATTTTAGATGATAATTGCACAAGATTTTTTTCATTTCCGCAAATTTGCCATGGGCCATCCCAATACGCCTGTCAAGTTCTTTTTCAGATGTTCCTGGTTCACAGCACGATATAATAGCTCCCAGGCATACAAAATGTGGCACGTTTTCAATGGCTACATTTTTGATGGTGATTATGGTTTCTGGGTACCTCTCTCCCTTCCAATTGAATATCATGGTCTTAGTCTTACCAGTGCTGATCACCAAACCAAATCGATGTAGAAGATCTTGGAACACATCTGCAGCCTTCTGCAGCAGTTCAATTGTCTTTGCCATGAATGCAAGATCATCAGCATAACCAATCCACGGATAACTCATTTCCCCTCTATATGCGGCTCTATCACTACGATCTCTGGCTTGATCTTTTATCCAGAACTTGAAGGATAAACCAAGTCCCAATTAAGTTGCATGATCATTCTATATTCGCATGATATAGTCAAGGAATAAGTTGAACAGATTTGGTGACTCAGTTCCCCCTTGTCGGACACCGGATGTTGTTTTGAAGTACTCCGTTGCTTCTTTCCATTTCGATTCAGTCCTCTTGTAAAGTTCTTCGATAATTTTCACACAGTTGATCAACTCCTCATTAGCATGGTTGATTCTGCTGAAAATTGTGTGAAAAATCCATTTTCGAACACACCAATCATAGGCAGCGGTCAGATCAATGAAAAGTACTGGTACTTCCTTATTCAGTTTGGATGTAATGTTTTGGATAGACTTTAGAGAGAATATGGCATCTGGGCAACTGAAGTGTTCACGAGATCCATTTTGGTTCAGGAGGAGTTGCTTGTTATACCATGGTTTGTATCCGTTCAAGAATAACATGGTTTCATCCAGCTTTTCAGGTCCCCCCATAAATTCTAGGTCCCCCCATAATTTTAGGTCCCCCCATGGGTGATAGCACTAGAGCAAAATTTCCTTCCCCATATAAGTAAACTGAAGTTCCATAGCTATGATTCTGAAAGGTGAATGGGAGTGCACTTGCTTTCTACATATTTGCAGTGGTGTTTGGTTATGCCATGAGACAACGGTTAGAGAAGAGTAACAGTGTTTGATTCAAAAAGAAAGGAAACGTTAGCAGAATGTGCCCGGAAACAAAAAGCAGTGACCGTTATTTTGCTGACATAGGTAATGGTAAGGAGAGCCATTTATGTTCGCAAGGTATAGTTGTGAGAGAAATACCAAAAATAAGGACAGTGAAAAGGAGAGGTGGCCAAGGGGAAAATGCAGAGGAAGATAGTTTGGGGTTAGAGGCAGCTATTTGATATTTTACGGATGCTTTGACAATGAGGGCTAAACAGCATCACCACAATAGTGTCAACAGAAACATCGAAAAACCAATGGCAAAGTTCAGATTGCTGATAGCAGAGCTCACTCCACTTCCTCTGATTTGTTTCCATCATTCTACTTTCAACAATATCCACTATCTTACAGATGGTATTCCTGGCTGAGTTGACGCAACGGCCTGTGTAAACATTGAGGTTAATAGTAGAAACTATTGTTCTTCTTTTATCATAAGAGCATTTAACTCGTTTCACTATAATGATAAAACCTCTAATGAAAGATTACATTAGCTATGAAAACACGGCAGAATTAAAGAGATTTTCGAGAAAGCCAATATAGGTTGCTTTTGTGGTAGTCTCCCTTATTGGTGCAGCCTCCCTTATTGGTGCAGCCTCCTTTATTGGTGCAACCTCCCTTATTGGTGCAGCCTCCCTTATTGGTGCAGCCTTGACAAGACCCGAACTATAAATTGAATCGACTGATATTGTCATGCTATTAGTTAGATTCTAGATTTCGTATCATGAAACATTTACCATTTGCTGATAATATAACTCAAGACTTTGTAATATTTTAAGATAACTTCACGAACTCGCCAGTTTACAATCTATCAAAATCTAACTCAAGGCTCGCGTCAACTGTTCCATATCCGTTGCTAGCATACAAAGACGCTCATTGGTCGATCGAACACAATATCTTCTAATCACATGTATTCGAACAATAGCTACTACGCTAATTATCGATCATAACAACATTAACATTTCTACCTGAAGCCAAATCTTCCGTTCAAGGATTGTCTGTCTCCCTAAATCCCTGATGTTCCTTTAAAAGTTTACCTGCCTCTCTACACCTTAACAATGTTGATCAAAGAAACTATTACATCATGCGTCAATAGTGTCAAAAGAACCATTTTGTATGAACAAAGTTCAAATTTCATATCTAGTACTACCCACGCTCTATCCTTAACATTATTTATGATAATATGTGATTTGGTATCACATTAAGATTGAATTCTTATAGAGCTACAAGTATGATTTGCTCTTGAAAATAGATATATGTATTCTAATCGAATTTCTCCAGAGAAAGGTTCTAGTCTGAATTTATCTGTTCATGTGAATAATGACAAACAATACTTAGGGCTAAAGATGATATAAAGAACTACAAAGAAAGCAGCACTACAGCATTTTCCACATCGATAATCACAATGGTCTCTAATTAAGGTTATCGTTACGTTTTTGGTTTTGCAGGTCCTATAAAAGTACAACTACAACTTGATCCGGAAGCCCTAAAACTGATCGGAGGCCTTACTGCTGGTGGTCCTGAGGGTGGAGGTGGTGAAGGAGGTGGTGGAGAAGGTGGTGGTGGTGGTGGTTCGGAAGGTGGAAAAGGAGACGGCGGATTTGAAGGATTATTTCCCTTCCCATTTCCTGCCCCATCTCCTGCTCCCAGTCCTGCTCCTCCCCCACCACCACCTCCCCCAACTTTTATCCCGTGGACTTTCAGCTGCGATTGTTTTGTTGGAACGTGTCTGTTTTCGAAATGAAGTATGTGCGGAAAGCCCGTGGAATTTTGTATTTGTATTAGAGACGTGATGTTAGAAGTATATATATATATACTCCAACAATAAGAGAAGTTGGCTTAGAAATTGTATACCTTCATTAGAAAAATTCACTTTAAAGCAATTTCTCCTAGATTTCTATGACTTGAAGGGAGAAAATAGGCCAAAGCTGGTGCTGAATAGGTCTAGTGTTTAAACCTATGAAAATAAACCACATGAAAATAGTGAGCATATGTCACACTGTGAACTCACATCATTGCAGTGTATTACTGTATTTGCTGGCAAATTTCTTTTAATGATGTGCAACTACTATATATTTAGAATACAGGACTATGAAATTTCAAGGTCACTTTCTCAGTGCCATGTAACTGTAGCAAGGAAGGGTTCCAATTCAACCAACCAATTCTACTCAACGTACATTGACATCAAAGCCTTGGTAAAATGAAGGAACTTATAATTCATATAAAAGTACAAATTCTTAGAAAAATTCCAGATGGAAGCAACTGTGCATATGGATAGGGTGATGTGGCTTTGGTGTCAATGTAGGCTACCTCAAATTGTAAACTATTGTGATAATGCTCCCTTTTTAATAAGTATATAATACCAGCTATCTGTCTGCTGAGTAGCCTACTTATATATCTCTGGCACTGACCAAGGATCAAAGCCAAAACACAATAAATAATTATAATTAATGAATTTCCCCTTACCCACTGAATGGAGGAGAACATGACAAGATTGACTTGAAAATGTCTCATTTTAATTATTGGACTTGATGGTCAAATGGTGAAGGCTTGGGTTTTCAAACCAATGGGTCATGGGTTCAAATCCCCTCAGCTCCCTTAGTGAAAAGCAAGCTATTGTGGTAATGTCACGAGGAGACGATGGTAAGCTGCGAAAGATCCTATGCCTGTGAGATGCTGGAGGAAGCACAACACGTGAGGGTATGGATGAGTTGACCGCTTGAGAATAGACCAGAAGCTGAAATGATGATGAAACAGAAAAACATTTACTACTAAATCCCTCCACAAGGCCCTTGTTGTAATTAGTTAATAATACATCAATAAATAATCTGCAGAATGTAAAAACACGATTTTCTGGTTTCAAGTCGATTCATGGCAAGATCCCTTTTTGTAGTACTCTAATGAATTGAGTAACGAGATCTCTATAACACTTCCAATAAATGAACTGGATGTTATTGGTATCGCAAACCACGAATAAAGGTGTACATACAACGTCCTTTCATAAAGAAAAAACAAACCATTTACAATTTATTACATTGTTACTACAGAGAATGACTATGCACAAGTAAAAAACTGTCTAGCAGACCGAGTTCTTTAATGCTCTGTTGATAGCAGCTTGTATTTTCTGGATTATAGGTTTCAAACACAGTATCGGAGTCTGACATTAAAAGTCCGCCAAAAGCCGATTCTGACCGCTTTTGTTGGGCACTAGACCCTCAGCTAATAACATTACTCTTCGATGTGAATACACGTTAATGGAAAATTATTTTCAAGACAATGAGAAGTTGCAGTCAGACAACTGTATAAAATGAATTATCAGTGTTGTCAGAGTAGCACAGCATGCACAAAACTTAAATTTGTTTCGATTCTGTGTGCTCACATTGCACAACATCGAAGAAGGCAACTTTTCCTTGTTCATGCTATTTCTTATAACATTTAGTTGTTATATGTGAAATTTGAATTTTTCTTTCAGGAAAGATTGCACATTCATTTTGTTCAATAAGATATGAGAATACTGGCAGAGACGTTTTCTTGGTGTTACACTACAGGAATTAAGCTGATGTAGAGTGAGTGAGTGAGTGAGTGAGTGAGTGAGTGAGTGAGTGAGTGAGTGAGTGAGTGAGTGAGTGAGTGAGTGAAAAAAGGGAGAGCTAGGGAATAAGTAAGCCTGTGTGTGCGCCAGCGAGTTATTCCGTAGTAGACGCGTGAATGTTAGAATTAACCTGCTTTCCTAAGATGTAACTTAAATCGCATTTTTCCCACTTCTTACGATCAAGCACAACTATTAATCATCAAAACACTACGACAAGTTGTAAAAATTTACAAGCGGCTCAACAGAAGAAGTTTTGATATAAAGGACATACAATTCTGTTTATAGAAAGCTCTTGAGAAGTTTAAACCATTTAAACAGCTTCCATCTTAACATGTAATACAACTTAATAAATTAAGAACTTAAATTACATCTATTACTACAGTTTCTTGACTTAAAAATGTATTTACGGTAAAGAAAATGAACACTCTACAAAACAGTAAGATCACAAACTCCTTTCGTCTGCCACTCCTTAACGCGAATCGTCAGAAATGACCGAAAATTAAACGGGCGAAATATCATACGCAACTGCGTTGTTTGAAAGAGCCAATCAGACTTTGGACTGCCCGAATGGTTTATGTTCTGGACCAATCAACGGTCGCTATAGCTGTATAGGTTTCTTCACTGCAGTACATATCATTATATTGGATATATCAATACGTGTCTACGATAATTTAAAATGGTGACAGCGATTCTAAATGTTGATAAGTTGTGGACACGGAAAAATCCGTTAATCAGAATCTGATCTGCTCCCAAAATAAGACAGATACAACTGTTTCCATAGCTACGTCATTAAAGATTAAGGGCAAGTAACATCAGTACCCAATTCCCCCCCCCCCCCCCCCCCCCCCCAAAAACCCCCCCCCCCCCCACCCCCACAAAAAAATTAAAAAAAACACCCATTTGCCTTACTACGGCCCACAGCTTGAAGAAGATACAGAGCTTGTTAACATGGGGAGTTTAGAGGAACCAAAGGTAAGTCAAAACAGTTTTTCTATTTCGTGACTACAAATTTTCTTTCCCGCCATTTTTATGGTTGCCGATTAAACACGTGGCAGTACGTTTTTCCTTATTTCAAGTGCTAAAGGCAACTTCAGTAACTATTTCGAAAGTTGTGGTAATCATTATCAGCTGTTAAGGTGAAAAATATCCCAATCAAAGAGTTCAAAATTTGCGAGTGAATGGTGAAAACGGCGAAATGCTCGAGAAAAATGGCGCTATGCCCTCATGGCACATAGAGTGCAGATAGTGTGCGTGATTGGTTATCCATCTGATGCCACACTGCAGAGCAGAACACCAACGTTCCCTCTCATGTTGCACCATACTGTTAATTAACTCAATATGTTTGGATATAAAGATGTTACTTGGTGGGATTATCTTCAGACATCGAAATAGGTTCACGATCACGAAGCGTTGAAAGAAATCAACCTGTTATGAAAGTTCCTTTTACTTAGAAAAGTTGGATCACGGCGATAACGAAATATAAACTTAACCACTCTATGTCTGCGAGTCTAAGATTAGTATCGAAGTTATCGTTACCTTTAGATACCCAGCCCTTGTCATAGTACCGTAGATCTCGAATTACTTAGTCTAGCCCTACAAAATTGAGTGATGGGACTCGACAAGCGTTGTAAACAAACTTAGGTGTGTAACAGATCCCGTTGGGAAAGCGGCGACTTTAAAAAGTTACCAGTTAAATATATTTTTAAGCCAAATGTGGTGAAAGTGATGACTTCCCCTTGAAATGGAAAATCTGCGAGTCAAATTTGTTTCCAAGGTCGTAATATGTAACTTACAAGGCGATATCGATGTATCATAGCTCACAACTTGTAGGTAACCCGGCAGGTGATTGACAAGGCCAAGCAGTTTTAAGCAGGGAATCTTAAATTGTTTCCTTTCTTACTTGGCAAGTAAAGAATGATGTCATTACATACCTTAGCTAAGTAGTCACCTGAGAAAATGAAACAGGATAACCAATATCAGGGTCATTAAGTTGAGATTACAACGAGTAACAGATTTACACTGAGTGACATTAGTGACATTGTAGATCATACTGCAGATCTGGGCTATGTTGCATCATCTGAAAAAAGGGGCGAACTATCTTGGGGACTCTATTGTGGGAAGGGAGACCATGGACACCATCATGGCCCTTCGTCACATTAAGGTCGAGAAACAAATATTGCAAGAGTCAATCCATATGACAAGAACAACACAGTTTGATATAATCAGGCAAGCTCCATTCCTCAAAGCTGATATTTTAAAAGAACTGTTATCCAGTCTAGTGTTCAGAATCTACTGTAACCAGCCACAAGATTTCCCCTCCACATTGCCAGAACTTCTTGTTTGTTAAAGGTTATTTAAATGTGTTCATTTAAAGTTGCAAAAGGAATTGTTTTTGCGAACAAGCAGATTAACATTATTGACCAGTTTAAACTTCCAGTTGGGCATCACATGTTTGGTGGTTCAGGTTTAAAAACATGCTTAAAATCTATTTAGTTATCTATTATCTAGTTATCTAGTTATCTATACTTATCTATTTAATTTCTTTTAGAAATAGATAAGTTATTGGTGTTACCTACATATATATATTAACTATTATACTTTGCATTCATATATGTAACTTTGCAACCATAGCTTGACAGGACTCATTGTTTATTTTTAAAAATATGCTTGACATAAGTCCTTGTAAAAGATGCATTACTTGCTACATACTGACTGCAACAGCTGAACAAGATTTCTGTCATGGGTCACACTAGGCCCACAATATGACTTAACCAGTTGATATTAAATCTCTAATTGCCGTCGTAGGCCTACTCAATCCCACATCTCTCCCTGTATCGGTTTTATCTCGATTGGCCAAACGAAATTGCTCCTTCACTATCACTTTTCTTCTGAGTAGGCCTATACTCTTCGTCGTAACGGTTCTGGCTTAGTTGCACTGTAAGGACACTAACTTCTCCAGTGATGAAAAAATCCAAGATTAGATGGAAAATTAGAAACTGTGATCTGATATGAAACCGTTTTGGCATCATGTTTACCTGTTGTGTCATCAAATCAAAGGTTCTCAAAGACGTCATCCATAGGCCTACCATAAATTGAAAAGGTGCTACCTTGCTGCAAACTGTTGAAGAACTTATTTACGTGCAGCTATCAATTACACTTGTGTATCACACCATAGCCCTACCAGACGTAAAAATTTCCACTTGAAGTCTGTCCTCTGAATGCCCTGTCCACTTTTGAAGAATTTCCACGTCGTTCGTGCGGCGCGAATTTCCAGTACGTTGGATTCTTGGCTGCAGGTATTTTAGGGATGCTTATCGCTTCTTACAACGACAGATGGCACAATTGGGCATACAGCAATTCGTCCCTAGTTTGGGATCGTTTCCTCCAAAGAAAATCAAAGTACTTTCTAGGATAAACGCCGATTTCTCCCTCATCACTGTTGAAAATAACACTAAAGCAACAGGCACCGAGATCGAGTGTGCACCCTAAGGGTCACGTGACCGGTCCAAAAGCTGAACAAAAACATCAAGAGGCTCACAGCTTGAGTTACTCAACCCATTTATTGAAAAACTGTGTTTCAACTAGTTCCTTGGAAGAGCGTGTTAATTAGGTAATATGTATGTCATGGGACAGAATATAGAAATTTGCGTAACATTGCCAAAGTCCACATCAGAACGAGGCTGAGGCAAGGTCCGACCCAAGAATGTTGCAATTCACAATGGCTGCATCGTTATTTGTTTACTAAATTCACTGTAACGTAATTATGTCATTAAAATACCTGAATCATGTATCAGATCCTTTACAGTGAAAGTGTATATTTCGTTATGACTTTTGGATAGCTGTTCTGTGTCATGAAGGAGGACTTACGTACTTTTAACACTTTAAGTGACTTTGTTGCAAGTGTTGTTTACTACTTTCAGAGCTAGTATAGTACAAGTGATCCAAAGTCTGATTAAATGTAGGATCACAGAAACGATTTTTTAGCTGTGCAGGCGAAGCAAAATAATTCTACTTTTAATCGGGATACAAAAAATATAAAGCTGCAAATTGGAATCAAATGGCTGTCATGCGTTATACGTAATTGATGATTGCGACAAACATTATCGACAGTCTGAGGGTATAGTGAGAAGCTTCGAGTAAACTTGCTACAGGCCTCAGGAAAAGTATTACTCAACCATCTCACTTACCAATCAACTTTATAAATTGAGTGGTGCCACTTGATAGTATGGAACGTGAAATAAGGACGCATGGCATGCAATAGGGTGACTTTTCAAGGTTTATCACAAAAATACGAAAGTTAGGGATATCTTCAAGCCAAGCCTATATAATAATTGTTTTACAGAAATAACATCTTCTGATGTAGCCAATTGATTTCTAGAACGTTGAGCGCTTCTAATGATGTATTATAACAGATTAAGCATGAGAACGATTTCTGAAGGTGATAAGACGAGTTTGCCGGTACCTTTACGACCTATAAGCTCAAGCACCAACCCATCAAAGCTGATCCCTCAGATAGAGTAACGTCACCGATATATCCATAAAAGCAAAAAAGTTGACTATCTTTTTTAAAATCTTTTACAGAGTCATTATCATCTCTAAATAGCAAGTGGCTCAGTTCAAGTGTCTTTCAGAATTGGCAATGAGTCACTAGAATGTGATGCATGTACTGAAGTATGCTCATATAGCTTATTGTAGTTAAACCCCTCTTGTGGGGAAATCTTCGTTCCTATACCTAACCTGCTTTCTCGTGACGAAGACTTACTTAAGGTCACAACCTCATTCTCAAACGAAATAGAGGGAGGGTCAGGCATCTTAAGGACTTAATTAACTGCGTATGTATGTAAAGAAACTGAAATGCAATGTAAAGTTGTTGATATATATTTTTTGACTTTCCAAGATTCATTAATAACGTACTTGCAGGTTTTGAAAGTTGCAGTCGTAAAGAGGTGACAGATTAGATGACGATAAAAAAGCAACTGTTTGTAGCTTAATGTAAAGAGTGGCTTACGTCAAAGGCGCTCCACACAGGCTTGAATCGATGAAATACATTCTGTTTACAGTCAGTGACGGGAGCACAAATTTATTCCAGCAAATTGTGATACAAAAGAATAACGGTGAATCGCATAGAAGGTGAAGCAACGTATCTGACGATAATCAGGGTATTCAACTACCTGGTTCTTGGTAAAACAAGTACGTCACAATACGCACGACGTTGGTTTAAGATACCTATAGTGCTGTGTAAGTTAGAGATGGGTCATAAGGAGTAACGCGAGGGTAACGGGGGTATCAAACAGTGTGTACAGTGACTGAGTCACATCAAGTAACGCGATTGACCCTTTTGTCACTTTCCAACTTTGAGTTTATGTTGCAAGCTAACGCTATTTACTGCGATTCTTGTTTCAATGTTTCTTATACAATGGAACTTAAAGTGCCTGATACCCTCCTGTTTTAAAATGTTCCGCTCTGGCTAAAACTGTATTTACGTGTTGCTCATTCTCGACGACCTAGGAGATTGGTAATAACTGTAAGTCACATCTCGTTGTAAACATTAAAACGAGTATCTTCACAACTTACTTTTCTTATTGACCAATGACCTATTGTTCTTCTTGTTTTTGGTGTTTGTGAAGGAAAGGCAGTGTGGTCTTCATCGTTATTTACGTCACACTTTAAAGGACATTCTTTTAGACCCCACAAAGATTTTCCTTTTCGCAAGTCAACCCCAACAAATCTAAAAACAAAACAAAAGACTACATGTGAGATTCCCAGAAAATCGCGAAGATCGAAGTAATCCATCGCAAAGCCAAATTATCACAGAGCACTTGTCCAAAGGGAGAGGGGTCGATTCTGGTGTGGCCAGTTATTTGGTTTGGGACTCTAGCCGTAAGCTCAGCTAGAGTCCACCAAGTACTAAATGGGTGCCTGGAGAAATCTGGGGAAGGCAAGCAGGAAAGGGGTGCGAAAGTACAGGATGGCTGGCCCCCAGCCCCCCACTGCACTTCCTGGCGGAAGGGCCTTGAAACGGAGATCAGCACCGCCGGTTTGGACTTTAAGGCTCTAGTGCCGTATCATTTACCTCTTTTTTTACTTGATTCAAACTTCAAGCACAAGCTTGCAACTTACGAATAATAGAATCAGCGAAAGATTACGCATTAGCGGAGATACAGAGGAGAAGGCATAGGTTTTATTATAGATCTTACAAAGCTTAAAATAAGTTATTAATATTTCAACGCGTTGACAAGCCATTATTTCGCAAACCCTCGTTAAGTTCAGACTATCAAAGTAAAGAACTTGGAGCTATGGCCAATTGTTTTGTTTTTATTTTTGTCATTTAAAAGCCTTCAATTTTCTCAACCCCTCCCCCCAACCAAAAAATTACCCTGAAAACGTCTGTACACTTCCCAATAACCATTACTATATGTAAGCACTGGTCAAAGTTTGTAACTTGTAGCCCCTCCCACGGGGACTGTGGGGGAGTAAGTGGTCCCCAAAGACATAGTTATAAGGTTTTTCGACTACGCTGAATAAAATGGCAAAGCACCAAAACAGCTCTATTTGAGCACAAAAGACAGCACGTAAAGTAGATATGAATAGCTGTCCTATAAGAGTAAACGTGAAGGAAAAGGAAGCGTGAAATGTAAAGCTGTGCATGGGAAAATGAAGGTAAGGGTGGAGTATTGAATGGGTAATTGTAAAGTCCTTGTATAGGTCAACTATGGGGGCATAGATCAATAGACAAAAGAAAGGTTAAAGTGGAAATTACTAGAAACAACATTAACATTTTATTTTACAAGCAAAAAATACATATGGGTGGCAAAAGAATAGAGGGGATTTGAAAAAAAATTAAGAGGAAAGTTTAAAGGGTTTGTTAAGGACAGTACCAGCTACGAAATTGGATAAGCACAGAATAAAGTGATGCACACTGAATAAAGTACACATTTGAATGAGAGAAAGCCCTCTTTGTTACTATACAAAGGCAAACGATGGAGACAAGAGCTTGGGATTTGATAGATGAAGATTCTGTAGTCTGGCGCAATCTATTAGATATCATAGAGTCAACGGGACAGCAACTCACTAATAGTTGCTTCTGTAGCATGACCGATTTAAGAGAGACGTTTGAGTGAGTAGACCAAGCATTATGATCAAAAGTCGACAAGAGAAAAACGATTAATGGTAAGACTCTAATGTGGATTTTCTGTACATTGGCAAAACAACTGCTAAAGAGATCTAACGTCATCATTGAGATAATATCAACCGCACAAGAGTTAATTGCTGGTGATATGTGTGGCATGAGGGATTCAAAGGACTTTTGAGCGACATAAAACCGGAAAGAATCCACATAGGTACACAAGTGCTGCAAGGACAACAGATGTCATGATCAAAATGGAAGGAGAGAAGAAAATGAACCAAATGGCCATGTCATTTCCAAACGCGAATAAAGTAGACGAGAAGCAACAGGAAGTGATAAAAAATTACCTTTTACGCCTAGTTCCGGTTAATGTACTGACATGCAGCATTCATAAGCTATTTTAATTGACGAGCAAGTATGAAACGGGTATACTACGGTTCCTATGTGTACGCCTAATGGGTTCCCCTTTGAGAGCTGCAAGTGTGAGGTCTTGTGTATGGTTAAAGTTTTACAGTAAGTTTAATCTTCAAAATAATTTAGGTTTCACTTGCAAATGTATTAATTTCAGCTCATCTGAAATGTTTTTATTTCATAACTTAATTCAAGGTGACTGATGGACAAGTTCCTTTTATACACAACAGTATCTGATACAATCGTCGAGGTAGGCAAATTAAAACAACCTTTGCACTTAGTTGATTTGAGATTATAATGCTGTACACGGACATTTGGTGGCACGGTTATCACTTAGATGTAGCCTATATTAGGAATTTGAGAGAAAATATTTTGTGACGTCATCACTTTAGGGCTTTATTAATGCTCGAAAAAAAAATCCCGGCCCTCGACCGGTAGTAAAAAGAGTTTAAACGGTCAGGTATGCAAATACAGATTTGTACAACTATATTGCTACTTCATGGACTCTGTTTTTTGAGTCCAACAAATCAGGTTCCTTTAAGGATTCAAAAGTTCGCTTGATTGCTAGATTCGTCTTAAAACAGGGCGAAGACTCATAAAGCAACGCAACTGGGTAAGACAAGGAAAAATAAAATGTAAAAAGGATTTTTGATTTAATGTTTTGTACACATTCAGATAAAACCCTAGACATGAAAATGTTTTCTAATTTATCATCGGTGCTTTATTTTTACTAAAATACTTTATTACATCATGATATGTTTATGTTATAAAAGGAGACAAGGAAACGATTGGTAGTAGCATATTAAGCCAAATTTGACATAACATTAACCGAAACAGTTCCTAGAATAGTATAAACTGTAACAATTTTGGATCTTGATCTCCAATAAATTTAAAAAGAATCACAACATCCAACAAGCGACTAGACCACGGCGAATGAAATCCTAATGACTCGGATTCTCCGACATAACACCGTGTCTTTTCAGCAGCTGCAGTCAAACACAACTGACTGAAAGATACTAAATTACGCTGTACATATATAGATTAAGGAATGTACAATTGCACAAGAAAGTATGCTAACTGTACACTGAAATAGCAGCTACATACAAAGCGTCTTGATTTCAGTTTTGACATGCAAGGTTTGCAATGTTTATGTGCATACGTCAGAGCCTATTGTTTGGCTAACAGTCGTGGGCACAAACAAAAACAAACACGATGTTGCACAAAGACGATAATTGCAGAGTCCGGGGGCATAGTGAGAGGCTTCTAGTAAACTTCCAACTTGCGTAAGGCGAAGTGTTACTCGACCATCTCACAGTTCCTTAAAGACTTACTATGACATAAAAAATAGTGTGATTCAAAGAGTAAGAAGAGAAGGCCACCTTTGCTATTCACAGCAGTAACAACTTGAAAGGAGACACTAATGGAGGACCATGATTGCTAAAGTCGCAAATACGGCATTTGAATGGAACTTTGCCTTGCAAAATCTGATACGAGATCAAGGATTCACAACCGCAAAACAGTGGTAGTATGTTAATATGTACAAGTGTGTATTTCTTTTAACATTTGGAAGACTCTTTCGTAGATTTTAACAACACATTACTTTTTTTACATAACACAGGTGTGGTGACAGGCTCATGCTCCATCTGGACAGAGAAAATTATTCATCTGCCGCAATCAAGCTGTTCACATACCAGTTCCAGTTACTTCTACTGGAAATAGATAGGTGATCTCCCATGTTAACATACTCTATTTCTCCAGCCACCACAGTAGCTTCCAATCATCCACCGGTTGACATAGATATCTAGTACTGTTTTGAAGTCTTGTCGATTACATGACACAATGGCTTCAGGGCCTAAAAAGCAAATACAAATACGTTGAGTTGTATTATAAGACCATGCCAGTCCTCTCACTATTCAAATCAACATTTGTTTAGCATCACTAAAATTAAGTTACAATACATCAATATTTTAAGTTGACGGTGGAAGCCGTCTTCTGTAGCTTTTTATTGAATTTACATTAGTTGTCTAATTATGTTCACCTTATGCACAGCCGTCAATCTGGCTTTACACAAAAGCATTCCACACAAGGAAGACCTTCACAAATCTGAGATTGGCACATTATTACCATGAGAAGAAGGTCCTGATGCACATTTTCATGAGCAAGATCATTAAAAAATATCACAGGGAAAGAAAAAATGGCAAAGCTATTGTGCTAAAGCCTCCATCTAGCCTTTAATCTCTTTGGTCCTTGCAAATACAATAAAGTTATGAGATGGAAGCTCAGTTGTCACAATTCTTGACGCTCCAGGTATCTTTCCTTCCTTAGCTTACGGAATTATCTTGGACCAGAGCATGCATGCTCTTGATATAACTGCTTATATTGAACAAACCTATTCTGCACAAAGTCGTCCATGATAATGCTTAAAGTTTTTATGCTGTAGGCCTAACCCTCCAGCTCCCCTGGAATGCTTTTATAATGCCATAGACCTCCATTAAACTTTTTGGGTTGCCTTCTTTTTGCTTTGGTAAACAAGGTACACTCACGTAGCTTTTAGAGCTGTGTTTACTTCAGCAAAGAATGCCCTTGCTGTTCTATGCAAGTATTTGTTTCACCATACAAAAGTTCCAAAAAACTTTAAGCAAAAAGTAACTTATCCTAAGGGATAAAATATATAAAATATACAAAATATATACCATGTATAGATACATATAGGAATTTAGTTTCAAATATACAAATAGAAAAGGCTGACAAAACCTGCCGTCGTTTTCGTTTTCCTCTGAAGTCGCCGTTGCAGAGTTGGCTTGTTAGGTAGTCGCATGAGAACTGGATTGATCAAGTCTTGTGAAGCATTTCCTATAACGGGCGTTGGCCTTGATCCAATCTCAGTTGTGGCTTCGTTTCTGTTGGCGCCGCGGTCCTGGTCTTCATTGCATGTCCATCCGGGAGATGAGCGTGTTCCGGTTGGCAGTGAGAAATGACAGAGGTGGTCGAAAAGGGCTTGCAGTTTTTCCGTTGATGTTCTCTGCATCTCCATGAAATGCTGCCATTCTTGTTTTCGCGGTGTTTGTAGTATTCCAACGATTTGTAGATTAGGGTTCTATGGCCTCTGTCAATTTCTCCAAATTCTACCATGGCCAGTTGTGATTTGGATGCTGTTAACTTAATCCAAAGTTTTTAATACAGAACTCGTAAAATATATTACATAATCTTACATAACCAACATAAAAGACTGCCAGTGATACCGAGAGCCGACCATAGAGTAACAAGCACTGATAAGGCAGTCCAATGCCGCTTGCTGTCCGTCCCACTGGGTCGAACAAAAGTTTATAAATAAATGTTGACGAGAGAGAATCGCGTGAACAAACAGCGTGCTTAGGGGTATTCCTGGTAAATTAAGAACAGTGTGCTTACTACCAAAATAACATCTTACTCAATAACACCTTGATGTCACTTTCAGGTGATGAATCGTCGCGTGATGAATCGTCGCGTGATGTATCGTCGCGTGATGTATCGTCGCGTGATGAATCGTCGTGTGATGAAAAGTCACCCAATCGCCAGTACACACCTGAGAGGATCACAATCCAAGAAATATCATGAACTTGAATAGATCAGATAGATAACTTTATAATTTATCAATGGTAAAGAGATGCATTGAAGAATGTAAAGATATATCCTAAAAGCTTTCCACTGTTCACAAGGTGCCTCGATATCAGATGCTGTCTGCACAGTGCGTTTTAACTGACTAGTCCAAACCTATGATGAAAAGAAATTTTAACAGGTAGTTTAACAGTTTTATCCTTGACCACTTGGTCAAACTGCTATCGACAAAGCTACAGGTGCAATAGGGGAATATGGAGAAGAAGATTCAGTGAAAAGGGCTCATACGACTTAAGGTAAAGGTACGAACAGTGTCTATGTGTTACGATCCTACCTTCGATTTGTCGATTAAGCAGGTATCGACATATATCAGGCCAAAGCAAGTAATATCAAATGTCAAGCATAAATCAGAAAAACGATTAGAAACAGCATCTTTGAGCAATCTCTCGATCAAAGACCCCTGCTGAGCAGTGGGCCAGAATTTGAAACTACCCAGAATAAACATACAACCCACCAAACCGGCTAACCAATAAATAAAGGGTAGATGGGGCGTCCAACGGCAATGCTCCTCGATTTAGGCTACCGGGCAGAGAAGGAAGCCATGGGGTACACTGGGCTGTCCAGTTGGACTGCCTCTCACGGATCACGGAAAGAATCTGTCTTCGATGGGAAAGGATACTGAGATCTCTCTGAAACTTCACCCCTGGTCAGCAGAGGCTGAGGGGGGAGGGGAAGACACTACATCCATTCCCTGACAAAAGGCCGAGAAGCGATTATCCGCAGAGCATGTTTGTGCTCTACCTTCACAAACGAATGCCTCAACATAGGATTATTTGAGTCCGTCTCGTTAAGAAAGTCTTTCTCTAATTTAGCTGAAACACGACCTGGGCCACGCGGGCATTGCTTCCAGTCCGCATGTGATCCGCAGGCAGCCAATAGAAGAAGCCTGGTCTAGACAGATACAACTTCGAAACTATGTACGCTACATGAATATCTCTTTAGCAGTAACGTGTTCAAATCACGATCGGATTCTTCTGATGAGTAAAAAACGTGCCTGGAATCTTATCTATCTAAATGAATGACATCAATTTTTCTTACTAAAAACAATAGTAAACCATATATGGAAACATAGGGTTTCCCATCCCAGAATCCTCTACAAACCTTAAGAGTCTTGAGAGAATGAATAGCAAACGAGACCCTTTCTGATATTGATCAGCCATCTCTGACTAATGACCGCTACATCCATGAAAATAATTACCTTTTCCTGAGGGTTCCGATGATTTTCATTTGGTGTGTTGCATTCTAAACCTGAAACATAGGTAATAAATTCTATTAAAAAAACCTGTCATTTCATTTGATTTAGGTCTAGATATCTTAATAGTTAACAACAAAGCTCTCTGTGAACCTAATTTTTCAGTTGCATACACGATTTGTATAAGAAACTCGCTTATCAGCAACTGTACTCGATTTTGAAAAATTATCAAGTAACTCCAGTACTAGTGGCATTTTCCCAACTCTCAAAAACTGACAAATTCCTACTTGTAATGACAGAATATGCTTAGATTTCATGAAGTTATGAACTGTTAATCATACCTTCCTAAGATAAATACCTTTTCACTTGCAGGAATGAAGCTTCATTACACTTTAACTTTTACAGAATTGTAACAAGTGAAATGCCAGGCGGAAAACGCAATCTGCTTATAAAAATTACAGCCACGCTAAGTATCTTTAACGAAAGGGAGATATTGATATATTTTTCCTTTTATTAAAAACTAAACTAAATATCTAACTTTAATATCTATTTGTCTCTTGTTAGTTGTTACCACTTTCCTACTGTTCCTTTGCCGTCTAGTAATTGAAAAACTGACTTAAAATATGTGTGCTATATTACATGCCTGATGAACACCCTGACCAACAAATGAAGAACTACAGAGAATCAGTAGTGGCCTTTTCGGGACTCGTAAATTATACCCGCAAAACATTTTTATTGAATTTTACTAACTTGAGCTATGACGTCACTCGTAAATTATACCCGCAAAACATTTTCATTGAATTTTACTAACTTGAGCTATGACGTCACTCGTAAATTAGACCCGCAATTTTAATTTGAATTTGTGCGAGGTCATTTTATCATTAAAGACAAAAATTGTTAAAAGAATTTGCAGTTAAGCTCGTGTTTTAGATTTTTAATCAACATCATGCTCCTTGTGCAGACTCATAGATTTTCTGCTTTCAATTTTATTGATATTATTTAGTCTACACAAATTTACATTTATCTAATGATACGCTTTACGTGTCTATGTTTACATGTTTTTGTCTCGCACGGAATCCTTAGGGCATCAAGCATTTATGAATTTCATGTAAACAAAAGCTTGTTTATCTTACGTTTGTATTTAACGAAACGATAATAATGCCCTTTTAAAATTGTGGAAAACCAACAAATAGTTGACGCCATTCCTTCCTTATATTTCTGCTGTCGTGACTGTGCAGTGATTGTTTTACGCCTCAGCTTCATGGTTGTGATATGTTTAAGAAGGATAGTTTCTCGTCAGTACACGTCTTTTTATTTTAAGCAACTCCATTTTCAGGTTCAGGCCTCGAGTTGCTTAGCAATTTCCAAAATTAGGCCTGGAGTTGTAGTAAGTAGTTGTTTAGGTATCACTACCTATGAAATACTAAATAATGGTTGGATCTTTGATCTCTTTGCTTGACACATTATCAACAGTGTGATATTTGTTATATATCAACAGTTTGTAATCGATTCTTAATAAAAAACGTTTCTTGATTTGTTTTTCAGGCTTTTTAAATTTGTCCCTCCTGAATTTGAGGCCTCAAGTTGCTTAGCTTGTTGCTTAGATTTTGGACTAAATCGAAGCCTCACACCTAAGCAACTTTGCCGAGTAAAATGTATGTGTCTGTAAAACACGAATTTTGTAATAGACGCCCCCCTGCTTTTAAACGCTCCCATCAAAAAAATTCCCCCTGTAAAAATTGTAAAATTTAATAAACACCTAGGGTAAATTCTATTCAAAGTAATACGATACTGATGTAAGTTTAAAGCGTTGTGTTGATATAGTTCTAATGATGTCACATTTTATGTGTTTGCCTTTTTTTGCAGCCGGAAATAGTTAAATTGAAGACAGTGCAAAATTCTCTGGCAGAGATTAAAGGATGCATCGATTATTTACTACAGCGAAGATTTTCTTCTGGAAATATAGCATCTTCGGTTGGTAGTGAGACAGATAGACTTGTTCACTGGTGCCACGGAGCACCGGGCGCTGTACATTTATTCATTAAGGCACACGAGGTAATGAGTTTTAGTTGTTTAATATAACATAGCTTAGACCAGTATCGTTGTACAATCTCTTGGTTGTTTGTATAGAGCGTTGACCCATGTTCACTTGAATCGTGGTGATTACATATAATTTTTATTTATTTAGTTACAACTGCACTGACTGGCTAGATTCAGTATGTCTACTGTGCCTCGTAAGATATTGCCTCGTTTTAAAGTCTGATGTTGTTTTGTAGTTTGTGTTGTTATCAAAATCGATGATACTCCTCGTGAAATCAATACGCGAAGAGTGGTTGCCTTTTATGACCTTCTTTCGTGTTCTTTCAAGTTCCCTTCTATATTTTGTTTCTTTTTGCAGTTGTCATTCTTCTTCCACATTTTTGCTTTAGCCTGCCGTCTTAGGCTTTTTCTCCTTAATGTTGTTTACATTCCCCCCGTACTTCTCAAAATACATAGCATCAACTTAATCAAAATATTATATCTCTGCATGCATTAAGTGGTTCGTTTAAAGCTCTTGGCCTTTTGAAAAGAAAGGCGATGAGATATTCTTTTTCAATGCAGTTTTAGACAGTAGTGGTGAGGGGTATCTGGAAAAGGTGGTGGGGTTATTCTTTTGCAGTGCAGTTTTGAGCAATGGTGGTGGGGGTATCTGGAAAAGTACCGACAAGTCCGGATGGCAGCTTTGGTGATATTGGGGCTTAATTTATAGGCAAGTTACAAGCTTAGGGACTTGGAAGAACACATGAATTTCCATTTAAGAGCACCCAAAAGAAAATCTAGTGTTTAGGGCGTATTTGGAAAGTTGGTACAGTTGAAACTAATGCTCTATTGAAATTGAATCAGGCCTATAAGTGAGGAAGTATTGAAAATATATATTAATTTTCCGTGACTTTGTCCCTGACACGAGTGTACAGTTGGTTGAGGTTGAATCGTAGAGTATGCAATAACACCACATACAAGGCCAGCACATTTTGGATAACAAAAAGCGACAAGGAAACATTTACTATTATCAAAAGAAAACAACCCCAATGATACTTTGGCTGATTATACCAGTGATTTATATTTGCTTTGTAAAGAAGAAATTTAGATCTTGAACATTTTCTAGTGAACCAATACAGACAAGCTGTCGGTAAAATGCCATCAGGAAACTACAATTTAGACAACGTTTCGTCTTTCTTCACGACTGAGTTTGATCTTTGTTCACTGGACGTCACAATGCTAACCAGAACATCAGCGTTTTGACTACCAGTGTACAAAGACTTGACGAAGTCTTGAAAAATAGTCAAAACAGTCTTAATTGTAGTTTTCTTGTTGGCTTTTTGCCTATACTATAGATTCTTATAGGTCCCTCATGATAGAGCTTAAGTGCCTCTGAAGGGTTAGGAGCTACTCGAAAGGAAGGTATAAAAAGGCAGGTAGTGGATGTGGAAGATCTAGGCCTCTGAAGGGTTAGGAGCTACTTGAAAGGAAGGTATGTTTTTTCAAGGAATCCCAATCATCACTACATGGCAGTGTTAACCTTGCCACCAAATGCCCGTATGCTAAATCTCACTCTCAAATCTCGTATCAGCTGTGAGAAATGGCTGTTTGAATTTGCAAACGTCCTTAAGGAAACTCTGTAAAATTATCTCAGTGCGCTCATTTGTATCGCTCTCAAAAATGGACAGATTATAATCTATGTCAGATAGAAAAAAAGCGATCAGTCCAAAATATTGTCAGATTTCTATCTCTCTCGCTCTCTCTCTCTCAATGTTGAAGTTTTGCGACATTTTTTGCATATCAACCTAAACATGTCTCTTTTATTGAAAAAATGCGTGGAAACTGTAGATGTATAAGCGAGTTATAACTTTCTTGTGACGTTGTGTAAAAAAAGAGAATATCCGTCATGTGGATTTTATGTTATTTACGTTTTTTGTCTTCAAATGCAGCACATGTCGCACAGTGCAGGGAATTGCCTAAACAACGCCCATTTTGAACGAGATTTTGCATACAGTGTACCTTTTGGGATCCCCACAGGTCCTCCCGATACCTTTTGATTCCCATCACTTTTAAAACCCGGTTTTCGGCCGATCTCGCAAACTACTATGTCCAGGTATAAGAATAATGTCGAGTACATTTCTCGAAATGACGGTAGATGCACAATTTCAAATTTTTTACTTTTAACGTCAATTGCAGAAATATTGCGCAGCGGAATTTTAACAAAAATAGTATCAAAATTTAGCCCATTTATTCATTAATTGTCCTAAAAAAATTTATTGAACTCTATTTAAATTTCGGGGAGTTATAGTCCGAAAACAGCCCACCACAAGCACCACTCTCTCTCTCTCTCTAATACGCCTTTTCGTCTCCTAGGAAGACATAGAGTCAGGTTTTTCCACATGAACTTATTTCGTGCAGCTTCCTCTGTGCCGAATGCCTAGATAGTCAAATAGCACAGACTAGTAAATAGCTTAAACTTAATTACTATTCTGTGCCAATATCTGACCGAAAAGGCATATCATTGATAGCATATGAGGGCAGTAAGCATGAGTATTTCAAATTTCTGTTGAGCTTAAGCCATCATGAAATTCCCCAGGGAGCAAAAAGTCTTTGACCCCTAGAGTCCCCTTGTCTACGAGGCTGTGCCTAGAACGTAACACTCAAGAATAAACCAGTTGTATTAACAAGAGTGTCTGTAAAGGACATCAGTGGACTTTGAATTAACCAATGGTTATACAATTCAGAGGGCTAAAACCTGTCACGTAATTCTACACCTTGTCTAAATTGAAGTTCTGCCCTTTGGAAGAGATCAACAACTCTATCTACGCTGTAAATTAGAAGGAATATAATTCACACCGATTTCACAATAAATCTCCTTGAGGCAAGACACCTGGACATTAAACATTCTGATGGTCTTTGCGCAATTGCCAACTCTCAAACATGTACAGCTGTTCTCATACATCTGGTTCACCGCTTCAGATCTCCCCAGTTTGCGTCACATGAACATGGTCCCGTGACTGAGAGGCCGAGCAGAAGAGAGAGCTAGTCTGTGCAACTAATAACGGAAAGCGTGTTAATGTAGCAGCCAGGAAAGACAAAATGTTAGAGGTCATAGAATTTTTTTACGATTTAAAACGCAGAATTATTCAAATTTTTGTGGATCTCGTTTCCAAGTGGAGGCGACAAAACGTCCTTGAGCCATAAAGACACAGGCAAAACAATCATCAAGTTTAGATTTTCCTAAGTATTAATTTACAACAAATGTGTTGTTTATGTTATGTCCTGATGGTCTGTTCGTTACTGTACATAATTCTGTCTTCAATATTATATATACGTTTTTCGTAAGCTAGTTCTTTGTACAATCTCACTGTCACCAGGGTCTTTCTTGGGCACCATGTGTAAGGGTGAGGACCAGCAGCTGTTGGATGGACGTATGATACCAAGCTGTAGCATATGATCGAATTCAGCCTTGGCAATATGAAGACGATCAAGAGCTAGGCGTCGTGGTCTTGATGCAACAGGTGCGCCACTGGTATCAATGTGATGCGTGATGTTATGCTTGATCGAGGTGGTGTTGTAGCATGGTCGTGTCAAAGTGGGATGCTGATGAAGAAGATCTTGGTACGAAGAAGAGGCGGAAGGAGTGCAAAACATTGGACTGAGGGAAAATGTTGAGGATGAAATATCTTGAACTGAAAGGCTTGTTGTAGTGTCAATAAGTTGACGATGATGCACATCAACCTTTAGTCCAAAATTTTTGAGAAAATCGCCCCCCAAAATAGGGGTGGGTATGGCAGCAAGTATAAAAATCCAGGGAAACGTTCTGCGTAGACCAAGGTCTAGAGTAATGGATTGTTGTCCGTACGTAGCAATAGACGATTGATTGACAACTTGCAGTTGTAAAGTAGAGGGATGTTGTTTTTGTTGGGGGGTAGGTGGGAGTACGCTTAAATCAGCTCCAGTGTCCACAAGAAAACGGGTGCCTGTGTGGCGGTCTCTTACATGAAATAGGCGACTACCAGTGCTAGTGCCAGCTGAGCTTGTCACCTTTAGTCGCTGGCAGGGGCGTTTCCCTGGGGCAAGTTAGGATGGGCAGTAAAGGAAAACAAGGTGGTGTGCATTTCCGTGCCTCAGCACCATAGCGCCTGTGGTACCAGCATTCAGAACCAGCATGGCGAGGATAGCCTGGGCTACGTGATGATAGTCGAGGGTGGCTGGGGAGCAGGTACGATAAGGAGAACGTCCCCGTCGGGAGAATTGAGTGGTCAACGCCTGCACCTGGCTTGAAAGTTGATTAATTTTAGCCTTGACTGACTGACTGACCGACTGACCAACAGACTGAGTGACTTAGCGACTAAGTGACTGACCGATTGCCGGACTGAGTGACTGACTGATGACTGAGTGACTGACTGATTGACTGATTGGCTGATTGACAGACAGACTGACTGAATGACAGACTGACTCACTGACTCACTGACTCACTGACTGACTAACTGACTGGCTCACTGAGTGACGGACTGACTCGCTGAGTGTGTGAGTGTCTCACTGACTGTCTCACTAAGTGAGTGAGTGACTCAGTAAGTGAGTGAGTGAGTGAGTGAGTGAGTGACTGACTGAGTAAGTGAGTGACTCACTGAGTGAGTAAGTGAGTGAGTGCCTGACTGATTAACTGACTGACTGACTGACGGACCGAAGTAGTTCTGAAGACCGAAGTAGTCCCGAAGACTGATGAACAAACTAAGTAGTTCACTGACGTGACTAAGAACCCAGAGCTGAGTAATTTCAACAATTTAACGGAGTATTTTAGACAGATGTTCACTACCAGAATCATTAGCGTACGAACCTTACAACGACATATCTTTCGGAGCTTTTCCAGGTAATTTGAAATGATAGGTATTAAATGCAAAACTAAAAACGCCTTCTCAATGGATGTCAAGTTAGTGCAAACTGTTAAAGCAAGGTAATAGATATCTTGGTAATATGGCACCTGGAACGGTTTTGTGCAGTTTGAAGATCAGGGAAAAGTACCACAGTTTTTTACTTTTCTTTGGAAAAGGTTATCCTCTTCAGTTTGTTTGTTACAAACTTTCATGGTTCAGTTTTATCCTTTTCTACTTCGATTAGTGGATGGCAGAAACAGTTCTCGAGAGGCTTATAGAAGAAATAAAAACTATCAATAATAAACTGGCACAAATTGGATGCTCAGAGCTACAAGTAGGAAGTAAGTGATGTCTGCCTCAAAATCATGCTAACATTTTTTATGCTTACATTGCGTACTGTATTCCGGACAGTCTTTAAACAAGAAAGACATAGCATAACATCTTGAAAATTCATCACAGAGCAATGTTTGAAAGCAGAAGTAAACAGTAGCGCTAATGACATGGTGAATTAGTTAAATGAGAGTTGAATCTTGAAGTCTCTGATGGTCATGCCCCTGACAATGTAGCAAAGCACTGTTATTTTGAAGGAAACAGTATCCTCACAGGGTCACCAAAAGCCATCAGACTGGAGGAGCATCTATTGTTGAAAGTCAAAATGACATGAGCAATGTTTTAAGCGTTGGATGTGAGGTTTCAAGCAACCCATCTTTCCAAAAAACATCTCCAGTTAAACGTCCCCTCCAGAAGTAAAACTTGTTCTAACAGGCTTTTCTAAGTTTGTGAATTCATTGAAAGTTAAAGCTCTTGTGAATTGTATTGGTCTAATATTATATAGAAACTTTTAAATTGTGTTTTACATAGACAGTCTCAAACTTTGATGGTTTACACAAATTTGTAAAGTTTGCATTTCATAGTTCATACTGAAAATATGTAACCTCTAAATCTAGCTCCTTTGTTTCTCTTTAAAGCTAAGCAAAATCTATACCAAATATAATTTACAATTCCCCTAATGAAGGCTAAAAGAACAGTTTTCCAAATCTCCAAAGCCAGTGTCTGACAATTTCTCGATGTCGATGCTTGGTGGACTTTAAATTGAAAATTGACATTGGATCCATGTGTACCAACGTAATTATTTTAGCCCAAGTCTAATTTTGAAACTGCAAAATTGAGAACCGATTACGAATATCCATGTAACAGAAACAACTGATTCAGATATACTGCGTTAGTTGGAATTTATTGACAACGTCAGCGACTTTGCTGCACGAATATCACGAAAAATATCTGGATTCTAATGGCTATAAACTGCTCCAATGTCAGCTTTGCGCGCAAAATCACGGCTTTAAACCAACTTCTGAACCCATTGAAGTAACAATCATTTCGTTAGGTGTAATTCTGTTCCGGGCCTGCCTATCTTAACAAGCGGTGTAGCTCCTTTACCATAATAAATGACGAACTAGTAAAATTACCTGATTCACTCGCACTCCTTCCCCTATCGCCTTCGTTCGCCATGTCTTCATTTGCAACACTGGCGGCCATGTCCTCCTCTTCATTAGTGGAATTGTCATCCCCTGTGTCCCGAAGCTCGGACTTTTGCTCTTCGACAACAACTGCCTCCAATTTGTCAGGCTCAACTGGATCATCGTCATGATGACCTTGGTCATTCGGGATTTGACTTTTCTCTGTCGTATCGTTGCCAGCAGCAACCAATACTTGTCCATTATCACCCACTTCTTCTAGACATTAATATAAAAAAGTAATTATGTAATGTTTCCTCAATCACATAAGAGACCAGTACAAGATGGTAAAAATGGATTAGGATCTGCTTGAAGAGCTAACTCGCGCACACCAGATGGTAATCACATCGTAAGAAACTAGGGCTGCTTCTTGTTAGCATTACGATGACCAGCTTATAAACACGTATCCATCTATGGGGGCCTTCTACCTACAAAATGTACAGCATAATGCCACAAAATGGTCACTCGCAAAACGGACACTCAACAATTCCGCTGTTACTAAATTTTGATACACCTGTGCTAAAAGTAAACTTTCTTAACGAGGCGTGTGGTATCCACAGTGATGCAGTACTAAAAGTAATGTGTGACACAGTTCATCACTGCACAAACTGCGACAAAGTGTTATTACAAGCTCAGTTGGCAGACTGCACGCCGCGAAAACATGGGTCATGGGTTCGATCCCCAGTGGTGACATATTTTTTATTTCTCTAGTGTTCTTTTCAAATATAAATCCATCAAATGGAACAAAATACCAACCAGACTTGTATTGTACATTGGTCAGCATCATACCAAACTGCTTCGACCAGATCTTTGAGGTCGGTACACCCCTATTTCGGCCAAAACAGGGGGTAACAAACACCAAAACAACGATGTTTCAGCAAACAAAGACCCAAATAAAAAGTAATTTGATAAAACTGCACAAAATACCAACCAAATAAGTGTTGTTCATGTGTCGGCATCACACCAAATTATTTCCTCAAGATACTAGGGGGGGGGGGGGGCGGGGGGGTGGGGGGGTTAATTTGGCCAAAACCGGGGGTACAAACACCACTTTGGTGGGTTTTTAGCTGATAAACTGCTATATAAAGTATAAATTGTCCGAAAAGCACGAGATAGCCGCCCATTGTTAATTGCAAATGCATGTACTCTACGTTGAACTGCTGCCGCCCAATGGTATTCTTTTGACACTGTTTTTTCAAGTTGAGAGTCCAGGTATTCAAGTAGTCTGTGGTACTATGAAAATGAAGCCAAAATTTTACACATTAAAAGATAATCCACCAGTCAATGAGTACTTTGTCGAAGAGTGGTAATGTGGTGAGGTGGTAACACAGACCTATTAAACTTTTGGATCCAGGATATATGCCAGGGGATCTCAACATATTTATATTTGTTAACATAAAGAAGATGGTTAGAGAGAGCACATTCTTTCATATTTGTTACTATATACTGAAAGGATAGTAAATACGACACCCTCAGATCCTACTCTTGGGTGCCTAATAGATGGAAGGGGGTTGGAATAAACGGGGGTGGGGGGTGGGGGTGGAATAGACGGGGTGTGTGGAAAATGACCAAAAAAGGAAGTCAAGAATCAACTGCAACTCCCTAAACGTAGGGTAATATAACACAAACAATAGCCAGTTATTCGAAGTCATGGCAGTCTCTAGTCAGAAAAGCAGGAAGTGCCGAGTCACAACAGTGACGGAAAAGCACAACAGAGAGAGAGAGAGAGAGAGAGAGATGGGCATTCTTGTTAGGAATTTAATGTTGAAGGATTGAGTTCTTTCTCTTGTTTTTTGACAACGTGAAAGTTTCACATCTTTAAAGTGCGATAGGAAACTGATACAAGAAAACACTGAGCAAAATTTAAGTAAATAAAACGGCCTCTGAACTCAAATTCCATTGTAGCTCGCTGGACTGACACGTCCCTGCCGAAGTACCTCATCGCCCCCCCTCCCCCAAAAAAATTAACTTTGTCGGTAACTACTATTTTGTGTGATTAAGAATATAAAACTTCTGGTCAACTTTACTCAGACAACAGCTAAGTCTCCTGTACTCAATATATATTTTAACTCCAATAAAAAACAATAACAACTTTAAAACACTCGATCAGATAGCGATCACCTATACTCTTAATTCTATTTTCTAAAACCAAACTCTGAAACTCTTAAATCCAACCCCGACTCGATTCTACTCGTACAAATCCTAAAAGGTTTTATTATGGAGTGGCTTCTGGGCTAGCCATCTGACTAGACTCAGTCTATTTCCGATCATCGTGAATGAACAGTTACCTGTGAAATGGGACGTTATTGGTGTCTGAAGGCCATCAAAGTTGAACCCCAGTCTTCAATTGACATCGACTGCTCTGATATATACCAGTTAAGAATTATTCTTATTAAAACGAGAAATTTTCAAGTGTACAGAGGTTGTTTGGTTATAGCAGTTTGCCGCCTTTCTGGGGCTCAACATGTTACTCGGTAGTTATGCCAACTGAAACAAATGACAAATTAAACTTCTCTTTCTCAATGGTAAGGGACCATGATGTAATGGCTAGCACATCACGTTGCAACACTGACGGACGGGGTTCGATTCCTTGTGGTCGCTCACAAGTTGATTACATCGTGACCAGAATATGTGATTATAAACTTGTAAAGGATGTAAAATGTTACAAGCTTTTGGATTTGGGAGTTGCATATTGATGCTCCCTCTTCCGAAACAAGATAGGTTGTTCACAAGTGCCACACCTGAAACTCAGAAACAGCAAAGTTTTGACAGATTATAAGCAAAGAGTCTCCGAGAATCTTGCATCACATACTAGATATCACACTAGTCAACCATGGACTCCTTCAAGGCATGCCTGGATTCTGCAGCAGTAGTCATCTGTTGGAAGTGTAGGAAACACAACTGTAGAAAGGAGCCCTGGTGGTGAACTGTGAAGATCATGTTGTCATCAGGGATATGAGATCAGCTTTCAGAGTGGAAATGCAATGACAACAAGGAGAAGTATAGTATGGTGCAGAAAGCTAAACGTGTGACTCAACATTCACATGTATGACCTCAAACAGTATTTAGATTTTACAAATTGCCCAACAGATGAGGGATGTAAAACAGAACATCATTGGAGAAAAATGGGTACTTTTTTATGCTGGCTATCTGTGTGCTACTGATGCTGAAAAGTGTGAGCCTGGGGACAACACTATGACAGGTTGGCTAATGAGGAGTTTCCCTGGAATGAAGAGGATCTATATGATGCACTGGCAATTGAGGGTCCTGCTATTTATATCAGGCAGAATATGATCAAATGGGTAGTGAAGATGTTGAGAAGTGGAAAAGCCTTCTGGTGTGGTTGGTGAGATGATCAAGGGTTGCCACAAGCTTAGAACGCAACACCTCTGGCTGTTGATGGACAGTATTGTAAAAGAGAAGGATTAGATGATTGGACTAGCAGCTAAAAAATTAGGTTGTTCAAGGGAAAGGGTAGTGCACTTGATAGAGAAAATTGCAGGGGTCTGAAACTTTTGGAATACTCCATGAAATAATCATCATCATCATCACCATCATCATCATCATCATTATCATCATCATCATCATCATCATCATCATCATCACCATCATCGTCACCATCATTATCATCATTATTATTATCATCATCATCATCATCATCATCATCATCATTATCATTATGGTAATCATTTCTAGTTCGAAAAACTGCCTTAGCTGGACCAAATACATTCTTTTATTATGCATCCTAGAACATCAATGCTTACCTTTCATCGATGTGGTATGAGTGCTTTGGTATGTAAAGACCAGGTTCAATGGTGATAATCATTCCTGGTTGAAGGGGTAATCCACGATGTATTAGGGGCGTATCATGGGTGTCCATACCCAAGTAATGACCAAGGTGATGTGGGCAATATTCACCGACAGCCTATGAAAGAGACGAAATAAAACACTACCCGTCCGACTCGTCCTTATACTCGCTCTTTAAAATCACGCTTGATAAAGCATTGCCAGCAGAATATAAAGTTATAGGCATCAACAAAGCGTTTAAACGATGGGGTAATCTGCTCGTTTTCTTAAACTGCACATCCGCATTAAAGTCTGTTGTGATGGGAGGTTATAATAATAGATACCGTCTTGACCATTGCTGTGAATACTTAATGCTCTTTAAGGGACGTGATTCAGCCCTATTTACACTGTTCTACGTATGACAGCTACCTTTCGGTACGTAGTGAAACTTTTAGCGAATCGAGTTTGCCTCAAGCAACAAAGGTGTTTGAAGTAGACCATACTTATAATTAAGTTATAAATTACAGGGACGTGCCGTCAGTGAATGCAACGCATGCATTGCATGCCTCAAAATTCTCAAAAATATACATACCGATCATCATGCCCCCGTCCGTGCTTAAAACCTAGTTATTACTCGTGGCCTGTCTGCAAATGAGGGGGATTATAGAAATCGAATACATGAAAATCCTGACAATGAAAATGGCGTCGACTGTGCCCCGGCCCTCCATGAAGCCAAATTGCATGTCGTCAACATGTACAATCTGCCTGATGAGACTGTTGTAGATGCGTTCTGCCACCTTCATCACTTGGTCCAAGAGTTTCAGTCCACAGTAGTTGCCCCTGTCCAGGGCATCACCCTTGCCCTTGTATAGGTTTACTATGTAGCTCAGTTCCCAGTCTGAGGGGATGGTGTCCTCATGTGTGATGGTGTTGATGAGCCTGGTAAGTGTGGCAGTTGTGGCTTCACCTGATGCATGCAGCATCTCTGCAACGATGCTGGAGGGGCCTGCTGCCTTACCAGTCTTCATCTTCTTGACTGCCTTCTGAACAGCCTCCTGGGAGATCTTGATGGGTTGGCCCTGAACGGGAGACTTAATTTTGCTAGTTGACAAGTTGGTGAGATACACATACCAATTGACATTGGAGTCATAATGAGAGACTGTTGAGCTGTCAAAAGCAATCACCTACCCTTGACTGAAATGCTTTGTATGTTAGGGAGATATCTCAGCAGTAGTCCATGGAAATAAGAAGCAACAATGATACAAGTCGCGGTTAGCTTTCTGTATCACTAGATCTTGATCTCTAATAAGTTGAAAAGAATCACAACATCCAACAAGTGACCAGACCACGGCGAATGAAATCCTAACGACTCGGATTCTCCCACATTACACTGTGTCTATTCAGCAGCTGTAGTCGAACACAACTGACTGAAAGATACTAAATCATGCTGTACATATACAAATTAAGGAATGTACGATTGCACAAGAAAGTATGCTAACTGTGCATTGAAATAGAAACTACGTACATCACGTCTTAATTACAGTTTTGTCATGCAAGGTTTGCAATGTTTATGTGCGCACGTCAGAGCCTATTGTTTGGCTCACCATCGTGGGCACAAACAAAGTCAGAACTTAATGTTTTGGCGGTTTGATTCAAACCGATCTGACATGCTTTCAAGTTCACGAGGTCCTTCATAAGGCTGTAAACCTGCTTTTCGCTGATGAAATCACTGTTTCTAGTAAAAGTGAACGTAACAGTGATTCAGATGATAGTTAGAAAGAAAATATGACAAAGATATAAAGTAAAATCGTGTCCTCGATAGAAAATCAGGAGTGTGGAGGTTCGGACATCAATGTAGTGGACGCTTGCTTCAAGGACTCCGTTTTCCTCAGCGACAAAGATATCATAAACGAGGTAAGAATTGCTCATACATCCACTATTGTTATCACGTTTTCATGAAGTTAAGTTTTGATATTAATAGTTGCAATTTTCTACCCCTACGGTCATAATTTTGAGCATCAAATGCAGATTGCAGTCTCTTTCAAATCAGCTGATTCACAAGTCAGCTGCCATTTGTCAAAGAGCTGAAATTTTTGTTTCTAGCCTTTTTCATCTTACCTTTATCGAATTCTGTTTACATATTTGTCGATCATGTTACTTGCTCATGCGTACACAATACAGAATTCACATTGATTTGTTGTCATTTTAATTGATAGGACATTGACTCTGAAGTTTAAGATGGCTAGTTTGCTCAAGCTGCAACTTCAAATACGACAAGTAAGTTTTGTGTTTATAGTTACCTATTATATCATATCTACATTTTGAGAAGTAATGGTTAAAAAATCCCTTGTTATGTGGAAGGTTTTTTCTATAGACAACTCCAAACATTGACTTTCCTTACTACTTGGAATACTAATCTTCGTCAGTAGTCTGATACAACACGAAGTAGAACAACTCAAAATCACTAAACCTGGAATGTACTGTACTTAAAATTTATACATGCTTTTAGTGATCGTTCATTGACCTGAAAAATGCCAAGTATTATTTTCCGGTCTTTTTTAGCTGTTTTTAGTGACACTTGCATGCTTGGAATGCGTACATTCCATGGTGCACAATGCGCTTAGAATAGCACCAAAAACTGTTTTTAGTGACACTTGCATGCTTGGAATGCGTACATTCCATGGTGCACAATGCTTTCAGAATAGCACGAAAATCTGTTCCTTGTGATACTTGCATACTTGGAATGCGTACATTCCATGGTGCACAATGCGTTTAGAATAGCACCAAAGCTGTTTTTTGTACATTTGCATGCTTGGAATCTGTACATTCCATGGTGCAAAATGCGTTTAGAATAGGACCAAAAGCTATCTTTAGTGACACTTCCATGCTTGGAATCCGTACATTCCATGGTGCACAATGCGTTTAGGATAGCACGAAAATCTGTTTTTAAGGAATCCTGCATACTTGGAATGCATACATTCCATGGTGCACAATCCGTTTAGAATAGCAGGAAAAGCTGTTTTTAGTGACACTTGCATGCTTGGAATGCGTACATTCCATGGTGCACAATGCGATTAGAATAACACCGAAAGCTGTTTTTAGTGACACTTGCATGCTTGGAGTGTGTATATCCCCTGGTGCAAACTGCGTTTAGAATAGCACCAAAAGCTATCTTTAGTGACACTTGCATGCTTGGTATGCGGACATTCCATGGAGCAAAATGCGTTTAGAATAACACCGAAAGCTGTTTTTAGTGACACTTGCATGCTTGGAGTGCCTAAATTCCATGGTGCACAATGCGTTTAGAATAGCACCAAAAGCTGTTTTAGTGACACTTGCATGCTTGGAATGCGTACATTCCATGGTGCAAAATGCGCTTAGAATAACACCAAAAGCTGTCTTTAGTGAAACTTGCATACTTGGAGTGTGTACATTCCATGGTGCACAATGCTTTCAGAATAGCACGAAAAGCTGTTCCTTGTGATACTTGCATACTTGCTAGTCCCACTGGTAAAGCCAATTTCTCCGTTTTAGATAAGCAAATTGCCTGCAACTGAGAAGCAAAAGTGTATTCTTGGATATTATTAGTCTAGCTGATCTACCTCCTTGTACTGACTTTGCTCTCAACTGTCATATATGGACCATAAAAGGACTCAGAACTCACTGCATTGGATAGGAATTCTCCATTGATAATAATTTGAGAACTAAGAAAATAGATCTAGCAAAAGCTTCCTGAGTATCGAAGCCCCATGCCATTTATAAGACTGAAACATTCCGGTCCAAAAGGACCTAATTTACAGTACAACGAGATCCTATAACTTAACCATTTTCGTGCAGCTCTGAAAATGTTTACGTAGGTCGCACAGCCTGGGGTCACGGGACAGAGTTGAGTACCACGTGGTTACAACCACAAGAAAATGGATGACGGGATCACAGGTTTTATCTAGACGTTTCAGGAAACTGAAATCACTTGTGGTTAAAAGTAACTCAGAAATCAGCCAGTAGTTAATAGATAACTCAGCATATGCTGATAACAACCACGAGACCAAGAGCACGCTTTCTTAACACCTTTTTGCTTTATCAACTCGATTTATCATTTTAGAGAAAATCAACTTCATTCTTGATAGGAGCTGGGCTACTGATATTTATCTTTCAATATGCAAACTATAGAATTAGCGAAAACAACCAAAAGTTCTCGCTTGAAATGAGTGTTGTTTCTATCTCTATTCTCCACTTGCTATCATAAGCATCTGCCCTGATAGGACAAGCCTACAATTTCCTTTACATCATGTATAACGTTATCTACTTGAAATATTGTCGGCGACACAATTCCGGGCGTCATAAAAACATTTCTTTACTGACAATCTCTCAACCAAAGAGCCCTGGTGAGCGGTGGTGGGTTCTTAATCAAAACCCCCTGATGATCAATATACTGCACATATAAATTCTCGCGGTTCCCTGTGCAGATTCGTCTTCGTCAACTGATTCGTCATGTCATGCTAAAGGTCCCTGTTATCAATACCCTGCACATATCTATTGTGGTTGCTATCTATGATGGGAACCATCACGACAAAATACCTGTTACTCAGGGTCGCTGCGAAATATGTTGGGTGAATACGAGAATCAAATGCAATAAGTGCAACGTTAGTTCATAGTTTGCAAGGGGGTCTGGACCCCCATCTAGTAAAATCAACTCCCATCTACAAAGACAACCCCCACCTAGAACTCTAAAGGCCAATCCCCACCTGGAAGAGATTGTTTGGCATAAATTTCCAAAAGTTCAAATCGCCGCTTCCCACCAATAATGTAAATAGAAACGGAACACTTATTTACAGCTCTCCCATTGAAACATTTCATCACTTGAAAGGTTACACAATGCCACTTCATTCCATCACTTGAAAGGTTTCACAATGCTACTTTCTTGACGAAAACACCCGAACGCCCACCTTCTTGAGAGAAAAACGTAAGTTAGTTGAACCAGAATTGCAGAATACAACTTTTAATTTTAAATGGATACCACCGTTTACAAAATTTAATTTAGACTGGTTTACAACCCCCACCTGCAAATATCAATCCCCATCTTAGAGGCCACCCCCCACCTGTCAATGGGATTGGAGCCAACCCCCACCTAGACAAAATTTTTTGAAAATGCTTACACGTGCCTTTTATTCGATCAGACTCACTAACTCCCTAACCATTGTTTTCCATGGGTTCAATGATAATCTTTATGTCATTATTTTGAAAAAATATGTACTTAAAGCTGGCAACGTTCCCATATGGGAACATGAACGTACCTCAGTATCCCGTAAACCTTGACGTACAAAATTTGTAGGTTTTCTTAGTCACACCACTATAGTTATGTATACCAGGTTGTTAACCTTGAAGTCCTCCCGCTTTTGTGACAATAAGGACGCGAGGCAGCAACAAAATTCTAAAAACCATACTTAGAAATATTAGTGCTAATTTCTTAGATGAATTAGCGTAAGCTACAGCAAGGCAAGGTAGTCCTTTATGTATGGTGGGTTGAGGTTTCTCATTTCAACTTAACCTTCTCGTCTTCAGATACAACAAGGAGTGAGAGATTTTAAAACGAGACTAATGCTAACTTTCATTCCTTTAACCATAAACACTTATTTAATCGATAATGGAGGATTTGATATATCAGATTTGGAAAGAAAATTAGAGAAGTATGGGGGGATCAAACCCGTGACCCACCTATCGCAGCGCGTGCTCTACCAACTGAGCTAGGTGACTTCCAATGTTATACTCGCCACATTAGCTCCCTATGATCAACGGTGGACATCGACAGTCAGCTCAACACAATTGGAGACCAGTCTCTCTGAGCCATGTGACTTGACTAAGGACGGACGGACGGCCATCTGGTCCGTCAATCTGTCCAAAGCCCATTGAAAGTTTGAAAGTATAATCGAGAAGGGAGGGAGGTCACCTAGCTCAGTTGGTAGAGCATACACCACGATGGCGTGGGTCACGGGTTCGATCTCCTGTGGTAACATATTTACTACTTCTCTAGTGTTCTTTTCAGAACACTTATTTATCAAGTGTTAACCTGACGATCGAATAAAGTCATAAACTGTCTCATAAGGAGGGCGGCGGCGCAGGTGCGTAAGATCTTTCTGCCTATACTAAGTTGGAACTAAGTTGGAACTAAGTTGGAACTAAGAGGTGGAACAAGCATTACGTTCCTTTGAATAGCTCCCTTAACATGCTCCCCTCCATTTTACACAGATTTGCTTCCATTCCATTTTACAAATTTTTTTCTCTACAACTTGCTTTATATCTTTATAAATCGACGAAAAATTATAATAAGAGTTCAAAATACGAGTGTTATTATCGGTTATTCTTGAACCCTTTGAGTCCGCAAATGGTGTTTGCCTGTATATGTGATTGGCTATTTGTGCTTGTCTCTCCAATCTATGCTTCATAAAAATTATTGTGCTTTACCTGCAGCTATAGGTTTGCATCTTGAATGAAAACGCAGGATAAACGTATTTTACTTGCTCAATCAATAATCTCTTCCATGACAATGGTCAGCAGGAAACTGTGACTGGCAAGACTCAATCTGTGACATCGGCAGAGCATGTTCACTACTCTCTCGCTACGAAACGTGGTAGAAATATTCTTGATTACTCTCCCAACATCAAACTTCGCAAGAGAAGAATTAAGTACACTCTTAAGACTTCTCAGAGAGCAATAACGCCACGTCGGCATCGACATTTCTGAATTACGTTACCTCAGCATGTAGTACAACCCATGTCCGTGGAAGCTGTTAAAACAGCATCAAGCTCAAGATTGCCTTACCTGTAACAAACTATATCCCTTCTTCCGTGATTTTGCTAAGTTCTATCACAACGAATTAGTTATTATTAAACATGTCTAATAATTTGAAAAATAAGTCGTGTTACACATGATCAAGCGGCTGTAACTGGGTACAAAGCTACAGGAAAGCTAGGGACGGACAGGAAAAATAGGAGTAATTAAGGGTAATTAGGCGTAATCTCCTCATCCGAGCAGAATAACACTTTTTGTATTGTTCTGCCATTTAAGGACCAAGTATTCGCGAACGTCGTTAAATGAAAATTAGGCAATCTCAGTGTTCGAGTTGGGGCTGCTATTTTACCTATATTCGTAAACCGTAAATCAGACGACATTTTGAAAAATAAGGAACCCAAGCCTTCTCTTATCAACCAACAATGTGTTGTCTATAAATTCCAATGCGCCCTGTGCGCATTACCCCTGCAAAAATTTACTGGATTTTACTAACACGCTTAGTTGCACCTGTTTTATCATTCATCTAGGTAAAAATACACTGCAATTAAAATGCCTTCTACGTAGCATATAATTAACGCTTCAAAAGAATGTGCTGACCATGCTCATTTTCACACACAAATTACATCAGACAGTTTCAGCTCGTTCTTAGCGGATATATCCAGTTGTGAGGGAACCTCTGTGTCTAGGGATGCACTTTTCGTTGTCAATGCTGAATGCTCTAGGTTGGTGGAAGATTTAGGACTCTTGCCTACTTTAGTAAATTCAGCGTAATTCCAAATTTGATCTATTAGTTTGTAAACGCAGGTGAGGGTAGAGCTATTAGTTAGTGCTATTTCTTGTAAAGGAATCATCAAACTAATTAACGTCTCTAAATCCAAAAAGATCGAAAGGTTTGTGGCGAGTCCAATAAGGAGAAAAGCAGTTGCTCTGCTTCTGTTAACTACTGCTTCGTCGCGAGACACAACCCTTGAAACCATTAAGTGAAGTTAATTTATTTTCTAATCACACCCCCCGTCAGGGATCGAAGAGTACATACACTAGTGTCTTCTAACTGGACAGAAAATAAGAAGGTAAGAACAGTGCTTTGCTGCACAATAACAAATCAAATAGAACTGGTTAGAAATCTAGCGATTTTTCCCTGATAGGGGGTCGTGATCAGAAAATTTATTGACTTGACTTAAAGAGAGAATAACCTATAAAAATATTAACCTATAAATATATTTTCTATTTCTCTAGTGTTCTTTTTAAAAAAAAGTATTTGCAATCCTCTTTCTTGATTATACTTTCTAACTTCAATGGGCTTTGGATAGGTGACCGGCCGGAGGGCAGTTCTTCCTTGGTCAAGTCACATGGCGCAGAGAGGCTGGTCTCCAATTGCGTTGAACTGGATGTCGAGTACGTGATTTTGAAAGGTAACTGATGGGAAGGGGTCTCTGCAAGGATAGTCTTTAAGGTGGATGGGATATAGTCCTTAGTGAGTTTGAGTCCTTGTCGGATTGAATTCTTTACCTATAAATACATGAAACCTATATTGCCCTAAATATCATACTTATTAAGCAACATTTCATTTCAACCCTCTTTTCTCAAATTCAAATCTAAAATTCTTTTGCAGTAATCTTAATCCGGGCAAACCAGGTTGTAGTAGGAAATCCAGTACATAGTGTAGACAGCGCAAGGTGGGTAAAGTAGAGGTAAAGACTGCACACAGGAATAAACGAAGATGAAGGTCGCTGAATATCAGAAAAACTATTCCCAAATGCTCCATAATTGTCTTAATTGTCTGTCGTTTTATACCTTAACCAGACATACCCTACCCTAAGTCTCTTTTAAGTGGTCCTATTAAATTGAGGGCTTCCTCTTAAGATATCCTTTCCTATTTCCAGAGCTATTTCAATTAGATCGATTTTAAGGGATTTTTTGGAGATTAGAGTAACCTGAATTTTACCGTCAAAGTGCTTCAAGTAATTTACTATGAAAATAATACATTCGCTCATTCTACATCCAGGATATTACGATTAACACACAAAAATTGTACAGGAAAAAGTCCTAAGAGAAAAAAAGTCAGAGAAAGACTCTCGTTTGTTCGTCGTTTCTACAAATCGGAAAAGACTGCAGAATGTTCTGTTCTGCATTGGTGAACTTTTGCTGACTAGATAAAAAATTATCGTCGCTATTAGTCTCTTTAAAATTATCCGTATAGGGTTTGGTTAGACGAGATTATCCAGAGATGCTCGTTGCTACCGGTTACCATGACTAGAGAATAGAGAGAATTAGAAGCAAAAGAATTCCAAATCAGATTGGCGTGACAGCCAAAGGAATCAAATGGCCAGACTTGTAAGTTTATACACCGTACTCTGTACAGGAGTGCAATGCAAAGTCTTGAACGGCTACTAAAAATAATATCACTTACGTATAAATGATATTAAGGCCTGTTAATCTATTTTTAGCTTTTCACTGAAGTGTAACTTTTAACGAGCTATCTTAAGCTGAGCCAAGTCGAACTTTAGCTCTCCAAAAGGCTTGTAGGTTTGTAGGCTTGTAGGCTTATAGGCTTGTATAACATTTAGCTAATGATGTAATCGTGTTTAGGTCTTCTTCATCTTCCTATCGATGGTAATTCAAATCTTTGGTTTCTTAGCCTGCCTTCTTTTCCACGTCACTCTTGGAATCATAATACCTCATTGTACACTGAAGAAACTTCAGTTAACGTTTATAATCCATTATCCTATTCAATGGATCAGAATGCGCCAAATAACACAGTTTGTTACCTTTGAAGAGATAATCCTATAAAAAGTTAAGAAAGGAATCTTTAGGAATCAAGGAAGAAGAGAGAAACATAATCGCCCACTTACAACTTGCTTGCAAATTAATCATAGGTAGCTGAATACAACAATATTAAGGTTATTAGATATTGAAATGTCCCAAGTGAGAGAAAACCATGGGGCGATGTCGTGAAAGCCCATGTGCCCAACAGGTTTCTGGTGGATAGGTAACATAAAGAGATGAATGCTGCAGGAAAAGGTTTAATATGCACTTTATTGCTGTTACGTTTCGACAACAAACTAGATATTAAAAAGAGTTTTTCTAGCTTGGATATTCAGCATATGTTAGCAGTGCTCGAGTTCACTATTCAGGGTTCAACAGGAGATGTAAGTACAGAAGTCTAAAAGTTAAGCCTACTTAGTAATCTCGGGATCAAAATAATCTGAGGCAACTATTATTACCTTTCCGCTACTTTTGGGCAGATGACCATAAAATCTCACAGGCAGGTGCCTGGCGAGGTCATTTGGGGACTTTCAGACGAAATCTGCGCCCGTTAAGAAGATTGTTTGTGCAAAAGAACTCAACTTTTGCAGTTATTGCTGATGAAAGTTTGTACTCGCTGTGTTTACGTTTATGAAAATAGGGTATTTCATCAAACTCAGAAATATGCACTGCGATTATTTTCTCTACCCGCGGAACACCTGTTCTATAATAAATCATTTACGGACTTGGGTGGAAGAGACCAGTAGGCCTGCGGCAACGTACTGCGGCTCATAAAGATTTGACGTATGATCATGAAATTTGTTACCTTTCCTAACTGTTTCTGAGGATTCTCATGACGAATTAGTGTTTGTCAAAAATTTTGAGATTTCTCGACATTGGCATTTTGTTGCATTATGCTGGAGTTTTCAGCCTTTCTGTTTTGTCACTTCACATTGACAAATATGGCTACGTTGAAGCTCAGAAAGTCTTTCTGGAATGTGTACAATTCATTCATTTTTCTCAAATAAGATCAGGGACTAATGAAAATTGTTTTCACTTTTCGCAGAAATGATAAAATATGTTGTGCAATAAGGTGAAATTCGTTAGAGAAACTTAAATGACAGTATATGCTGGACAATTATGAGAAAATCATATACTCTTAGATTTACATTATGCAAACAGTGAATTAAAAGATATAATTTCCATGGTTTGTGGCTACTTTAAAATAATGCATTATAGCTCAAAGGGAAGAAAACCGCTGGATTAATAGTGACACACCCTTTTAGTGGTTACAAATTCATACATTTTGAAAATAACTTCCCGCAGATAAAGAATATCTTGACTAATTACTAGGTATATGTGTGCAAATACCATAAAGATGCTAAAAGCACTTTAAAAACTTAGTTCAAAATTGATATTTTGAGGGCTTCTTTGAAAACCTAAAAATTTTGCAATATTGTGATGATGATGATGATGATGATGCTGATGATGCCGATGACGCTGCTGCTGGTCAAGCTGATGTTGCTGGTGATGATACTGCTACTGCTGATGCTAATGATGCTGCTGATGCTAATGATGATGATGATGCTAATGACACTGATGATGCTGATGGTGATAATGCTGATGCTACTTATGTACTTATGTTGCTGCTGCTGCTCCTTCTGTTGTTGCTGCTGCTGCTAATGCCACTGCTGCTGCTGCTGATGCCATCACTTCTGCTGCTGATGGCACTGCTTCCAATGCTGCGGCCTCATGTTAGTGCTGCTGAGGCAGCTGCTAATGCTTCTACTTCTGCTCCTGCTGCTTCTGCTTCTGCTGCTTCTGCTGATGTTACTGATATTGATGCTGCTACTGATGATGATTCTGATACTGATATTGCTACTGGTGATGATGATGATGATGATGATGCTTCTAATGATGATAGTATTGATGCTGCTGCTGATTATGATGATTATTCTGATACTGATGCGTATGGTGCTGCCATGGCTGATGCCTATGCTGATGCCTGTGCCAATGCCTGTGCCAATGCCTATGCCAATGCATATGCTGATGCCTGTGCAGATGCGTATGCTGATGCCTGTGCGAACGCATATGCTGATGCCTGTGCGGATGCATATGCTGATGCCTGTGCAGATGCGTATGCTGGTGCCTGTGCCAAAGCCTATGCTGATGCCTGTGCTGATGCTGACGCCTGTGCCCAATGCCGCTGCTGATGCCACTGTTAATACTGATGTGGATGCCTTTGCCTGATGCCACTGCTGCTGCATCTGTTAATGCTGATGCCACTGTTAATACTGATGCTGATGCCAGCAGTGATGCCGCTTCTGCTGCTGAAACAGCTGCTTCTTGTGCTGCTGAGAATGCTGCTGAAAATGCTGATGCCTATGTTGCTTCCTTGATAAAGCTAACTGGACGTGCTGATAGCAGCTCTCGTGTGACAGCCAGTCAAAATGTCAACTTTTAAGCTTTAATCCTACCAACAAAAGAATCTCAAGAACTTGTAACAGTCACCAAGTCACACAACTGGTTCGTTACAGTAAGAACCAACCTTCTTAGTAGCAATGTCTACATTGAACAGGGAAACATGTTTGTAGGCTGACGCTTAGCTACAAAATTCACAGTAGCTGTAAATGGTTAAAAATAGCGTCCATGTTTATGCTCGTTGAAGTTAAGTTATTCCATGAGCTAAGAGAACAGACAATGTGTACTCAAGCTTGTTGATAAAGGGTCGATCAAGAAATCGTAAGCCACTTATTGTCTTCAGTTAGGCTCAGGCTTTGGGTGATTTGACTACGTTATGCCTCAAAAGGCGATTAATTATCTAAGAGAAAATGTACACAAAAATAACTGCATGCAAAAATACTTCAACACGATAAACTGCGCTGGAAAACAAGTTCAGTCTCACAAGAAAATTTTGAAAGATGAGTAATACTTGTCCCGGTTCTTACACATGTTCAAAAGATCAGTACGATCTAAACACGATTGTGGCGGAAGGAAAACAGAGTGCCTTTATCTTGCACAGATTTGCGGGTAAAGTTGTGGTTATTATGTTACGAATCAACTCCGTTTTTATTCATAAAGGTAAACGATGAGCCAATGGAAGTGACGGTTGCACTCTCGGGTTTGAAGTTGTGCTGCTATTTGTAAACATGATCACACTGACTCGACGGTGCTAGAAGCCACAAGAATTGATTCTTACAAGCAAACGTAAAAACACAAAATTGGAAATGTAGTGAACTCACCAGCAAAATCATAATAGATGTTAACTCCCAGATTAGAGACTCATTGCTGATAGAAAACTGCTACTTTGATTACAGTACGATTCAGAGGAACTAAATGAGACTGGTGAAACTGTGTCTCGTTAACGTACTCCTCTCGGTATGTATGCGGGTACGTACGTATGTATGTTACTGCTCCTCTCCTACACTGCCTGATCAAATGCAACCAAACCTTGTAGACTTCATGTTGGAACCCATAGGCAGGTTTCAGGCCGGTCGTTACCCCCTCGGAGTGGATCTGGTGGGCGTCAGAAACTTTATTAAAGTTTTTTCATAATAAAGTCAAATGAAATCAAACTTTGTAGACTTAACCTTAGATCCTATGGGCAGGTTTTAGGAAGGTCGTTAACCATCCCAGGTTGGACTCGGTGGAGGGGGCGTCAGAAACTTTACAACTGTTTTTTCACGATGAAGGTGGCACACAAGGTGTGATCACTGATACGCAAAATCGCCTAATGGAGATTGGCCCTTACTATGTGGATAAGGCAATTATCAACTTCGAAGTGGCTATGCTGCTGTGTTTCTTGGCCCGTCGCATCACGTCTCCTCAGGGGGCATTAGCTTCTGTTATGGTTTCTTGTGCGCTATGGCCTAAGCAAACCGTAAAATTAGTAAATCATTACCGCACTTTGTTGGTGTCAACTGGAGTTAACATTCTTTCATTGATGAAAGATGCCTAAATTCTACTTAGTACTACTCAAACCAGCGATTAGGAGCCAGGAGGGACCTAAATACGAGGACAGGCGGGAAAATTACAGAAACTTAAAAGCGGAACTTTGGGATGACTTGGGCGTTAGGAATCTATTGGTTTATCAATAGAAGCGGACATCAAAGGGGTTCAAAAGGATGATATTCGATAAAATGCAACTAAAAATGGCATAGCTTAAGTGAAAACCAATTAATAGTAAAACACAATCTTTGTAGATAATATTTAATAACGGAATCATTAGTGAAATGCCATTGACCGGTTTCGTTGCACCCTCATCAGAATGGTTTAAGGTGACTAAGCAGGAAATGTATCTTGATTGTTACACCCAAGTTCTTGGTAGGGCATAAAAAGCCCTTTCACTAACTTTTCATAGTTCTTAGTGTTTCGATTAGAACCTAAAACATTGCTACCACGTATTAAAACACACTTCAGATGTAACTTGATAATTCGATCAACAGTCTCCACTCATATGCATCGCAATTTCGATGCCCAGCTCAACCAAAAACTTTTCAACTTGAAAGAATTGCCAAAATGAGCTATCCCTTGATTTATTATAGTAGGAAACGCTTGTTCCCTTAGTCAAAACTTTTTTCACTTTTAATCTTTATGCTAAAATTTGAGATTGATCTTTCGATAGATGAAGATCGCAAATAAGACCTCTGAGCTCAGCTGCATTAATCGTCTGTTGCGATGACTGAGATCTATGTGTTCGCTCTTGGCTGTGCTCAGAATCACTTTCTTCAGACATACAACTGCATTGACATAAAACTTGTCACCCATCTGAACTTCCAAACCAGAGTGTTCAGCGTGTTCGCCAGAATATTGCTAAGGGTATGGAATTGTGCAGCTTGCAGCATAAGGTAGTTCTCTAAAGACGGCATAGGATGAAGATCCGAGTATGGAACACTCAATATGGCAGAAGGCAGGCTTGGTATAACATTTTGTGACAATTTTTCTTGCTGAAACCTTCTGTATCCACGAAGTAAAAGTAGCAATCGGTGTTGTTATTTGATGGATCACACCACACCATAGGTATTTCAAATCTTAAGTAACGATTTGTCTTCTTATTGGCCCGTGCATGAAGCAAGCTGTAACAAATGGAGCAAACAGCATGGTAAGCCCATGGCTTTTCTTGATCTCCATCGGGTTTTCCAAAATATGCCAGATAAGCCTTTTTAATAAAATGTGACATCTCTCTTTGAAGAGTACGTAAACGTTCCTATTAAACTGAAAGTGGTTAATCGTTAATAGGTCGAAACACCAACTAAACATGTAAACCAGCATGCACGTTCATAGTACGGATCACTTCGGGGGTGGGGAGGTTATAGTTAGAGGGCGTTCTATCTGGGTGTGCATACGCACAACGAAAGCGCGGGGAATGTCTAATCATAAGTTTACACAACTAAAATCAAACAGGTACGAGTGTGTCCTGTTCATCGAAATTTCCACTTGGGTTCTTCTCTCTTCCGCGCCATGTTAATCTTTCTTTCTCTTACGGATACCCCTTTTATACATCCCCGGGGTATATTCTTGGGTTACTGTTTGATGGTTGATTGGATCATGTAACCGGGGGATGCATTCTGAGATCGACGATAGTAGGTCGTCATATATGGCAATGGAAATCATGAGGGCATTGACCGTACAGTAAAGCACTTGTCCTTAGAGTAATCACATTTTCTGTTATCGTATTTTTCTCTCCCCTGTACTGTTATATTCATTGCCACACAAAACATGTCTGACTACAAGTTAAATAAAAAATACTTGAGGTAATGTCAATTGGCTGTCAGTAAAACAGTAATGCTCAAAACCGTGGGAATCTTTCATGTTTGCAGTCATAAGTCCTGACGTTATATAGAAGTCTTCTGTCAACCTCACCTATATTCTAAGGTTAACCAAGTGATTTATCCTTAATTTTTTGACAATATCCTGACAGAGCTTGATCCTTCGTAAGCCAATAACCTGTATAGGGCATTTGTCACAATAACAACAACAACTCAAAAAGGAGGCTGGCGTACAATTCTGTAACGGGATTGAACCCTGTATTCTGTGAAAGGAACAGGACGCGTGAACATGCTCGCACGCCACAGAAGTTCTACTTACAAAGCGCATCCTGTCGTATGGCTTCAACATATTTGTTCAATACACGAACTATACTTGTTAACTGTACACGCCAAAGCTTAAAACGCCTTCTATAATTTTAATGACAGACCACACTTAACTGCGTAAACACCAAAGGTTAGATCAGTTTCAACAACTGTTGTAAATTGTACAACACTTCACACTTAACTGTACACGCCAAAGCTTAAAACGCCTTCTATAATTTTAATGACAGACCACACTTAACTGCGTAAACACCAAAAACACCATTGTAAATTATAGCACGGTCTACGCCGCCTAAATTATGATATTGGTGCTATCACGGCTACTGTTTATATAGCTTAATTTCATGAGTTGTTGAACCTGAATTGAAAATTTGGAGGGGCAATCTTGACCTGTCATTAAAATAGGAACGAATAACATGCTTGAGTATGGTAAACTCAAAATTTAATGTTGTGAGTCCAAAGATTCTGTTGGCTTATTCCTGGTGTAGCCCATGGGAGGCGGTTTCCAACAGTGAAACATTTTCTGCGATTTTAGGTGCCAAATGACACCCAAGGACAAAATTTTTAATGGTTTTTGACATTTATCGCTACGCAGATGAGCCTCGCTTTTCATCAGGGGACTTTTATTGAGAAATTGCCCTGTTTTACACGGGTAAGTATACAAATGGACAAGATGCTAACGATACTTTCACAGGTTTGAACTTACCACCTATAAAAGCTGTATTAGGATCGACTGTATAATGACAACAAACCTTCCTCGTGGGCAAGCTTATTTCTTGGCTAACACAACACGCCCTGATTCTCCTTGTCTGCAATACTTACCGAGCTATTTTTGGCGCGAAAATAGTGGACAACAGGGGGCCAGTAAACTCCCACAAACGCACGCTAGAGAGATTGTTAAATACTGTGTTTACAAATCATTCACATCAAAAGCATTCCCTCCACCAAATGTACTTGTATGTGAATTAAATCTATCAAAGACCTTAAACAGTAAAAGTCAAAGGAAACAATTGCGACGTACTCTCACGCTTTGTTTCAACGATGTAGCTGATATTCTTTCGACATCTTCACCTACGGCAGAGAATATCTTAAATGTTCGAACCATTCTTTCTCGCATGGAAGACAAATTCCACGAATTGGAAACGTTGGAGCGTCACCTCCAAAATCTGGCAATTGAGCAGTTAGATGAGGACGCTCGAGTCGTGCCATTAATAAACTTTACCCTCTCGAAGTTAGCTCTAAAATGTATTCCCCAAATACTTGAAACTTAGGATTCCCATCAGATTCTCGCTCAAAACGTCAGGCCGCTGTTAATGCTCGTACTGCCATTCAAGCCCAACTAATCGGATTGAAGCAAGATTAGTTTTTTCGGGCGGCCCCAGTATGTAGACCATGAGACAATAAGAACAGTAACATGTGTCATCAAGCAAGCCCCTTGTAAATAGGTATTGTTTTAATAGATTTACTCAGTTACTGTTTTCACGATTACGAACATGACGGACTAGTATTTCGACTCATCTTCATCACAAAACATAAAAATTGGACGAAATAGAGAAAAAAATTTGTGCTTTTTTCGTCTGACACTCCTCAGATTACAATTGCCACTCTGTATTAAAACCCCTTTCATGAAGCACAACGAACTACCTGCGTGCAAGCTGAAATATTGCGAAGTCGACAAAACTTCCAAGAATGAACTGATTACCTTTTCATTCCACAAACGAGGAAAACAACGCACATTCAACCGACTATTTTATCAGATTCAATTTTACGTAGCAAAACTCCACAGAATTTTGACTTGTCATTGTAGGCTACTGCCATAAAACAGATTGATCGAGGGTAAAAATGGAGATGGTACCACAGAGGAGGAATGTACAGAGAGTTCACTCCCCGTCGGTCTCTTTGATCTTTTTCGTACAGGGAAAGATTGTTCTTGATGTTTTTTTATCTATTGCTTTACTTTCTATTCACAACTCGTGTATTTCATTGTACAATTGGATATATTATACAATTTCATTGTCTTAGAACTTATTTGGTGGGTTTCAGCCCCCTTAGTGACCCCTCTTCGTTGCCCCTGACTCAGCGTCTGTTTATACAAGCTTTAAAAGCCCTTTCTTACTTACTCTGGTTGGTTATGTAACGTCTACGTGTACGTGTACATTGATACTGAGAAGATCCCGCCAGGAGATATCATTCTCAGAGGTGCATCAGGTATGGTGCATGTCCACAGCAAATGTTTTTGGTGATATCGATCTGGCGATCAGCTGGCAGCTACAGCTACCCAGCTTGAGCCTACAGTCTCTATATCTGAGTGTGACAAGAGTTTATACTCCCTGAATTCTATAACCCGGAATGCTTTGGCATGCCATGTCCTGTAAACGTCTTAAGTCTCGAAAGGGTACGGAACTTAGTTTTTAAGAGATAACGTTTACGTTGGTTTCTAACAGTTCATCAACTAAGTAACTACATAGCGACTTTTGCAAACGCTAACAAATTATAAGAAAACCGTATGCACCTTTGATACCTGCGAAGGCATCCTGCCGTGTAATTCTAGAATGAAACTGCAATTTTAATTATATATTAAAAACACGTTCATGAGCGTAAACTTTGAAACAAGTGTCACATCGCGAAGCGCAATCTCTGATAAGCACTGTAGTGCCTGATTGATCATTAATAGTATATAGTAATAATATAATAATAATATATAATAATAATAATAATAATAATATAGTAATTTGTAAATGCACGATGTCCATTACCAGAGTACTCTGGTTTCTGGTGTTTGAATATGCATGCAGTTGGTACGATACTGACTAAAAATAACCGCGTATAAAAGCTCTTGTTCACCGCTAGTTACACGTACCACAATGTTAGCATGCGCAAATACTGTTGTGGCATAGAATGAATGCAATTGCTTGCATTGCCGTAAATAGTAGAATCTCTGGATGGTATGAGAGATATACGAAGGGATTGAAATTATGGTATTTACTTGGCATGTTGCATACGTAAATGAATCGTAGCATGAGTAAGTATTAATCAGTTTTTCTTTCTTTTCTAGAAGACAGATGTGAAGGTCTCTGGCCCCTTGAAAAGCGTGCACGGAGAAAGAAAGGATGCGTTTAGACGAGGAGACGTGTGTGACACTTTGAAATGATAAGCACGGCTGCTGAAAGACTTAGTCTTTGCTTGTTAAAGTTAAGTGACAGCTTGTCTTTTAATTAAAGTTTGCTTTATGAAGTATAAAAATATGCCGGATTACAGTTGCTTTTTGGTTTGAGGCATTGAAGGAGAGTAAGGACGAACATTGCTAAATGTAAATCTAAATGTACTTAGTAAAATTAGGCGGTTATATGTTTTTTGTTTTTTTGAGTTTAAAGCATGATCCGGAGGTTGCCACGTATCTTAATATAAGGTTCACTGCTCTTTTGTGAGTGAAAAGGTAGACTCTATTTAAGCTGGTAGCTCTATTCTTTATGACTTATGATATTTAGTTGGATCGATCAAGTCCATTCCTGCATTTTATTTGATTACTACCATGATGGAGAGGTTGCTTAATGCTTAACCCTGATGTTAATGCTATTAAGTTTTGACAAGATCTGAAGATTGTTGACCCTGCTAGCCTGATCTGTAGTGTTGTAAGATTTACATAGCATTATTTTTATGATTGTAGATGCTTTGTTGAATTGTTGTCTTAATTTTCATTTTTGAGAATCTCTTAAATACCATCAGGCAAATATTTATTATCAAATTAAGAGAGCATAAGTTAAACATAAACATGTGAAAGAAGATACCTTCATTGTCAGAGTTATCAATGCAATAAGGGATCCCTGTTGTGTCCAGATATGCTTGTTTATGTTGCTAACAAACATTTATGCTGTTCTTAGCCAGACAAACTAAAGTAAAATAATAACCAAGTTAGCCAACAATAATAACAAACTAAGTTAAAGACATCTACGATTCCCCACTCACCTGTAAACTCTTCTATGCTAACTGTAGTTTACTCCAGTGCTAACTGTGCTAACTGTAGTTAACTCCAGTTGTAGGCAAGCAACTGGCAAAGCCATCTAAATTACAAATAATTCCAAAGGATTGGGCTAACGTAGTCAAACTAAAAAGCACTCAAGGAAAAAACTGGATAACTAATTATGAATTAGTTTAAAACTAAGTATAAATGAAGATAAAATTATAAATTTGAACGCATGTGAATTTCTTTGTTCAATATCAAGAGACTTGGAAAGGTCCAATATTTTTATTCACAATCGTTTTTGTAGAGAGTGAGTTCCAAAGAGTCACAGGTCATTAAACATGTATATTTAGGAAGGGCTGGCACTCTTGGCCTCCTCTAAATAAAGGTCTATGAAATTAAAAATAAAGGTCTACATGATTTGTCCTATATTATCCATATACCCCCTCCCCCCAATTTTCACATTCTTTTTTAATCAGTTCCCCTTCTCTATGTGTGCCTGTCAACAATATCTTACTAAGGCAATAAAGTCTGGCTTGTTTCATAGCATGAAATCGGTAAGCTGCTCTGAGTTCCATGTAGTACTGCAAGCCAGCAACTAAAAGATTCAATTCTCTAGATTTATTATCATGTCTCCCTTAACTAATACAGTTTAGTATTTTATCATAGGAAGTGTAATAGTGCTGCCTATGTGAAGAGCAATGTGGGCACAATGTTTTTTTTTTTGTTTTTTTTTATATATATATATCAGAAGGCCATATAAATCAAAAAAGGGAAAAATGGAGGTTTTCTGGGGGCTCTGTTGTTCCAAAGATCAAGGCTTTTTCTTGTTACTGAAGGCTTAGTAGATCAACTCCCACGCAGACAGCACTTTTTTTTAGTATTTTCCTCAATTAATTCTTTTATTTATTTTATTAATTTATTGAACGCTTATCATTTGCATGCCATGATAAGACGGAGTAGCCTACGAAAAACAAAAACAAAATAAAACACAAACACTTGAACAAGAAACCAATTACTGCACTAACTCTTGTCACAGCAACTTTTAACTTGACTTGACTTAAAGCTCCTGTTAGTGATCCATCGTAGAGAGAGATTTGACTCGTCATCTCCGATCTGAACGGTCCTGCGCAAGCGTAACTGCTTGTTGAAGATCAATAGAGGTAATTGATCACGGAGAGGTACTGGGTTCGACTGTCCCTCCCTCTGAACCAGGGTCTTTCACGGATGTGCTTCAAGACATGTTCAGGGGGATCAAAATTGGTAAGTGTGCTGGCGGGTTCTTCTGCTGGCAGGCGAATTAAGGAGTCGAACCACCGTAAGGTTCTTATGGCGAGCAGACGAGAGTTGGGGGTCTGACCCATTAGCGTCAGCAGTCGGGTGTTTGAGACGAAGTAATACCACTTGATCCCATCGATTTGTATCAAGAAGTTTGTTTCGGCCACATCTATGGCAACACAAACAGAAGCAGCAGCTAGTCCAAGTTTTAGTGCCGTAGAGAAGAAAATGCGTTACGGTCGTCTTATAGATCCACATTTTGGATTTCGGCTGATGTTGGACTTTGACCACACTGAATGGCATTATCAAGCCATAATAGACAAGGCCTCAGCGATGCATGACTGGGCTTCCTTTTCAACTGAGCCGTTATACGAGACGGCAGATCCAAGGTAAGTAAAAGACTTGACAATTTCAACAGTGTGCCCTAATGCGTTGAATGCGCCAAGCTAACCAGGATTACATAGCTTAAATAGGCCAAGGCGCTCCGATACCAAGGAGGTAGGATAGTTATTTTCAGGCTTCTGATCTGCTCGCTCCAAACGCCGTCTCCATTCGAGCCTTTGACCTTGAAAGTATAGGCTCCGGGAGGCAGGTTGAGGTAGTTCGCCCTATTTTCCATGCTCTCATGCGCCCACTCCTCTTCCGCTCCTTCCAGGTAATACCGGAAGCGGTTTTTAGAAGGGGCTGAATATTCCAGGGCGGCAAACTCAAGGGCGACGCTATTCTTGGAAAAAGGGAGGGTTAATTCCCTCGTATATTCAATAGACTGATGAAGTAATTCTGTACTGTCTCCAGCTGTAATGGTTTGATGATTCACCTTCAAGCCTGTAATCAAGACCTCAGGCGTTACCGGATTGTCCTGCAGATCGTCGGGATGAAATACATTCAAGCCGTTGATGCCGCCGAACAGCATGGTTCCATCCTTGGTTTTGTAATAAGCATAGGTATTGAATTCATCGCTTTGTAATCCGTCTGCTTCCGTAAAATTCCTGATCTGGCCGGTTTTGGTATGATAGCGGATGACGCCCTTGTTCGAACTCATCCACAAATGGTCGCGATCATCTTTGAGCACGCCATAAATCACGTCGTTAGGCAAGCCGTTTTTTGAATTCACATGACTAAAAGTCATATTCCTGGTATCCAGTCGATGCAGTCCGCCTCCTTTGGTACCGATCCAGAGTATGTTCCCGTCTTCAGGGTCTCTGAGCAAGGCGGCGACCTGGTTGTTGAGTAGTCCGCTCAGGTCTCCTTCTTTTTTTGCCTGCAATTCAAAATTAAAACCATTATTGTTTGGAACGGCATGCATTAATCCTTTCTCGGAGCCGATCCAGTAGTGGCCATTTTTCGTTTTCGCTATGGCATAAAGCGCGCACTCACAGGAAATCCTTCGGACCAGCATTAAGGACCCCTACCCCATATCCGTATATACATGAATTTACGATTATGTACCGGTGCTATCTAACTTTAAAGTTGTTAAGTACAGCCGCCTTCCCTTTGCTTAACTAGGCTGTTCGCTTTCGCAAGTCTTACATATTGCTTTCCATGTGGTTATTAAAAATAACCTTTTTGAATTATTTTGTTCTTGTATGATGGAACTATCTACTGGCTTAATTCCTTAAAATATGGACTTTTTTCAGTTTGTCAAAAAGAATATTTTTAGGAGCATCGTTGTTATGTATTTACGAGTCGAACGAAAAATTTCGAGGGGAGAAGGGGGTCTAGTAACCCCCTGAATACGGCCTTGCAAGGACATAAATTCAAGCCCAGGCCCAGGGGGGGGGGGTATTACTAAGTTTGACCCCCTTCCCAAATTTTTTTCCGATTAGTAAAAAAAGTAGCAAAAATGCTTATAAACAAATTTTTGATGCGATTTAATTTTTTTACCCCTCTCCCACTGTTTATTGACATTGTTTTGTTGTTCTAATCTTAATGAAAGATGGGAAAGCGAGACCAATTGCAAATTAGCATTCAGCATTGTTTGAAAATTAAGTAAGATTGCGCCAACAACTCCAATTTGGGTACAGACACGGCAATCACACAAACAGCCAACAATTAGTTTTGCTTTCGACACCCTCAATACAAAATTTTTTTATAATGCAAATATTAGAAGAAGAACAAATTCAACCAAGGAAAAATCTTCAATTTGTTGAATTTGATTGTGAGATAATTGTATTTCTAAAAAACAAAAGGATATAACACACCTTAGTGACATCACCCCTTTAATAAGGGACACCCCCTTTGTAGTTAATTATATTCTTAGTAAGTTGCGCCCCTTTATTTTGTGACACCCTTTTTGAAGTTAATTATGCTTGTAGTGTGTTTTGATTTCGGACGTCTGTATTACACAGTTGGGCTCAGATTGGTAATCAGCCACCTGAGAAACATTTGAATGTTAATCTAAGAAGTGTGTAAGGTATAAAAAAGAAAAGATAACATCAGTCAGTCGAAATTAAGGAATAGGCGAGGAGGGGTCCAGGGGGAGGGGTCGTTTTGGGCAAGTCAATCATACAAATTGAAAATCCTTGTATGACTCTGGTTTAAACTCGATCTAGCAAGTCCAGCTTTCAATTCAAATGTATCTATGCACTGTTTTTGAGCTATTTGTACATTTAGGAGCCCTTACTTTAGAGACTGCACTTAATACCACCATTGGAGGCAAATTTTTGAGTCCATTCATAGACATAATTAAAATGGCTATTTTGGTGTTTTGATCTGATGTCATATGGGGTTGCAAGGGCAGGTAGGGGTACACGGGTGGCAGGTTGTCTTTGATCGGTTCTGTCCTCAAAAGGGCATAGCAAAACAGAATTTGAAACAATCCCTTCCCAACTTTCTATAACTATCCTTCATATAAGATGACCCAAGGAAGAAAAATCAACAATAATGCATGGAAAAAAGTTCGCTCTTGACTTAGTATAAACTTTGATATTGATTATGATACATTTTGTATTAGAAAACGAAGTAAAATGCGATTTAATTGAACTTAATAATTTTTATAGATTCGCAAAAAAAATGTTTACCGTGACTGAACCTCAAGGGAGATACCTAAGAAGTTAATAAAGCACGAAATTTTACAAAATGGAGATGAATAATAACAATAATACGTAGAATAAGAACTCATTTCAGCATAAAACCACGTCAAGCGAACCATTATAGCCAAATTATTGGCAATAATTACCTCAAGAGTCACCACTCCTCAAGAGAGTTACGGCCCTGCGATAGGAAGGCTTGAACTAGTCCTCAGCGTTATCGGGGATCCTGAGGTCAACATGGCCGAAGAAGGTTTGACCAACTGCCGGGCTGTGTCCACGTGGGAGGATGAACAAAACGTCGAAGCGTTCTGCGGCCACCGAATATTGCTCGGCACGCTCGATGGGCGGTTGATCGCTCTGGACGGTAAAACCGGCAAGCGGTGCACTGAATTTGGTGGCAATGGCGAAGTGGACCTGGCCGAAGGACTGACGTCACACGCAGCCAACGAATACAACATCACCAGCGCACCGGCCATCATCGGCGATCTGGTGATATCTGGCGCGATGGTCCGCGACGCGTTCAGGCCCGATGTACCCGCTGGGGTGGTCCGGGCATACAACGTGCGCACCGGAGAGTTTGTCTGGGGATGGAATCCCACTCATCCAGATCATGAACAGGCAGATGAAGCAGGCACCTACACTCCAGGTACCACGAACGTCTGGTCCACAATTTCGGTCGACGCGGAGCGCGGACTGGTGATTGTCCCTACGGGCAACTCGTCACCTGATTACTACGGCGGCGATCGGAATGGTCACCTGGACTACTATTCCAGTTCTGTTGTGGCTCTCGATGCAGCCAGCGGTGAAGTGGCGTGGCACTACCAGACCGTCCATCATGATATCTGGGACTACGACATTCCCGCCCAGCCCACCCTTGTCGACCTGACCATCGACGGCAAAACCCGACCGGCTGTTGTGCAAGTGACTAAAATGGGGATGACCTTTGTGCTGGACCGGGAAACGGGCGAACCCTTGCACCCTGTTGAAGAAAGGCCCGTTCCGCAGGAAGACGCGGTACCCGGAGAGTACTTAAGTCCAACCCAACCTTTTCCGGTAAAGCCACCACCGCTTCACAAGCTGGGCATCACCCCGGATGATGCGTGGGGACTCACCTTCCTCGATAGAGGACAGTGTCGACGCAAACTGGAAGAACTCACAACGATGATGCGGTTAACGTGACCCTCGGACTACCATTTATCCGAACCTCACCGGATCACGGCACGGCCTACGACATTGCAGGTACTGGCAAAGCCAACCCATCAAGTTTTGTTGCGGCGCTGAAGATGGCCGCTGAAATGGCAGCAAACTCTTGAGCGCGATAGACGGACTTCCGCCGCTCCGTGAGGTAATTGAAACTCATGGCCTAGCAGCCAAAAAATCACTCGGGCAGAATTTTCTGCTCGATCTCAACCTCACCAGCCGTATTGCCCGCAGTGCCGGTTCGCTTGAAGGCTACGACATCATAGAAGTCGGCCCCGGCCCGGGCGGACTGACGCGCGCACTGCTCGCCTGTGGTGCGGAGCGGGTCATTGCCGTTGAACGAGACAGCCGATGCATTGCAGCGCTTGAAGAAATTTCCGCACATTATCCCGGAAAACTTGAAATCATCGAAGGGGATGCGCTGGAAGTTAACTGGCAAACCCTTCTGAACAGAAAAGCGCGCATCGTTGCCAATTTGCCTTACAATGTGGCTAACCCACTGTTGACCGGCTGGCTTAGCCAATCCGAATGGCCGCCGTTCTTTGCTTCACTTACGCTGATGTTCCAGAAAGAAGTCGCCGAGCGCATTTGCGCCGGGCCGGGTGACAAGCATTATGGCAGGTTGGGTGTATTGTGCGGATGGCGGACGCAGGCATATAAAGTGTTCGACGTATCGCCGAAAGCCTTCACCCCGCCTCCAAAAGTCACTTCCTCCATCGTGCATTTGGAACCCTTGGAAAAACCGCTGGCCTGCAATCTAAAAGCACTTGAATCCGTCACCCGCGCGGCATTTGGCCAGCGCCGGAAAATGCTGCGCGCCAGCCTGAAATCCCTCGGCGGTGCAGAATTGCTTGAAGAAGCCCGGATCGAACCCACCAAACGTGCCGAGGAAATCGACGTGGTGCATGAGTTATTAGTAAAGAAACACTCAAACCTCCCATAAGGAAACGCTCTAAAATTACACAGGGATAAACACGGGCAAATGTAAAAATTTCAAAGGAAATAGGTTAGTCTGGAACCACAAAGACCAAAAAGTGATATGTAACCCTTCTAAACAAGGTAAGAAAACAAAGTGAAAAATATGTCTGAGGGCGTGAGTATAATAATGCAGAACAATTACAAATTTATCAGATATGGTAACAAGCAGTATGAAAATATGATAAAACTACATTTGAGCAATTTTTCACTCATCACTCGCTCATTTTTTACTCATCACTCTTCACGCAGCCAAACGCTTTTCCAACCCTTTGTATTTTAGCCACTACTTCTTCTTGCATTAAATTAAAACACATAGCAATTAAGGCCATGCCAATTATTAAATATGTTGAGCAAAAGATTAAGCTTGGCTACACCCCCAATCCCGACATCCTCTGCAACAAAGAGATCAAATCGCTTTCCTCTTTTTGAGTAAGATCCGCTCCAATAGTAACCCATTCTTCGGCATCGCCTTGAGAAATATTAATGTTCTTGACTGAATGTGGTGGATGTGGTGGATGTGGTTGGATGAGGATGTGATGGATGAGGTGAAGGTGATGAATGTGGTGGATGTGGTGGATGGGATGAATGTGGTGATTGTGGTGAATGTGGGCTGATCTGATTTACTGCATCTTGCTGATTTTTCTGAGAGAACGTACCATCATACATCATTGCTCTCTCTATCTTTGGCTGATTGTTCTTGGTCTCTTCCATACTTGATGTTAAAATCACCATCTCTACTTGCTCATGCTTTAAATCTTGTTGAAATGAAGTCTGATCAATGGGTTTATGTATCAACTCCTCTTTCATGTGTACAAGAGTCTCTTCTAACTCACTTTCACCAATGCTTTCAAGTTTTTGGTCACCCTATTGACAATCTACATGGTCATAGTTCGTTTTATGTAGTTCAGTATCCACCTAAATAATCCTTGAAAGCTTCACTTTAATACCCTTAGCTTGTATAGTAGCAATGGTTGTAGTAGAATTAGTAGCAGTGTGCATATAGTATCTTTTTTTCAACATCCCATTCAACACAGGATGAAATTTTTAACTCATCAACCATCAACCGGTCCTAAAGAATTGCTGAAACGAACTCTTGACTACCTGTGTGGGCATAGTGTGTTGTAATTTATTTCAATACAGTTACAATATTGTCCAAAATCTTCGCCTTAATACCCTTAGGTTTATTAGTAGTAGTAGTAGCAGCAGTGGTTATAGTAGCAGTATTAAAGGTTGTATTCAGAAGTAGTCTTGGCTTTAAAAGCAGTAGTAGTAATAACAATAGTAGCTGTAGAAACAGTAGCATTACAATGCAAATATTGTCTTTTGGTTAGTTTCCGAGTCAAACCCAAAACGAGCAAAAATAAACATGAATAGGGCTTAAAACCCGCTATCAAACAGTTCGTGGTAACGAACTGTTTAAGGAGCTTTGTTGTAAGGAGCGAGCCAGCTGAATAGTAACCGAAACTAAAAAATGGAATTTTGATACCAACATATACATCAAATGAATCAAATTTTTACGCTGATTTTAAATATATAAGTTTAATCAAGTTTAATCCTACCCATCAAAAGTTATGAGCCTGAGAAAATTTGCCGTATTTTTGAAAAAAGGGGAAACATCCCCTAAGAATCAATACAAGAATGTGAAATTTTGTAGTTTTTGCCAGAAAACAGATCACGGATGCGTGTTTATTCTATTTTTTTTCCAGGGGTAATCGTATCGACCCAGCGGTCCTAGAGTGTCGCAAGAGGGCTCAGTCTCACGGAAATTAAAAGTTCTAGGGACCTTTTATAAATGACACCGATTGTTCAACAGCACTGTGTTCGCTGTCATTCGCCGGGGAACAACAAAGGCGACATTTCGTTGGCGAGCGCCGATGATTTGGAATCGAATGAGTATGTCATCGCCGGAGATCCCGGTGCCAGTTATTTGATCGAGCTGGTGACGTCGCAGGACGGCGAGCCGCCGGCGATGCCCAAGGAGGCCAAGCCGCTGTCAGAGGCAGAGGTGGACGTGCTGCGGCAATGGGTTCGGCAAGGGGCAGAGTGGCCGGCAGGTTTCGTTGTCAAAGAAAAGGCGAAGGCCGATGGGTCGTGGTGGGCGTATCAACCGCTGAAATCCACCGATGCTGGTATCGACGAATTGGTTCGGGCCAGGCTCGCCGATCAGAAGCTGACTATGAGCCCGCGGGTCGATCGCCGGACACTCATTCGACGCCTTTCTTTTGACCTGCATGGGCTACCGCCGACGCCGGAAGCGGTCGAGGCATTTGTCGAAGACACGGATCCGAACGCGTATGAAAAGCTCGTGGATCGGATGTTGGAATCGCCTCACTATGGCGAACGGTTTGCGCGGCACTGGATGGATATCGCACACTACGCGGACACTCACGGGTTTGAACGTGACAAGCGGCGCGACAATGCTTGGCGTTATCGCGATTATGTGATAGCGGCTTTGAATGAGGACAAACCGTACGATCGATTCGTCACCGAACAACTGGCCGGCGATTTATTGCCCAATCCCTCCGACGCCCAATATATCGCCACCGGTTTTCATCGCAATACCTCTACTAACGACGAAGGCGGAACCGACAATGAAGAATACCGGGTAGCCGCCGTCGTCGACCGCGTCAACGCTACCTGGGAGGGGCTTATGGGCACTTCTTTCGCCTGCACCCAATGCCACGGCCATCCTTACGACCCTTTCCGTCATAAGGAATACTACGAATTTATGGCCGTCTTTTTTATTGCTGACGTCGCAGCGCCAGTATTCGGCGCCAGGGATATCGCCTATCCGGGTTTGCACTTCCTGGCTTAACCCGCTTCGGCCCGACAGGATTAGCTTTACGCCCGGGGCCTTCTGGCTAATATAGCGGGCAAAGATCAGGCCCAATGCCCCGCCGCCGCCGGTGATAAGGTAGACGCCATTGGGTTGAAAAATTCCGGAATCCACCTTCCGGGTTTCATCTTCCGGGTTCCCTGTTTCAGTTTTCTCGTTATAGGCCCCTATTTTATGGAGCGTTTTGATTTCCCTTTTTCCGGCTGTATAACGCACTTCGTACGCCGCATCCTGATATTCTCTTTCAATGATAGCAAGCAAGTCTTCCAGTCGTTTTACCGATAGACTTTCTACCCCAATCACTTTACCCCCAAATTTGGAATTCTCCAGTTGAGCCGTTTTTAAAAGGCCGGCTAAAAAGCCATAATCCTGCCATTCGGTATTCCGGCAGATAATGGTAATATGAGCGGCTTGCTTTTGCCGCCATTTTTCTTTTAGCAATTGGAAAACCTGGATGAATTGATCTTCTTCCGAGCCTGATTTCAATTGCAGAACTTCTACCTCCAGCGCCTCTGTGAGTTTATCCGCCAGACTTACCGAGCCTCCCGCTAATATAATGGATCGTTCCAGGTCGGCGTTTCGCGACAAAGCTTTCGGCGGCAAAGGACTGGCTTTCCACAGGCGGCCATAAAGTTGCAAGGCCGCCGGTTCTTCTTTCCGCTTGTTCATCTTATCCAAAGGGAAGGTAGAGAAGCCCCTGTAACTTAGCAGGGATTCTCCCGCTTCGTTCAGTAGGTCGATCGTGAAGCCATAAGATGCCTTGGCCGGGTTACTCTTTTTGTTAAAAGCCCATATAATATCTTAATGTGGCTTAAATTTACCTCTCATACGATTATCACCCAAAGGCACACGCACACTAACGCCGAACACCTGATCGTCTACATGACGACCACCGAGCAATTCGAATTCGCTCTCGCCAACAAAGCCTCGCCGCTTTGCTGCTACGCTGGATGCACCGATGTTGAGCTCTTTGTCTGCGTCTCGACGAGGAACCGCCATAAACTGTAGGTCGGCTCCACTGTCGAATAGTCTTTCGACCAGCACCACGTCTTCACCATTTTTGTAGTCTCGGTCCACAGCTGTCGGGGAAAATGGAGTGAACAAGTCTAAGGGTTGAAAGACTAGACCACTGCCCCAGCTGATCGCTTGGCGACCGATGGTCGCGCCCCAACTGTCGCCGCGATACTGCACCGCCAGACGATCAAATCGCTGCACGACCTGGTGTCGCGAGCCTTTGTCCAAGCGCCACGTTAGATCCAGAGCACGGCGGTCGTCGTCGCCCACGACACTATCCAGACTACCCCGAGTACCAAGCGCGAACGAATCACCGCTAACGAGCGTGGTTGAATGATCGGCCAAGTACCGCCATCGTCCCGAGTCATGGGAAAACAGCAATCGCAGATCGACGGTACCGTCGGTGGCCGGTGTTCCATTGAGCTCACGGCCGAAGTCATGGGCGGGCAGGTAGGCGGTCGAGCCAAAAGCTTTTAAGCGCGCGTCTAGTTCCACCCCCCAACTCAGATTCGCAGCCAACACACCCAGCGCGGCTAAACATCGCCATCGGCAGCCATTCATGCCGCCAGTGCATCCCCCACGATGTCCCCATCCCGCAAGACCACCTGCCGTTTGGCATAACTCATGACCAATGGATCGTGGGTTGCCGTAACGATTGTTACTCCCTGATCTTCGTTGAGGTGTCTTAATAGCTCGAGTAGTTCTTGCGTTGTAGTGGAGTCAAGATTTGCACTCGGTTCATCTGCCAGCAATATCGCGGGTGGCATGATTTCGTCAACAACCTGGGGGGGGGAAGCTTGAGTCAATTTTACCGAATCGAGTGAAAATGACAGTAAAAACTGAAATGTGAATCATTTGGTACCATGAAAGTACTATATAGTACTATAAAGATATTTTATAGGACCATAAAGGTAAATATATACTAAAGAGAACTGATCCGTTTCTGTTGATGCTTAAATTATGCAGACTTATCTTAGTTTTGACAATATTTTTGATGACACTAAATTTCATACGGGGGAGGCGGTTAAACTCGCTTCTGGGGGGGGGGGCAAACGGAAATCTGGGAGCAGCAGTTGCACCCCTGTTCCATAGCAAATTATGCCCCTGGGGGCGTTTTATTTTCCAGGGGTATAATCTTTATATCTAGGTTTCTAATCAGATAGTTAAAAAAAAAGAAAGACAAGAAATAGAGAACATATGAAAAGCCTCTTAGAACAGCAGCAATAATTTATATGAGAAACTACGTCGAATCCTATAAAATTGAAGAATATCTATGGTGTCTAAGAATTGATGATTCTCTTATCACTAGGACAGGGATAAACTCGCATTTTCAAGATAAACATAACTGTCATCTTTCAAATAACAAGAAAAGTCATGTCATACAAAATAAAAGCCAAAGTACAAAAGTAATGAAAAAAGCTAATTCTGGATTCATAGGCTTATAACAAAGACTATATTTAATTGCCAGTGAGAAAAAGCCGATGACACTTTCTCAAAATATAAGTTTTCCGTCGCTTCAGACGGAATAAAAATAAACCAATAAACATTGCAATACCTCAGTGTGAAATACATGGACGGGTGAAGCATCTGGTTAAGAGCCTCCGATATTAATAACATTAAATGCAGATGGGAAGTTGAGCATTTATTGAATCTTTTAGGGTTAAATCTCTAACATCACTTTATTAGACTGCGTTCGAGCTGGCACTTTTTGCCAGAAGTTCCTATCTTCATTTTCTTACAGAGTTTGATGCATGGGCTTCTTTACCCGTCCACAGAAGCCCTGTTTTGCTTTCTGCTCTTGTTTCAGTTCAATTATGCTTATAAGAGGATTTAACTAACGCTAAGCTTTTCAATCCTTGATGAAGTATGCTTAGGCGTGTTAGAGTTTAACCTCTTCTGTCTTACCGTCCCAATTGTCGGTAATGCTATTGGCAACTAAAATTGGTAAATTTTCTCTCAACAGGCCCAGATATTTGAATACAGAAATCATTGAATATCCACTCTCTACCAAAGTCCATTTAAGTGATTCACCTTTCATTTTAAGCTTCATTCAATCTATATTTTGTTCAACGGGAGTAAAGATTTCCACCTGAAACTTTTAATAAGTGAAATAGAAGATTTGGTCTGCAAAAGCAAAGCACGCACTGTGCTTATTTTACTATTCATCACCTAATCTCTTCTATATTAAGGGCAAAATGAAAGCATGAAGGCAGATCTTGTTTCTTTCTTTTTTACTGTTCATGTGTAGAAACCTTGTAGTGGCACTTTAGACCTTACTTTAAACGGGTACGTCACCATTTTTACCGTTGACGCGCATTTAGTCCCCACCCCCCAGAAGAATCATATCCTGGCTTTAATCGTCATGTCAAAGCCAGTAAAACCTATAATATTCCTTTTGCAAGTTTTTCGTTCACGCTGCTTTGACGATGGTTTTTCCCCAAAACCGTTTTTTTATTTTTTTTTTTTTTTTTTTATTTTTTTTTTTTTTTTTTTTTTTTTGTAAAAGTGTATGTCACTACAAGTTAGCACCTCACAGGTCGATGCAATCTTATGTAAGGATATATTCATAAAATACTTAGATTTTAAAATTCCCTTGTTTTTTTATATTACCATGTAAAGAAATTCTTGCTGGCTCTATTTATGCTACTATATCGTGAATTGAATTTTCGAGTACTGTGTTGTAGGGCCTTGTTCACATTATAATAAATAGATCTTAAAGTTAAAAATTACCTTAGAAAAACCTTTAGAAAAACCCTCTGTAATCAAAGTATTTGAAGCTAGAAACTACTATTGTTACTTTCTCCGATAAATAAAATGTATGTATTCTGTGTAGGTGCAAAATAATCTGCTAAAACCCTTACAAGAACCATTAACTTGTAAAACTTTTGTTTGACAAACAAAGTGAAAAAATACGAATAGAAAAATAAATATAAAAATAATTAAGATCTCAAAGTCAGTGAAGTCAGTGAGAAAACTTGCAAATCTCGTTTGTCAGTTTAATTTTCTGCCAGATGGCAAAATGAGACGAATTCAACCTCTCTGGGTTTTGATCTGCACTTAGGTAAATCTGTTTCAAAATTTACTTCAAAAGGTTAGTTTAGTTTTATGTTTACTTTTGTATTCCTTCCTTCTTTTCTGTGATAGCTGGAGACGGATTGGCAGATGTCCTTTCCGAATATCTGCTTTGTATTTTTTTTTCCACTGTTTGAAAATAACCCTCGTTTTGTTTTATTGATTATGTTAATATTTATTTTTTGTTCTTTGTATTTTTTCGTTTTTTTTTTGTCAAAGTTCACGTGTAGCCAGTGTGATCTTAGAATGAATTTATGTGATTTTCGGAGCAAAGCCGTTACTCTTGCTGTTCTTCAACGATTACAAAGTAACTATTCTATATAATCGAACTACTATTCAAAGCAAAAAAAGGAGTATTCTTATTCTTTTTTTTTTTAGCAAATAAAATGTATCTTATATGTACTTCATAAAGAGTCTGCAAAAACCTTTAATGAAGTTGGTCATATTAATATTGCTAGAGACGGATTAGTGGGGTTTTCATTCAAGGGTATTCACTTTCCAGGTTTTTGGGCGGGGAGTGTAAATTATGCAACTAGTCAATCGTTCAAACGTAAGTTCTGCAGTGGAAAAAGAGAAGAATGGTTGATCCTTGGTAACGTGTAACTTGAAGCTTTCCAGGATCGTTCTCTAAGCTCTTGGCTCTCGTCAGTCCAAAGCTTACAGCCTTTGGACCAAGAGGAACCTAATATACAAAGAAAAAATTCTCAAGGTACAGCCCCTCTTCTACAAAATATGGGGCCAAAAAGGGTCAGAAAATTTACATTCCAATCAGCTTGAAGTCTATATTTTTTAATATCTGGGCTAAAGGAACCCCAATGCAAAAGGAAAAATTGGAGAAAAGTACAAGTTCCCTTGAAAATAGGGCCCTATAATGGGTCTGAAAGCTTTTTCCTCTGAATGGCTTGAAACTTAAAACCATAAGTTCATGGGCAAGGGGAACTTTTTGCGAAAATTAATCTAGTCTGGGGACATGGGCCCCAGTAAGGTCGAATATTTTCCCCGATTGGCTTGAAGCTAGTATCCTTGAGCCAGTGTTGGGAAATACTTAATTAAAAGTTCTTCAGTTATTACTTAAGTAAACAAATTGAGACTTGTACTCTGCTTAAGTAAAAAATTTCTAAAGTACTTAATACTTATACTTAAGTAAAAATTGAAGTATTTAAGGATACTTTAGTACTCGAGTACTTTCTTCAAGGCACAGAAAAATTATACCAGCATGACGCAGGCCTGATACGACATGTTAAGGGAGATTTCTTTGCTGCAAGACTGTTGAAACTGACACAGTCAAAAGTGAATTCTTTGGTACTGGACTATATTGTGGATGAGATGCGACCCCTGTACACTGTTGAGAAGCCGTCGTTCAAAAATCTGATAACAGGTCTTGCACCTTATGCAAAGGTTCCAGGAAGAAAAGCTTTAGCTGTGCAAATTGAAGCTAAGCGCACTTGGTTTAGAATAGAAGTAAGCGTCTTAGATCTGACTTTTGTGGCTCTGTACCTAACTTAGCTTTCGGGGTAGGGTTCCAAAAACTCTTGTTATCATGATATATACCAGAATAAGTGATCAGATCTTAAAAATGCTTGGTACAAACAGATGTTTCCATTAATCCTGTTGGGGCTGAGGGTAAAATCCAAACTCTCTGGGGACGGCAAAGTGGAAATAGGGTTTCCTAATTCATTCCATAAGAACAATATTCAAAAGAACCCTTTAGAGTTCAGCAAAATTTATTCATCTCTGAGAATTTGTATCCTCCTTCATCTTTAGCTAAGGCATAAACACGTTTGACATTTGTGGGTAAGATGCAAGGAAACTCAAGAATCTTACAAATCTTTCAGGAATGGTTTGTTCTTAGCCAAACTCAATGGAGAGTAAGAACTAACCCTTCCGTAGCGCCCCTTTAGAATAAGCTTCCGTTTTGGATTCCCTTGGACGGCAGATTTGGGAGAGTCCTTAAATATTTGAGTGTATAATTTGGAAGCTAAAAACAGGAATATAGTCGTTTCTTTTCCAATGTAAAGTAAGGAACTCGAATAACTTTTGGATCACGCCTCTGGAGCTGTGGCCAACCTCGATTGTTGTTTTGCTTCATCTCCTAATATTGATAAAAGTTGCATCGTTTTCAAAGTAGAGGAGCAATACCCTCGAAATTACTCTTTACGAAAATCCCACCACCAAATTCAGCATATACGAGCACCTTGCTGTGGAGGTTTTAACCTCCTATCTATGAAAATGTAGAATTGTATGTTTCTGCCAGAAGAAATATTTGATTCGCCGGATGTGTGTTTATTTGTTTGTTGTTGTTTTTTTTACTATGGATGGTCGTATTGAAAAAATGGCTATAGAAGATCAGACGAGGGTTCATTCGAACCAAATCAAAAAAAAGAACTTGCCCAATTCCCTCGGCCCACTTGTGAGACCAGTCGACCTCGATCGCCAGGTCATCAAACAGGAGGTCGACTCTCGATCGATCAAAAAGCGGGACCTCGATCCCTGGCTCGTTTTTGAATTGGAAGGCCTTGAGCCACTGACACCAGTCTCGCTCCGTCCTGGGCTCGAGGACGACCTGGAAACAACAGAAAACGAAAAAGCTCGTCACGATGATTCTCTCCCCATTCGAAACATGATCTCGCCGCAAATCATCGAGCAGAAGCACGACGACCAGGCGGCCGCCGGACGCTCCAGGAAAGCGGCGACCACCATCGAGACGAAAAACGCCAGGAAGAAAAAAACAGCGGTCCAATACTTGATCATTTGAGTCCGTCCAAAATTTGCGTCAGAGAGTTTTGATCGTCGATCGATCAAGCCAGTTTCGAATAACTCCTCGCGGCCGCCGCGAGAGCTCCCGTCGGCGTCTCGAGTTTTTTCTTTTCGATGTCCTCCGGGCTCGGCAGATAGCAAACCTGGGATTTCGTTAGCCACTTCGTGAGCCGGCCTCGATCGTTTCGGACTCTGAATTTCGGCTTTCGAAATTCGGTCTCATCGACTGCGATGATTCTCCCGAGAATTTTTCCGTGAGGATCCGAGACCTGGTCTCCGATCGCCAGCCGAAGGTCCTTGATGGATGGCCAGTTCCGGATCCCTCCGGGGATCTGGACTGGATGTGAAAGAGCCGCCGAGACGACCCCGGAGTGGGGGATTCTCGGCGGCTCTTTCTTTTTCGGGCCGATCCGGCTCTTTCGGGTTGATCGGTGCCCGGTCGCGGGGTGGGGCGGCGCCCGGCTCAGTCGGCCGAGGAGCTCGACTCCACGCGCGACTGCGACTGCGACTTGACCTCGGCATCGTGGAGCGAGGTCTCGACCTCGTCCTCGATGCCGCGCTACGCCTAAATCCCGGACCGCTCCTTTCAAAATCATATTGATGGATTCTGTTCCGGCGGAAGTAAAAAATATTTCGCCGATAGAGGCGTTCAAACGGGCGGCGACTCTTTTCCGGGCGTCTTCAATAGCCGCGCGAGCGATACGACCTTCGGCGTGAATAGAAGATGGGTTTCCATAGTTCTTTTGCATAGCTTCCATCATGGTTTCAATGACTTCGGGGTCGATCGGCGTAGTAGCCGCGTTGTCTAAATAAACTCTTTTCATGGTTAACGAATATATTTGGTTATAAGCTAATGATGTGGTTTATTGTAACTAGATGCGTTAGGTTTCCATATATCGATTTTTTATGTTGACATTCAAGCTCAGGACGTCTACAAACTGTTTATATCCTCCTTGATTTGTTGCGCCAGCGCCTTGGCCTCTTCTTCCGTAGCGCTTTCTGAATAAGTCCGGCTGAGCGGCTCCGTATTTGATTTTCTCAGATGGACCCATCCGCGTGCAAAATCGATTTTGAGGCCGTCGATCGTATTGCATTGTTCATTCTTGTATTTCCGATGAACCTTTTCCAGAATCGCCGGTAAATCAACTTTTTTATCAAGCGCAATTTTATCTTTTACCATCGCATAAGACGGATAAGACTTTTTCATTGCTGAAATAGGACCGCCATAATGAGCCAGATGCGTTAAAAATAAAGCGATCCCCGCCAAAGCGTCTCGTCCATAATGTAATTCCGGTACGATTATTCCACCGTTGCCTTCTCCGCCGATAACCGCGCCTACTTCTTTCATCTTCTCAACGACGTTCACCTCTCCCACGGCGCTGGCATAATACGCGCCGCCTCGCTTTTGAGTTACGTCTCGTAGCGCCCGACTGGAAGAAAGATTTGAAACGGTACTGCCTTTCTTATGCTGAAGAACATAGTCTGCAACGGCTACTACTAAGTTCTTCTTTGGGGGGAGAGAAATAAAACATGATAAAATATTTCTCAATTTCCAACCCTTTTGCACGATATTCGGCTTTTTTGTGAAATAATCAAAATAATCAAGCATGTATTTGTTCAGGACATACAGATAAAAAGAGAAATAAATAAAATATCACACCATCCCTATCCCATCCCCCAAAAAAATCTTCTTTTTTTTTGTCAGTTTGTCAGTCGATATCAAAAGGTCTATTCCTTTTTTTGCGGGGGGAGCAGAAAAAAGATTATATAATTCATTAAAATTTAGATGACAATTTGTCAAGTATAATGTGTCGAAATAGCTAGATCCAATTATGGTGGTGAATTAACTGTGACCTCAAAACGTAAATTTATGGAGCATATAAAAATAATCAACTGGTTTTGAAACTATTATAAATCAATGCAAGTCCATATTATTTTAACACTGAATAAGCATATTTGATTCTACTGTTTGATCTCCCTTATCTATTGATTGGAGTCTGCCATAAAAATTAGAGGGTATACATGCTCAGCTGAACGTTACAATATTGCCATCTAAAGGACTTTTTAGAAATCTGAACTGTTATAAAATGTAGATGGCAGGACAAAAGCACATCAGCAACCCGCAGTAAAACCCAGGATGTGTCCGAAAGATGCTGTTACCCAAAATCCAACACAAAATCCAGCATTGTTACCCGAAAGCTAATGTACAGAATGTGCTACTTCTTCTGCAATCATATTGTTTAGTATTAACGAATTAGCATTAAAACGCATATTAAGTGGCGTGTTTATGTTTAATCTAACGAAGTAATAAATGTACCATAAATTCACCAACTAAATCGTCTTCCAGGTCTTTCTTAATACCTGGATATATAAAAAAAAGCTTTATAAATTTTTTTTCAAATTGGTGCTATTGAGAAAAAATAAAAAAATACTTGAACAAATGCAACAATCATTTTTCAGAAACACAACTCAAGTTTTTAACCCGCTTACTCGCAAAAACCGAATTAAGACCAAAGAGAAAACAGAAAAACCGAAAAAAAAGAGCTATTACTTGTAAAAAAAAAGTTTTCACTATTTTTTCAAGCCCCTGACTACTTTCTATGCTAAAGGGCCGAACATACGTAACTTTTTTCAACGTCGATTTCAGCAGTTCATCGGGCAAACGATACCGATTCAAAAACAGTACCATTTGCGCGAGATTTCCAGAACTGAACATTCTGGACAAACAATAGTCAACTGCAGTTTATCAATAGTTGCATGTTTTTTTAAGATTTTTTTTTTATTTTTTATAGGACAAGCAAGCAATCAAAAAAAAGAAGAGTTAATTGTTCTCTTTTTTTTAGTGTTTTCTTTGGTTGTTTTTGTTGTTGTTTGTTTCCTTGAATAACCCGTTATTAAATGAAATTAAATGATGTCAACTTAATTATTTTAATTTTCCTGCTGAAGAGAGGGGGCCTTTGAGGACTTAAACAGCTCAGGAAAGACATTTTTTTATTATGATCGCGACGAAACTTGGGGCCGTTTTTGTAAATCGGTAACGGAAACCATTGATTTTTCATGCTCAAATCGCTGCCATTTTCTTTGCATTTCGGTGCCGAAAAAAAGTTTCGTGTGCTCAGCCCTTAATGGTTGAAACAGAAAGCGAAAAGAAACCTTTTAAAAGCCTGGCGGTAAAAATTGGCCATAGTGTGGACGTATAGATATGCTTTCTCTTGGATTCTTACGATAAACTCTGAAGACTTGCCAGGGTCAAGCAGATGAGACTGAGGATGTGAAAATCCATACAAGGGCGACTGAGGTTCAGAACCTTCTTTATCTGCCCTATAACAGTTTCATTCAACATTGAAAGTAAAAAACTAGATCAACCGATTAGTGGCTCAAGGCCGAAATCCTGTACACCCTGGGAGAGAACTGCGACGACGATTGCGGTGAAGGGTTTGGAAACAATCTGCACCAGCAGCCGATTCAAGTCATGTTCTGAAGTTCCTTGAGCGTGCAGGTCCCCCTCTACTCACGGTCTTCGGGTGTTTGCAACGGCCAGGAACCGCGTCCAAGCACCGATCTGGAAAACCATGCCACGAAAGGAAGCCGCTGCGACCGAGTACCCGTCGCGGCGATCTGACTGAGTTCCGATTTCCCTCAACTCATCATAGTCGTGATTCCCGGTCGACCACGGCGAGTGATAACGCAGCGGCCGGGAATGTTGCGTTTCGTGTGAATCCGGAGCTTCGGCCCTCGAAGTTTCTCGGATTTTGCGAGTTCACCGCAAGGACACGTTCTCTTCGAACGTTGTCTACGACTGAAGCGGTTCATGAATCTTGCGCGACGCTCCGGGGAATCACGCGTCAAAGTTCCACGAAAGAAACCGCGACGACCGAATATCCGTCGCGGCCACTGGCTACTCAGCCCCGGCCAAATCCTCGAGAATCGACTCGGGAAGTGCTCCGAATCGTTCCGCGTCCCAGCTATACGCGTAGCAAGAATCCGACAGGAGCTCTCCTAATCGCCGTTGATAGCCACTGCCCCCCCAAATGCTCAGGCGATGCAGGGCAGCGATCACGCTGCCAAAAGGACCGCCCACTCTGGTTTTAGCAGCCATTCCGTTGACGACAGCGTCCTCGTCCGCAGGCTTCTTGACCGCAAAGCCGTCCGCTTTCATCTTCACCGGTTGATCAGGCCGCAGCAGCCTCTTCGAGTCTGTCGACTCGAGTCTCGGGCTCCCCAAGGTCCTTGCTTTGCTTGCCGACGATAACTTCAAGGCCGTTCCTGAGACCTGCTCATTTCGATGAGGCTACATGAGCATTCGTGGACTGAGATTTATTTTATTCTTTTGCCTTTCGTTTTCGAAATTAAAGGCCCATTAATAATGAGATGGACACGACTAATGTCGGTGCATAGCTGCCACTATTTTAAGGCAATCCGTTATTTCATAGGAATTCCTTATTGGCTGAAAAATACTTCGAAAAATTTGATTGGTTCAAACTAGCACCGGCTAAATCCCTGCATTAGTAAAAATCTCATTGTGAAGGAGTTTGCAATAGTTACGGAAGAAAATACCCTTAGAGACTGATGTATTGGAAATACCTAACAGAGAGTCTAATCAATGTCATATATTACCTGATGGGCATAAAGTAGTTTCCCATCCAATATCCATTCCCTCGTCTTTTCAACTGATTCTGGAACTGTGAATATATGCTTCAGGTTTTCCATGGCAGCAGCCAATTGAGAGTGCTTAACGTGCTCTTTTCTAACTTCTGATAGTTTTTCATTCAATGCATCTACATTTTTTAGAGCATCTTTTATACCATGTAGTCTAGAAGAAAACAATAAAAATCACCTTCTTGACTAGAGAAAATCCCCCCCCCTCAAAGTAAGATAATTTGGTGGTCAAAACGATTGACCAGTTCAGCGGTATTCGTTACTATCAAAACAACTGCAGAGCATATAAAATTCTTTTACAGTTGATGATGGGCATCTTACTTTTTTATACAGGAAGATTGAAGATTTCATGTTTTACACATACAGTCTATCTTGGTAATATCGATTCCTTGCCAAAATAGTAAAACATGTGATGATAGCGAGAAGGGAGGGGACTGATGTGAAGATGTCCGTGTGACAGTACTAGGTGTGCCACCCTTAGTATTATATCACTATTTCTAGTGATTTTTTTATTGTCTAAACAAAAAACCACTCAATTACCACACAAATCACTAAATTATTAACTAAAATCACTAAAAAATCCCAAATATCTTTTCTCTTCCCCACTTTGCTTGCTATTGAGTTATGGTCTCAAGCCTTGTAGGTGAATTTACTAGGATATCTGATGATTGCTTCAATCAGGATTTATAGGGGAGTGGAGGGTCAAAATTTTTCCTTTTTTCCTAAAGAGGAATTTGAAACACGCCCTGGTTTTGACATGATTTCTGTAGAGCTTCAGGGGGTGACATTGCAATCTTGAGGAGCAGTCAAACCATAGTAAACTTGGGATGGTATCAAAGTTGCAGAGTAGCCTGTATATCATCAATATGGCACCAAACTTGGGTTTGCATATGGCATCTGGCATTTTCAGCTAGATGTGTATGTGCATCTTGATAACCTTTTATTTGTTTTGTTCCTAGCTGCTACACTGATTCTACAGTTGCTTGATCTGACTTGTTGACAGGACTGTGCATTTTCTAAATTATAATTTGAGTCAAATCTTTCCCACCAAGAGCATTGCCATCTACTGTTGAATGTTCTTTTGCTTGAGTTTGGTTGGAATCTGCTGCTGTTGTCTGTGCATGTAGGTTGGGTTTAGAATGATCATAAACCAGTACTCCCAAGACCTGTTCAGTGTGCTGCATGTGAATTGCTGTTTTGAGATGTCTTGTGATCCCAGTAAGGTTTGTTTTTTCCATAGTGAATAATGTTGAATAACTTTACACTGTTGAATGTTGGATACTAGGTTCCCACTTTCCAAGGGCATCAATATTGGTTAGATAGTTTCATTGCTTTAATGGTTATTGATAAGGCCAATTAATTTTGGGTCATAAGCATAAAGGCTAAAGTTTTTCCATAATCCACAATGGATTATTAAAATATATGTTAAACAGGATTACAGGATTTCGATGATTTATTTTTTTTTGTGATGGGTTATAAATAAAATGATGATGATGATGATGACTATGGTAACTAGAAAATTGTGCTTTATGCTAAATATACCATATAATTGTTACCAAAGTTACCATATAATGGTATATACTAAAAATGTTGTTAAAATTCAGAGCCAAAATGATTCGTGCATTGACCAATTTGCACACCAATTTTTTTTTTTTATTTCATGTTAAATTTCAAAGTTAAGGGAAGTTAATTTCTGTTCCATATTTGACTTCACAAAATCAGTACTTAAAATTTATCTTGACTTAGAAGGAAATAAAGCGCTATCTTAAAAATAATAATTAGGTAGTGCTAGTAGTCGTTAGTACCAGGTGGCGTTAGGTAGCGCTAATAGTAGTACTAGTAGTGTGTAGTATTAGGATGATGTAGGAATTCTTTTGGTTGGGGATGGGGGTCAGTGGTGTGACTCTGCTAGTTCAGTTACTTCTAATCTGGGGAGTTTATGGTTAAACAAATTCCCAACCAAAATCTGAATTTCAGATACAAAGTGAGGCGGAAGAAACTCCTGGTGGTAAACGAAGAAGAAAATTTACTAACTAATAAAATGGTTCTAATGATATTTGGTTTTGTTTCTTTTCAGAATGTTATTTATTCTCTGACAGGCGTATGTACTAAAATAATTATCATATGATGTTTTAATATACCAAAAAAAATGAAATAGAAACAATTTTTGCCCCCTGAAACCAATTCAGGTCTGTTTATGTCTTAAAACTGCGGTTTTCTAAAGCTTTCTTTTTGCGACGTTGAACCATGATTCATTAAATTTGACAACGCCTTTCGTCTGTTAAAATTCGCTTTTGTTCAGAAGAAATCTGTTGACCCCTAAGGACAGCTTCACCTTACTAAGAAAGCTGTACTTTCTTAAGCTGTTTGATGCCAAATATTTTTTATTTTATTTTGTACCCACTACTAGTGTTGGGCGATAATTTGATTAAACGATATATTGATATATCGATATTTCCGATTTTGTGGTGTATCACGTTGAGGGTGGCTTGCGAAAACCTGAACCATTTTATTTAATGCCAGATTTTTAAAAGGAAAATATCTTAGGAATGATTAGGGAGGTGCAATAAGGTGAAAGACAGTCAATCATAGTGTGACATGGCGGCAGGAATTGAAATGGTGTATCACGGAGGGTTTGGCTGGTGAAAAAATCAGCCGTTGGGTTTAATGCATGATTTTTAACTAGAAAATATCTGGAAAATGTCTTAGGAATGATGAGGGGGAGAGTGTCAGTGGTTGCCCGAGTGTCAGTATTAGTGTGGTAAGGTGGCGTGAATTGCTTAGACTAATATCTTCTAGAGCTTAAATTTAAGCTGGAAGGTGTTAAATTTTTTTGAATGAGAGGGAGTGAAATCTAACACTCAGTTAAATAAACAACACATTTTCATTAAGAGCCCTCAAAAAATGTCATAATTTGGCTTAACCTCTAACGAGTTTATGTAAAATTTGAAGAGAAAATATTATTCAAATGTGCGCTTATCAATCGGGAATATATAGTCCTGGCTTAAAAAGACAAGGGGTTTTGTTAGAATTCCTCAAAAATATCTTAATAGGATTTATAATTATTTCTAATAACAAGCCCGCCTCCTCTGGAATTGGTTTCTAGGACCTCCAGCTTTCTTTAATTCTCGGTTCTTTTTGCTTATATGTTATCCTTTATTAGCCTTTTTTCGTGTTTGGTTTTCATTATTTTTTTTTAGTTTGAATTCATTTTTCTGTTTTCTACGGGCCAGCCACATACTGCCATGGTAGCGTGAATCGCTTGAACTAAAATTTTCTAAAGCTTAAAGTTGAGCTGGGAAGTGTTAAAAGACTTTTTGAACAAAGTGGGAGTGAAATATAACGCTCAGTTAATGAAACGAGGTAGTTTCATTAAAAGCCCCCAAAAATATTCTAGTGTGCCTACGCTGTAGTTAATACTAAAAGAAATGTTGCGCGAATCAATTGTTTTTTGTTAATTCAATGTAAAAGTAAAATACTTTAAAATCCCATCAAAATGACGTAATCTATTCGCGGTATATGACTTGTTCCATTCATTAAGACCATAAAAAATACATAAATCGGCACCTGTATACATATATGTAGATTCCAATAGTTCCTGTTATTTTCTGTGTATAATTTAAATATTCAACATTACTTTTGTGACTGCTCTTATCCACAAATAAAAACAGAGGGAGGGACCTATGCAGCAAAACTTATTATGCAAAGTTAGGGGTCAATCAAGTGGCTTGACTAAAAAAAGGTGAACTCAATGGATTTTTGAGGCGCAATTGTGCTGTAATTAAGAGGAGGTACCTTTTACATCTTTTTTTTGTCTACCATCACCATTATTGTTCAGGTTGGTGTCAAACTGGTAGATTTCTTTGACTACTATTTATTCTTCCATTCTTGTTTTTAAGGGGATTCAATATCTTAAGATCGTTTTGCAAGCCGCAGTGTTGGCTGAACGCTCAAAAACAAAGGTCTTATTAGCTATTGCTCCCAGGTACTAGCCAGCATCGAGAACTATTGAAAATCTGTGGCTTAACTATGAAAGTTGACGGAAGAAACATTGAAGTTTTACATCTCCTGTTTTGGCAAGGCTTTTAATCAAAGCGGGTAGCACCAATGGGGCTCCCAAAGCTGCCAAATTGATCAAATTATTTCCTTTGAGTGAACTTTCCTGAATTTTAAAAAGAAAATTCTTCTCCCTTTATTAATTAAAAAATAATAAAACTTACATTTTCTAATCATGCAAGTTTCATTAAGGCTGAATATCAATCTTTATCTCTGGCACAAAACCGAAAAGGCTGTATAATTTTTGAGGATTTATGGGGTGGAAAATGTCAACTTTTAGTTTTCTCTTAATTTGTTTTTTAGATGGCGTTTAAGAACCATTGAGTTTTATATTTTTTCTATTGGGCTGGATCACTTGATATGCAGAGGTCTTTTCCAAAGAGAGAGACTGAGAGTGAGACAGTGAAAACTTTCACACGCTTTGAGACAACTGAAGAATAAAGATAAAATTGAGGCTGAAGATTGGGAAAAAATTAAGGTTGAAAAGGATTGTGATCATTTTTCATCAATAAGATGCCTAGGATTGATAACGATATAAAATTGGATTTTAAGGATGTGTTACTGCGGCCTAAAAGAAGTACTTTGAAAAGCCGAGCAGAAGTAAGTTTTCGAACTAGGCCTTGGCTAAAATGATATATTTTTACATATTCACATAATTTAGCTAGGAAGAAAGCGAATAAATCATTTGATACTTTTTTATTCTCTTTCATAGTTCATTAATCACTTCTTGGGCAAATTACAGTTTGAGCCCTTATTGGGGCTCCAAATGACAATGTGTTATCTTGTCTACAGTTTTAAGACTATGAGTTGATAGAAAAAATAGTTAAAAACTAATTAGATATAAAAATTGGCTTTTAAACACAGTCTTAAACAACTCTATAGTGTCTCAGTGCCCCATTAGCAATTAAATACGAAAATAAACTTTTTTTTTAACTGAAAGTAAGGAGCAACCTTAAAACTTAAAATGAACAGAACTTATTAGGTATATGAGAAGACTGCATCCTCTTCACTACCTCGCTCTTCACACTAAAGTTTTCAGTTCTTTTAAAAAGTTCCTTATTGTTCTAATTATCCGAGGGAGTCGTTATAGAAGAACTGTGACAAAAAGGCAAACTTTAGCGTAAAGAATGAGGTATTGAGGAGGGGCAACCCCTCTCATATACATAATAACTTCTTTCAGTTTTAAGTTTTAATGTTGCTCCTTACTTTCAGTTGAAATACTTGGAACAGCGAAATCCCCTCCCCCGCCCTGGCCGGCAGCGCCACCTCATGCGTCAGGTGAAAGATCACCTCGGTCTCGCCGATCAGCACACACGGCGTCCCGTGCCCCTGCACCAGCGTGCTGAAGGCCGCCAGCTGGTGGTCCACCCTGCCCCCCAGGAACCCCACCGCCAGCACCACCGGCGCCCCGATGGAGCGCAGCGCCTTGTCGAAATCGGTGCTGTCCTGTTCGGCGATGTGATGCAGGGTGTCGGGCGAGAGCGCGGCGCGGGTCTCGGCCACGGCCTCACCCACCGACGCGGTGCGCGATTTCAGCGCGATCACCTCGAAGGCTGCCGGGTCGGCCGGGGGCTCGGAGGGCACTCCGATGCGAAGCGACACGCGCACGCCGCTGCGGGCCAGGAGGCCGGCGAGGTCGGTGGCGCCGGTAAAATCGTCGGCAATACATCCCAGAACGGTGGTCATTTGTCTTCTCCCGGCAATGTGAGCCTGGCGTTGCGGGCCTTCGGGTTCTCGCATAGGGCACGGCAACATGCGGTGGGGTCTTCCACCAAGGCGTAGTGGCCCAGTCCCGGCAAGGTCGTGACCTGCGCGCAAGGCGCGGCGCGCGCCGCGTCCCGCGCCAGTCCGACGGGTGACCAGGTGTCTTCGCTGCCAGTGAAGAGCCTGACCGGGACCTTGGTCTTGGCAAGGCTGCCCAGTGCGCCGGGACGGTCAAGCGCCAGATTGGTTTGGGCTGGCATCAGAGCCGCGCTCTCCTCGGCCATTTGCAGGATCTTGTCACGTGTCCGATTTGGGCGTGGCCCGGCCAATGGCGGAAGCCGGGGGGCAATGCTGGCCGCCCCGCCTTGCCGCGCCACGTCCGCAGCAAATTCCAGCCGGTCTGCCCGCTTATCGGGAGCATCAGCGTGAGGATTGAGCGCAAAGAGCAGGAACTCGGCCTTTCATATACGGAACAATTTCTGTTCGTTTTAAATTTTGATGTTACTCCTTACTTTCAATTAAAAAAAACGGGCGAGGTCTAGTTGCCTTCAAATTTTTTGGCTATTTGAAAAGACAACTAGAACTTTTCACTTTTTACGAACGTTTTAATTAGTAAAAATGTACTTAACTTACGAATTGACTTAAGTAACGAACTTCTATGTTCGTATATTTTTATTACGTATATGAGAGGGTTCTCCCCCTCGTTAATACCTTGGCCTTTACACTAAAGCTTAAATTTTGTCCCAATTCTTTAAGAATTACCCCTAACTCGCAAAGGCCGTAGAATAAATCGTTTAAATTACTTGAAATACTTTAGCGTAAAGAGCGAGGTATTTAGGAGGAGATGAAACTCCTCATATGCGTAATAATTTCTGTTGGTTTTAAGTTTTAATATTGGTCCTTACTTTTAGTTGAAAAAAACCTTTCATATTTATTTTTTCATGTTTTTTTTTTTGTTTTAAATGATGCTAGAAAATCCCACGCCCCTTCATGGAAATTCTCTTCCCCCATGACAAATTCCTCCATGGAAAGATCCACCCACGTAAACTTATTTCATCAACCCCCCTCCCAACCAGCCTACTTCACGTACGTAACATTTTCTGTTCGTCTTACGCTTTAATGGTGGTCCTAACTTTCAAATGAGAAACTTGTTTTATTTGTTTAATATCTGATCATTTATTAAATAATGCTGGGGAATCCGGCACCCCCTTCATAGAAAATTCCCTTCCATCATGAAAACTTCATCCGTGGAAAGATCCTACCCCGTAGCCCCCAAATCAACCACGAGAAAAAAATTAGGTTTTTCGGTGGGCCTAGGTGCCCTCTAGTTTTTTTTGATCACTTAAAAAGGGCACTAGAAATTTTTAATTTCCATTAGAATGAGCCTTCTTGCGACGTTTGCAATAGATTTTTTCAAGTTCTATTGGTTTCCCTTCCTTTGAAGGAAGCTATCATTCTAAGCCGTTTTAGAACTAATGACATAAAAATAAATACAATTTTTGGCCCCTGGAATCTCCTTACTCATATTTGAAAATCCTTATTCTCTAAAATTGGTTTTGGTTGCTTCACAAGTATTGAGTTTTAGGGCAGTTGCACATTTTCGTCAGAGTTCCCAGGTTGAATTGTGAGGGTAAATAAGGAAAACTAATTAGTTAAATTTAACAGCACTTCTCGTCGGTAAAAATTTTAACTTTAACAATTTATTCATTGCCATAGACAACCATGCATTCAAAAGAAAGCTGCACCTTAAGCTTTTTGATGCCACATAATTAGCTAAAATTTTTGCCAATTTTTCATCTATGCTTGTTTTCTTTTTTCAATTTGGCGCCTGATATCGCCTAAAATTGCATAACTGTATATGGGAGTTCTTTCTAGAAAAATTTAACTCTCAGTTTCTCCTAATTTTCCAAGGTATATTATATGTGGCTAAGCAAATTTTCACATCACCAGTTCTAACAACCGAATTTCGTTATCGTTGTCTTTGGTACTGGAAAAGTACCAAACTTTCGGAAAATTTAAAACCAAATAAACACACTGGAATTTATATCACTTGTTTCGATAATCTGCCATAATCCATGCGTACTCGTAAAACAAATAGTCTGAAGAGCTGGTTTAGCTTGTGGAGAAGGCAGGAACGCTTAGAAGCAACCACCCCGGGGGTGCAAGGGGGACCCACCAGTCATTAGGTTTTTCAAATATGTTGAACAATTAGGTTATCTTAAAATTTTTACCCGGTGAATTTGGGAGAAAATGAGCGTGAGAGGGGGCTTAGGTGCCCTCCAATGTTTTGGTTACTTAAAAAAGGCATTAAAACTTTTAATTTCCGTCCGAATGAAGCTTTGATATTTCAGCTTGATTGTTAAAAACTACAAGAACAAAGCAAATTTAACTTATTTTCGGCGAAATTAGTGAAAGTTTTATTATTGAATGGTCCCAACCTGAATATGTTGGGCAGGCGAGAGCCCGAAGTATACGGTCATCGTACCCTAGATGATATTGTTGCGTCCTTGACGGAACAGGCCCGTGCGTCTGGAATAACCCTTACACACCTACAAAGCAATGCTGAACATGAGCTAATCGATGCTATCCATCAGGCATTTCACAAACAACAATTTATTATTATCAACCCTGGCGCTTTTACCCACACAAGTGTGGCACTTAGGGATGCATTGTTAAGTGTCTCAATACCTTTTATTGAGGTTCATTTATCTAATGTGCATGCACGAGAGCCATTTCGTCATCATTCGTATTTGGCGGATGTGGCAAAGGGGATAATCGCAGGTCTAGGGGAACAAGGTTACGAATTTTCATTGCAAGCAGCGAAAAATCACTTGCAAGATAATCAGACATCTCTCGAATAAAGAGAGTAAATAATGGACCTCCGTAGGGTCAAAAAGCTGATCGAGTTGGTCGAAGAGTCGGGCATTGCGGAACTAGAAATTACAGAAGGTGAAGAATCTGTACGCATTAACCGCGGTGGTGCTACTCAATATGCACCTATGCCAATGGCTGCTGCACCTATGGCAGCACCAGTTGCTCCTGCGGCTGCTGCACCTGCGGCGGCAGAAGCGCCAGCAGCAGCAAGCGCGCCTGGGGATCGTCGGGCAGGTGTGTCGGCCGTGGCGGTTCGGACATTTAGGCGCCAATCGTCGCTATGGGCGGAAACCGGCGTGACGGGCCGGGCGGGGCCAGACTACACTGCCGGCAGCACCCCGCGCATACAAAGGAGCCCGCCATGGCTATCGAGAAACGCCCCTTCGGCCGCACCGGTCAGGCAGACAAAAAAGACACAGAGATATACAGTCAGGCAAATAAAAAGAGAGGCAAATAGACAGAAAACAGACACATAGACACATACAGATGGACAATAAAGAGATAATGACAAACGGACAGATGGACAAAAAGACAAAAAGACACACAGAAACACACACAAAGCCGCAGTCAGGGAGAAAAAAGACACACTGACACACATGCAGACGGATAAACGCATATGCAAAGACCCGTAGACAAATAGACAGAAAAATGACACAGACATACAGACAGATGGAGCAAAAAAGACAAACGGACAGACGCACAAAAAGCAACATAGACTTATAGACAAACAAAAAAAGGCACAAACAAACAGAAAGAAATATAAAAAGATAGACAGAAAAAAGACACATACACACTCATACATATGGGTATAAAGACACATAGACAAGCAGACAGACGGAAAAAAATAGACACATAGACACATAGACAGGGGAAGCAAAAAGACAGACAGACCCACAAAAAGTCGCGCAGATAGACAAAAAAGACACACAGACGGACTTGCAAAAAGTCATGGACAGACCGAAAAAAGGCGAATAGACACACAAACAGATGGACAAAAAGACACGCCGACCGACACGACGAAAAACAAAGAAACAGACAGACACATAAACACACGGCAAGAGAGAAAAAAAGACACATATACAGAAGGACAGACAGTCAAAAAGACACACAGAAGGACACTCAGACACACAGAAAAAACACATAGACACACAGAAAGACAGACAAAAATGACACACACAGACGCCCAGACAGATCAAATATAATGGCATTAACATGGACGGGAAAACAATATGACATTACCAAATGCAATAATAATATCAACATTGAATTTGAAAGTGGAAAAATTTCGTTAACAATTTTATTGATTTTAAAAAGGCTTTCGACACGGTTGATTTTGCCGGAGGTAGAAGAATATGCTCGTTTTATATCCAACGGGCGCACGCAGTTTGAGTACAATCAGCAAAGTTATTTTGAAGAACGCGCTTACATCGTCGATTCCACTATTTTTGACGTCTTTTCCTTTCAGTTCATTCAGGGCGAACCAAGTACCGCCTTGCATGAACCCAATAGTATTGTCTTGAGCGAATCGCTGGCTCAATCTATTTTTGGTCGGGAAGACCCGATGGGCAAAACGCTGGAAGTAGATAATGATCAGAAGGTACAGGTTAAAGGCGTCTATCGCGATATGTCTTCTAATTCTCACCTGATTGCCTCGGCTATGTTATCTGCGTCTACCTTCCCATTCATACGGGATCAAGATCGGAGCGCGGGCTCCTGGGGCGGTTTTGGCGTTTTTTCCTATGTTTTGCTGAAGCCGGGAACGGATCCGCCGACCTTTGAAGCTAAACTCGATACGGTCGTCAAGCAACGGGTAGCCCCGATTTTTGACGAGTTTAATATTAAGGTGAAGTACGAATTGATCGCGCTTTCCGATATCCACCTGAAATCTGATTTTGAAGGCGAACCGGAGCCTTTAGGACAAATGTCTTTTATTTATATCTTCGGCGCCGTCGCCTTATTTATGCTTATCCTTGCCTGTATCAATTACATGAACCTGGCGACGGCCCGCTCCGCTCGTCGCGCTATGGAGGTAGGTATGCGCAAAGTGCTGGGTTCTACCCGCGGGCAATTGATCGGACAGTTTCTGTCAGAATCGCTTCTTCTTACCTTTATTGCTATGGCGTTGAGTCTAACGGCCGTTTACACTCTGACCCCCTGGTTTAATCATTTGTTTGGCCTGAGTCTGGACGTCAGCGCTTTATTTAATGCACAGTTGCTGGCAGGAATGTTCTTCATCTTATTGCTGGTGGGGATTCTGGGCGGCGCTTATCCTGCGTAGATAATAAAATTAAGTATTGAAGCACTTCCTAACTTCCTAAGCATTAATTGTAGTATTAAATTATATTTTACTATATTTAAATTAGTATTTTTTAATTATTAAATTAGTAAATATGCTATTAAATTAGTTGATGATTTCTTATTAATTTAGCATTTAATGAATTGTTAGGTGATTTTTCAACGACTTTTTACTTCAGAGTCTGAGTAAGATGTGTAGAAGAAAATTCATTGGTAGAACATTGAGATTTAGGTATAAATATGTATCAGTATTTATACATTAAGTCTATGGATGAAGAGGGTTTTACCTGGGGGCAGGGGCTAGAATAATAGTAATAGAAAAAACGAGTAAATGATGCGGTCGATATTTTAAGTAATTGTTGCTTTGTAAACACTTTTTAGATATGAATTTACTTATTTGTGTGTATGACCTGTTTTTCTTTTATCTTGTTTCTAGACCTGTTTTTTGGGGGGATTTCCCTCCCATTGTAGGCGCATTTGGCTCACAATAACTACTGTTCTCCCTCTAGACTCCTTAGATCCTGAACCGCATTCCTCCAAACGATTCATCAAATCTCTTGTAAATGCTGCTACTACTAACAGCTCACCGCAGCACCCGAGGCCAACTTAGCTACGCACACTCCTTTTTCATCCCAATCTATTCAAAGCTTGTCTCTCTACACCCTCCCCAGGGAGTTCCCATTTTCCTTATCTTTCCTTACGACATCCTTCCACCCCAACCGAGGACGACCTGCCTTCTGTTTAGACCTAGACGGTTGGCTGGAAAGGACAATCTTTGGCAATCTGTCATCCTTCATCCGCAAAATGTGTTGTGGCCACCTCAATCTTTTTCTTATTGTAGTACTAGAAAGCGGGTAAATACTTGTCTTGTAAATACGTATCACATTTTCCTATCATTTCAATACAGCTTGTCTGTACATCCTGTTGATGGAGACTGCCGTTAAAAACGGGATCATGGATTCGAAAAAGCGGGCGACGCCAAAGGCGACGATGCCCACGATCAGTCGGGCTTTGTATTTCCCAACCACACCGCGCAAGCGCCACAGGCTTGCCCGCATGGCCACTTAGCTAACTACCTCACAGTACTCGGCGCGTATATATGAGGGTCGCTCGAAATCACCCACTACGCGCACTAGAACGCAGCACTCTTGGGGACGCGTGGAAACGGGATGGCATCGCGAATGTTTTCCATGCCTGTGAGGTAAAGCACCAGACGTTCAAAGCCGAGACCAAAACCCGCGTGCGGAACCGTGCCGTAACGCCGCAGATCTCTGTACCACCACAGCTCTTCTTTCAACGTTTCGTCGATACGTGCGTCCAGCCGGTCGAGCCGTTCTTCGCGCTGGCTGCCACCGATAATCTCGCCGACGCCGGGGACCAGTACGTCCATGGCGGCGACGGTTTTTTCATCGTCGTTCATGCGCATGTAGAAGGCCTTGATGTCCTTCGGGTAGTCGGTCACCACGACCGGACCTTTGACTACCTGCTCGGTTATGTAGCGCTCGTGTTCGGACTGCAGGTCGCTGCCCCAGGCCACCGGAAACTCGAACTTCTGACCGCTCTCCTCAAGCAGCTTGACCGCGTCGGTGTAGGTCATGCGTTCGAACGGCTTTTCCGCCACGTTGCGCAGGCGGTCGAGCACCTCGGTGTCGATGCGTTCGGTAAAGAAGTTCAGGTCGTCGCCGCACTGGTCCATGACCTCTTTGATCACAGCCTGCAGAAATGACTCGGCCAGGTCTGCCAGGTCGTTGATGTCGGCGAAGGCGATTTCCGGCTCGATCATCCAGAACTCGGCCAGATGCCGGCTGGTGTTGGAGTTTTCCGCGCGAAACGTCGGGCCGAAGGTGTACACCTTACGAAAAAAATCCCGAATTTTTGGAAAAGTTTGAACCTCCCAAAGAACAAAATCATGATGGAGCATAATGGCTCTAGCCTAAATTTCGAAGCATTCTCCTTCTATATCCAGCATTTGGTAGGCTGTACTACCTCTCTCATAAGAGAGAGGTAGTACAGTTAATTATTTTAAATAATTACTTTTCTATTTTAGAGTTTTCTGGGCCGGCACAGAATCCGCCACCAAATGGGCAGGCTATATAAGTGGCGGTATCCAAGCTGGAGAGAGGGCAGCAGCCGAAGTTATTCATAATTTGTTCCCTGGTTTACTCAGCAATGACGAAATGAAACAAACTTGGTATGATCCTAATCGGTAGGTACAAATTTTATATCCTTATAAAAAAAATATATATTCCTTCCTTAAAAAAAATGTACTTGTACTAAAAACACAAACATTATACTTCTAGACATCAACTACGCTAATACAAGGAGGGGCACTAATCGGCAATGGGAAGGGGAGGAGCCAGTCTCGGCTCCTCCCCTTAAACTTGAAGAATAAGTTTTGGGGGGATTACCATTGAAACAACTGCCACCCCTCCTAGATAAAAAAAATTGGCTTATCTTCATTAATATAATTCTTGTCCCTCGCACATTTTCGCAAACTGGTTCTCCTAATCACAAGCAATCCCTGTACGTTTATTATGTATTATTGGATTGCTTACTGTAGGAGCGAGGATCAGGCTCGGTATGCATATGTAAGCGCGTAATTCTTAGGCAGAAAAACAAGAACCAAAGAGCCGATTCTGTCGCACCAAGGTCTGTCACCCTTGGGCAGGCTTTTTACGATGCACGCACTATTTTATAAGTTTTACCCTCCATAGGGTAAAACTTATGTTCATCCACAGGAAATTTAAGTTGTGTAGGTTTCCCTAGTGTGACTCCGCCGAAACTTTGATTCTAACAAGATAGTAAATAAGATAAAAACAAAATTTTATACCATAACATAATAATAATAATAATTAAAGATGGAAATAATAAAGAATACGATTTATAGCATTTTTGCATGTCTGCACCAAATTAAATTAGGGATATAGATCCCTCTGCGAAAAAAATCACGTTTCTACGCATTTATACCAAGGAATTTGGCTACTATCATAAAAAGAAACGCATAATAACATTTTAGAGACGTGCTTTATATAAAACATAACCAAACCTGGTCTTTAGAATCGATCGCTTTAGTCGAAATCTTCGCATCTCTTACAGTCACAGAAATAATAAAAAATTATTGAACAATCTTTTAAATCAGGAAACGACACCCCAAAGACGACTACTTTGGACTCCCACTTATTTTTCACCCAAATTTTCCCGAGTAAAACCTAGTTTCTTCTAGATGTCCCCGAAAATTAACGGACATGAGTGCAACACAAAATACAAATAATTAATTTCGGGGAAATTTCGGAAAGCCCAATTTACTTTTTGAGAAATTCACGGGAATCTCTGAAAGCTGGGAGATAGGGGAAGCCCTGCTCAGAACACCTATAGATAGACAGTGGTAAGCCACAATGATTAATGTGAAGATCCTGACTCATAAACCAAGCCCTGATAAATTTTATCCTGATGGTTCTACAAGAGAAAGAAGGAATTCTGAAGAACTCGAAAACTACTATTACTACTCAAGGCTGAGTCCAGGAGGGGGAGGGGGGTTAACATGTTTGAACCCCCTTCCCAACATTTTTGGTCGACTAATAAAAAGTAACAAAAATACATAAAAAAATTGATGCGTTTTGGGAATTTTTTTTACCCAGTCCCAACAAAATTCTGTATACGCTCTTGTTGCTACTATAAACAGCTAACGATAGCACTAAGCCACCTGAAGCCAACATAGCTACGCAAACACCATGAAAACTGGGTCACAACTTTATGCTAAATATCTGCTGACCAAATAGAAAAATCAAACTTCACGGATTTTAAGAAATCCTTTGGCCACAGTTCCTTAAAATTCGTTTTTACATCTATGTGACAGTGGGCCCATTTTGGGGACGTCGTGAGCTGGCTAATGATTGTAGCTTATATCTGACGTCGGAAGATATTGAGATGCTTTCAGTTTTGGCGAAACGCTGTTATAAATCGGCCCAGTGCTAAAGAGCATTTATAGATTGAAAAAGAACGCTACTGCTTTCCTTGACTTTCCTGAAGTTTATTGCAGAAACGCACAGGTGTACTTCCCCCTAAAACATGTTTACAATTTTCGCTGCTTTTTCTACTTGCTTTGTCCAAAATATCTTCCCCCAGAGAGATAATGTCTTATGCGCAGCGCAAACAACCTTAGACCCTTCAACCTGGTTGCTTGTGCCCATCTTCAGGTTCACATTTGTGCGCTAGTCTTGCCTCCATGGAACACAAAGTGACTTAGTAAATCCACATCTTCTCCTACTTTTTCTTTTTCTTGTGTGCATCTAACCTTTGGGATGGTGAACGGGGTGCACCTTTCTTACAGTCATGTGAAAATGGAAACATCACCCTTGCATTTAAGACTATAATTCTAAAAAACAAGTACGGTGACGGAACAGCATTCTTAGAAACTCCAACATTCTTATCCCTAACTATCATATTCAACCGGCATTTTGGTAAAGTTCTAATTTCTTAGGAATAAAAAATAGTTTTTCATGTTTTTCTCTTCCATTTCTTAATATTTTTTATCAGTAACAAGGCTTCAGATAGAATAAACATCTGACTTTTTGTAGAGATGCTAAATATAGCCATAGCCTTCGTCATTTTGTGAGTTGTTATCGCTCTGAATAAGGCAGAGGACGGAATATCTATAAGACACAGCTTGTTTTTTTTTTTTTTTTTTTTTTTTTTTTTGTTTTTTTTTGCTACAGCAAACGTTTTCTGCTTAAAGGTGTTTCGTTTCAAAATACCTGAATAGAGCTTTAGAAAAGCTAGGTCATAATTTTTTTTTCTGAGAGGCTTATTCGACAATGAAGACGCTTAAGAAAGCTAAGTTCCCTGAACGTCTCATTTTTCATGCCTCATCCTTCCACCCAAAGACCAAAAATGTACGAAAGAGTAAACTCTTGTGATATTCGTTAAATATTCTTCTGGTGACTAAAGACCCTTTTCAGCTATTCTCCCGGACAGAGTTTTGGAAGCTTACCCCCTCCCCCCTGGAGGAGTTTGTTTGATCACCTTTGTTTAGTTTCCATTCATAATAGGGGTAACAATTTTATAAGCATTGCCGTTACGTGCAAATTAATCGTGTACAGCAACTTTGATTCAAAAAACTTCTTGTTGGTCTGGAAAAACCAAATTAGCCAAGTTCTGTAATGCGGTCATTGACGTAACATAAAAATTAAATTTCTTTTTCAGCCTTTGGTATTGGAAGTATGATCTATTCTGGCTTGGAATTTGGCCAATACTTCGAAATTGACTCAAGCAGCAAATGTCACGATATACTGTTGGCAATCACACCTGCTGCACGAATGCTTTTTACTTTCATTCAAATGTATTTCATCTTTCTCAACGCCAAGGTAAATCTTTTATTTTTAAATGAAAAGACTGATTAAAGACACAGACTGAAGTATTAACTAACTTTTAATATACTGGAATGAGTTAACTGCTTTCATATATTCCAGCCTTCTTTAGAAATAGAAACTTCGTGCTTGTATTCCAAAATGAAAATGTGACTAGGAAATGTTTTTAGGGGGTGGAGAGCAGAAACTAACAGCATTTTTCCTTGCATATGACTCATAGAAATAGTAGATAGACTAGCTAGGTATACTTACAGGCCTAGTTCCTCAAAATTTTTCGTAGAATAACTGACAGCAAAAATAAGGACATTCTAAGGACATCATGTACATATCCTGGACAATATTTTTTTCTGTTTTTGCCAATTAAAAGGGGAAGAAAATGATGCCCTGCACGATTTAGCAATCACAATCTCTTTTCGTCAGTAATTTTTCTGCAAGAGTATTTTTCTATGCAGGTGTCAATGGTGCGAGTGGATCAAGTTTCGAATTGCAATGTGTAGTTTTAAGAAAGTCAGAACATATGGATGAAATAAAAAGATAAATTACTTACATCGCAAGCTACAATGAGGTGTGGATACTCTTTTCTTAGAAGCTTGACACTTTTGATTACGGGGTTGAAGTCCGAGTCACAATGAGTAGCGCATTCATCCTTGAAGAAAAACAAAGATGATAAAAACAGCTATAAAGATAAGCTGAAAATTGATCAGTGGCACTATTTCACGAACATATTGAGAGGGGCAAAATACATTTTTCAAATCTACGCGGGGTAATCTTGTCTTTTTATCTTTACTAAACACAGGTTTTTTCCCAATCTATGAGTGGGGCAGATGCCCCCACCCTCTTCCCATTAATTGGCGCAACTGGAATTGGTATCAGTTATTTTTTTATTTTGTGTAGTAATTTGCCTTTAATTTAATGATAAGAAGCAAACAGTTCGTAGTAACGGAATGTAAGTAAGGAATGGCTTCGCTAAATAGTAATCGAAACCCTGAGAAACGGAATTTTGATAACAATAGACCTATGAAAACAATTTAAAAACACCAAAAACAAGGAGAACAATAGGGAATTTCTCAAGGCAGTGGGAAACAAATTAGAATGAATATTTCGGCCCTATGTCCAAGGGCTGTCCTCAGCAATACAAAAATTTATAAGAAGAAAAAAACTTACAACAAGATAAAATTAATTTTCGAAAAATCCGCGGGGGTGGGAGGTTGGAACTAATTTTCACAAATCAAGTAAAAATGACAGTGACATCTAAAAAATGCGCCGAATAGTACCATAAAGATAAAGATATACGGAAGAAAGCTAATCCGGTTCTGTGAATGCTTGAATTATGCAGGCTTATCTTAGTCTTGACAAGATTATAGAAGAAAACAAATTTCAGGTGGGAGGGGGGGCAAACTGGGGTCTGAAGGGCAAACAGAGGTCTGAGATAGACAGTTGCCACGTCTACCTCATAGAAAATTACGCCTTTGGTACCAATATTGCCACAGAGCAAGTCTACTTTTGTTCACATCTCCAAAGTAAAAAACCAGAATATAGCTCAAACTTAGTGATTCTTTGGGTAATTCATGAACTCAGTTCTAGTTCAAACACGTATATGCACCCATCCAAGAATAATGTACAGATTTCTCTGCAATAATATTCCTAAAAATGGATGCTCCAGGTACACTAAAACAGTCACCCTGAAAAATACATTAAATTGCCATTTTCAAATACATTAAACTGCCATAATAAGCCACATTAAGAGTGGCTTATCTAATGCATTAGTAACATCTAACAGCTGTAACATTGTGCCTTTCTTAAAAATACTCAGCATCAGTGATAGACGAAAAATCCGCCACCACTACTATAAATTGACTATGTACTTGCTCATTTTGCAACCTCGATTTTCAAATTCTATAACTGGCCGTAGATATTTAATACATATCTACTTACATCCAAAATATCAAGTGTTTCCTAATCGACGAACGCGGCTGTGTACGAACTATAAGGACTTGATATGAGTCCCCGCTAGCTCAGTTTTCATTTACGTAGTTCATATAGTGATGATATATTTGAATTTGTTAGAAGTGTGATATTTTTTTTTTTTTTTATGTGCATTTTTGCAGATCACCACCTATTTAATCAAAAAGTTGCGCCAAAACTATTTTTTCCTCTTTTTTTAATAAATGATTCTAAGGGCCATAAAAAAAACTATTTGTATCATTGAGAATTTATATGGGCACCCCTATTATGTAAAACCGTTTGAGCTGCGTGGTTATGACCTTAAAATAAATGCTCAAATATAACTTAAACATTTTTAATCCAACAGGCAGGACTACAGAAAAAGAAATTTGGTAGTCGTTCAAGTATCACTGAAGTAGAATATATCTGGATGCTTTTACAAATGATTTACAAAACTGGAATAGTTAAAATTCAGTAGCTATTCTTTTGTGGATCCCTCTCCCTAAAGATATAGCCCATGTACAATAACTGTCTTCATCTGTAGACACGGAATGCATTATATTTTAATTGACAATTACACAATGTTGTGGCTGGAGCACTTGAACTTACATATCTGCAACAAATTGAAATTTATTCTGATAACTGAGCTGAAGAACAAGGAGCAGTTGTGATAGTCTTTGTTCAAAATTTTTCATCACATTTTACCTCTACTGCCCATGGCTTAATTAATTATTTCAGCTACACTCCCTGTAGTTGAGATTAGATTAGACGCCCCTACAAATATGAGATAGAATCAAAGGATGTGCTCATTTTCACTGGCTAAGATGAATGAGATGAGCTCTATGATTTTCGTAAACTGATCTTGAAATTTTAAACTGGAGATGACAAGACCAGTAATCGTGACACTTTCATTCGTAAGGGAATAGTGGATGGAAACTGCAAGTGTATCAGCCAATTATGCAGCAGCCTTCTAACAATCAATAAAATTACGATGCAAGAGATATTTTAAGAGGTACATCAACGGTACACTCATGATTGTCTTCTTTCAACTCAATGCAAGAATTGGTGATGTAGAATGTGGGGCATTGCTACTAAATGTCGGTCTTTTTTGAGTCAATCCGTCCGTCAAACGGAAAAGCCCCAGAATTGCCTGATATTAGGAGCTGTTGTAGCAGGAAAGGAGTCTATCATCAAATGTAAGTCAATCTACTTTATATCAATCTACTTTACTATCAATACTACTACTTTACGTTACTTCTTTACTACGTTACATCAATCTACTACATTAATTTTCTTTATTTTCTATATTTCACTTAAACATCAAATAACTTTCGTAGTTTGACTACCTCTATTGGCTGAAAAGACACTGGTTCAATTTCCAGATTGTAAAAAATGAGATTTTAATATACCAGCAAGTTTTGTTGAGGAAAAACCATCTGCTATTTTTTTCCGTAACAAAAATGTTCTCAAGGCACATTTAGTCGATAAAAAGGAACACTTGATTTCTGAACCACCTTTCGTCAACCTCGGTTTTAACTAATTTCGAATGTTTTCTAATTTCTGGTATTTCTAATTTCTTATTTCTATTATTTTCTAATTTCTGGTAAATTGTATTTTCTAGTTTTCTAATAAAACAATTTTCTAAGTAAATGGCATTATTTTCTAATAAATGGCATTTTTTAACAAATGGTATTTTTAATTTCTGGTAATTTCTAGTCTACGTATCTTGACCATCTATTTTTGAAATCTGGTTAGTCCATATAGTGAAAGAAATATTTGTATGGTAATTTGTTTTAGATTGCAGCATGCATTGACTGGACTATTGATGCTGGTTCCCAAGATCTATATAATTCCCATGAGCATCAAAGGTGAAAACATTTGAGCTGGAATGGAATAACTTTAAGGAAAATCACTTATCGGCTTTGTAACAAATGATATTTGGCATACCAACGAGGCCCTCTTTAGGAAAAATCTTCCACTATGTATCTTCGCTAATAGTATTTTGCGTTTTGTCGCTCTGGAAAAAGGAGGAGGATTTGCTAGTTGTCTCAGGTCGTAAAATCTGTGTACCATACTCTCGGAGAGATTCCAATGATTTATTTATTTCATGTATTTATTTTTTTTAGTGTTTTTTTTTTTTTTTTCAAAGAGCATAGTGATGAAATCAGGTAAGTAAAAAAAATGAAAGTTTCAATCTTATATTCTACGCTGTTTCCAAATATAATAATAGCTGTCGTCAAATTGCTGTCATAATAGCTGTCGTAATAATAGCTGTCATACAAAATTTAGGTGATTTTGTTTTCAAAATTGCTCTATTTCTTTAACACATGAGACATTGCTGAGTGTGGCAGGATGTTAATCATGAGCTATCTTTAGATTGACACGTTATTTCTGTATCTGGAACACATAGTCCCGTCAGTTGATTAATTAAAAGCAAACTTTTCCCTTTTTTTAAAGAATAGTAAAGAGCTATATAAAACCAATGACAATCAGAGATACAATCAAATAATAATTCTAGCTTATAAAGACAATGAGCAACTATCAATAAATAAATGAGACAAAGGGAAAAGAAATTATAATATATAATCAAGTAACAGTTAAAATGAACAGAAACTACCACGAACAGGAGTATGTGGAAATAATAGTAGAAATTACCACCTTGTGTCGTAGAAACTACCTTGTGGTAGCAGAAAATACCACAAGGCTTCTAAGGAACGATATTTGTGATTTTTATTTATTGCTATAGAAGCAATTTTCCTTAAGAAAAAGAAACTCACTGCAAATTAAAAACGAAAAAACCTCAGCAATAAAATCTAGTAACTTATTGGAATTTTCAAGAAAATATAAAAGAAAACGGCGTAAAAAAATCTCATTACGTAAATTAATGTCATGCTAACTGATATACGATGGTATGAAGACAATTCCAAATGTCTAGTCTTAGCTACAACTTAGCCAATGTATGTTTAAACTGCTGAAAGTGAGAGAATACTGGAGGAGAATTCGCGAAAGATTGACACTAAAATCTTCCCATCAGTTGATGATTTTTCTACGCTCTTTCCAAATATAACTGTTGCTTCTGGGGCAAGTTCTATTTTGAGCGCTTAATAGGGCCCCAAAAAGCAACTTTCTATAGTTTTATACTGTAATGTAAACTTGAAAGACTAGTTAAATACTAATTAGATATAAAGTCAGCTTTTAAATGAGCTCTTAAGCAAATGTATGATGTTTCTGTACTCTAATAGCAACAAAGAAAAAAAAGTAAATAAAAAGAAATCACTGCTACCCATGCAAAAACATGAGTTTCCTTGGTGTTCAAAAGGGGGGAGGGATGTAAGTTTCCTCTTTTTGATTCCCGACAATTTTGATATTTTATATGGCAGAAAGTTTAAAACTACGACATGTACCAAATTCTGCGGTGAGGTGCGGAGCGAAGAATCAAAACGAATCTCCTCTCTTGATTTTCCGTGTATTTATTCATCAATTTACACCCAGTGCCTCTAAAATCGTTTTTTAAAACCTATCAGCTAATATATCCATAATTGTTTACTTTTACTACGTTTGTGCGATAAAAAAATTAAGTTGTTTTAAGTAGTCTGAAGTATCAAACACGAGGGAATCTACAATGAATCTTATCCTATAAATTTCTAAATTATCTTTTTAGGGTTCGACCGATGAAGCGGATGGTGTCCAACTAAAAATAAGTGGAGACTATGAGACAGACAGCAAAATCACAGTGCCATCTGATATTGTTTTGGATGTTTCAACATTAAGTCTTTCAAATAATTCTGCACAGTATACTTGGGCCGAGTTCAGCAATTCGGGAACATTCATTGCATGCACTATATCTTCTACCTGTTGTGTAAGGGATCTTCTCTCTCTCTCTCTCTCTCTCTCTCTCTCTCTCTCTCTCTCTCTCTCTCTCTCTGAAACAGCGGCGCAGTCGTTCTTGCCAGTTGATTGCACAACCACTCTACCGACCGGGGAGGAAATCGATGGTTCAACGGATCTCGTCGCCCACCTAACCGGCGCGAAGGAAGAGGCGTTCACCCAGGCTCTAACCTGGCACATGATGACGTATGCCCTGGCCCGTGCACCGAATCTGGGGGATCAATCTGAATTGGATTTGATTCATGGCTACTTTCGAACTTCCGGCTACAAGTTGTCAGCCCTCGTATTAGCCATTGTGCAAAGTGAAGTCTTTCAAGCCTCGCCGCCTCATCTAGAAATGGATGCGACTGAAACCCTGAGCTTCGAGCAGCGAACGAACATCAACCTTCAATAGAGGTAGCTTATGAGTCATTCATCCCGTCACAGCCGTCGTCGATTCTTGCAACTCGGAATGGCTGGCATGGCCCTGCCGCCGCTGGCTTCGTTGCTGGGCGCACCCACTGGGGCCCGCGCCGCCACGGTGAGCAAACCGGCGCGATTGGTGACGATCTTCTTTCCGAACGGTGTTTCGCTGCCGCCCAAGGGGCATCGAAGCTTTGAAGATTGGCACTGGTTTCCGCATGCGCCCGGGACGGACTATGTGCTGACGAAGCCCCTGGAACCGCTCGCCGGATTGCGCAGCGATCTATCAATTCTTTCCGGTCTGTCTCACCCGCACTTACGGACGAATATTACTCATTCTTGCAGCGCGCAGTTCCTGACGGGGGAGGATCAGTCGAAGGGGTATAAAAACTCTGTTAGCTACGATCAAGTCTTCGCCGAGAAGATTGGCGCCGCAACACGGTATTCATCCCTGGCGCTGTCGACGGCCGGTGGGACGGGTAGCTTGGGACGGCCCGCGACGCTCTCTGTCAATCGGGATGGGGCGCTGATCCCTGCTTTGTCGGATCCGCAGCAGATCTTCAATCGCCTGTTTAAAATAAGTTATTTAGTACCTTAAACCTGTATCGTCGACACATAGATTCTGAACGGTCAACCGTAACTGATACGTCTCTTATGCCACTAATATCCTGGAAAAATAAGGCCCCTAATTAAAATTTTGTAAAAACTGATATGAATAGCATAAGACATTGCTGATTATAACTGGGCATAGTAATGTAAATCACTGACTCCCCAAACAGTCCCTGACGGCACTCCTGATACCTCTCCCCGCCTCTCCAAATGTGCTGGCAATATTTTTCAGCAATAAGAGGGAAGCCATTATCCCACAGCACCAATATTCAGGTATAATCCAAGCAAAGATGTCTTTTTCTGATTTTTTAGGCTTGTAGTTTCAGATGGGTAACTTAGAACCTGATGAATTTTATATATTAGGCATCACCGTAGAAAACCAATTCTTCTAATGTATGAATTTTTATAAAAACTCCTAATTTAGGAGTTTTGGTGATTATTAAGCCCAGTCGTTCCTTTTACTTCCAGCAAGAAACATTTCTTTCCGAAAGCATAGAGTACCTTGCCCTATTATTATAAGCCAAAAGTTCAGAATTCAGTTCCTTGAAGGTTCAAAATTTCTTTAAAATGTATTTGCGAAGCGAAACCCACTTAAAAGTTATTTTTACATAAAAATAAATGTTTAGCTAGCTTTAAAGTATGCATTAAATCTAGATAGCCGAAGTTGCAATAAGAAAATTTCAATATTATGCTCCGGGGATTAGGTATTCTTAGACGAGGTATTTTAGATTAAGTTTTGTTTAATTTTTTTTTAAGATCTAATATCTATTTAGTCGCGGCTGAATCCAGGGAGGAGATGGGGGTACCAGGTCTGAGTCCCCCAAGTATTTCTTGGATTCGCAAATCCGTCGTAAAATAACGGTAAAACGAAAAAATAGTATCTCACAAAAATTTTTCTTACGTTTTCGAAACAAGCTTCTATTACCAAACACTTTCTTTATAAACTTCTTTTGCAAAATATTGGCTACTTTGGGCCGTTTTTCGCTATTTATATAGCAGTGAACTTACTTTTGGATGTCGTGATGTTAACATGACTTCAAATTTAAATTTTTGGTGCTACCATGAGTCATCATCATGCTTTTATAACAAACTGACAAGGTAATCTTCTGGCCTCAAAATAAGTTAATCAGTTTCTAGATGGATTCGTGCTTCAAGGTTAATTGGTGTTGCTTAGGCTTTCTTCTAAGGCAAATTTGATGAGCCATACTATATTACCTATAGTTTAAGTGACGGGAATGATATTTGATATGGCCTAAAAGGACTGTTATTAAAGAGAGGTAAATTGATAAAAGAATTATTTCGTATAGGCCTATAAACATTTAGTAAAGCACATAAGACGCAAGGACGAAGGTTCCAAACCAAAAGTACAGACTTTACCCGTTTTTATGAGCATTTAATACTTCAGACAACTGATAGTGTTCTATTAGGTTGAATTCCGATGTGAATCGGGAATCCGGTTGTAAGTTCTGATACAGCAATTCTGATAGCCATGTTTGGAAAAGAATATATTACTTGAATGTAAACAACAAGTAGAGCAATAGGGAAATTTTTTATATATGACAGTGGAAAACAACTTTAAATGAATGTTTCGACCCTATATCCAAGGGCCGTCCTCAGCAAAACCAATGAAGAAAAAAAAAATATAAAAGAACTTACTTTTTTTCAAAACAGTTCTATCATCATTACTTCAAGGAAGTTAAACCAGGACTTCCAGGAGCCTTGGTTGAACTTCTTTGAAGTAAAGGCTGTTTTGAAAATATTTTAGTTTTAAAGATTGCATTTTAATGTGAATTCTTTTATATTCTTTTCTTCTTCATTTTTTTTTGCTGAGGACGGCCCTCGACAGCGCCATCTCGTCCGCACCCGAAAAGATGCGAAAATCGGCTCCGATCTCGGCGCGTATGCGGGTGTAGTCGAACTGCGTGGGGCCGGTGTACTTCATACCCGCGACACCGGGAATCGCCGCAAGGCGCGCGATCATGTCAAAGCCCAGCTGACCGGCGAGCGGAATGTTGTAGACCAGCATCGGAAGATCGGTCGCCGCCGTCAGTTCACCGTAATAGCGCGTGATTTGATCGTCGGTGAAGGGCCAGTAGATCGGGGGAACCGACGACACCGCATCGGCCCCGGCCTGTTCGGCGTGTTTTGCCAGCGCGGCCGAATGAAATGTGCTAATCGCACCGACATGAACGATCACCGGCACTTGTCCGCCGACTTCGTCGATCACCGTCTCGACGACTTCGCGCCGTTCCTCAGGCGACATCATGAAGCCTTCGCCGGTCGAGCCGGTTAGATAAAGACCCGTAATGCCGCGTCCGAGCAGATGGCGCGTGCAGCCGCGCATGCGATGGGGATCGAAGCGGCCGTCCCTGTCAAACGGGGTTATGAGGGCCGGAATTACCCCGCCCAGCTTGGCGATGTCATGACGTGGCATTGGGGTTTGCTCCTGTTCCGGCGTTAATCGGCCGGTTCGCGTTCGATCAGATGGCAGGCGGCATAGTGGTCTCGACCGTCGATCTCGTAACGCCGCAAGGGCGGTTCGACCTGGCCGCAAACCTCCGTTGCGTGGCGACAGCGCGGGTGGAAACGACAACCGCTTGGCGGATTGACGGGACTTGGCACGTCGCCCTCGAGCACGATGCGTTTTGTCTGCTTGTCCAGATCGGCGACCGGGATCGCTGACAACAGCGCTTCGGTGTAGGGATGCAGCGTGTTGGCGTACAGATCCTCGGCGTCGCACAATTCGACAATCTTGCCCAGATACATCACCGCAATCCGCTTGCCTTGTTTTAAAGTGCATTTGCCATTCAACTGCCCTCAGCGTAAGCCACGCTTCGAAACTATTGCCAAGAAGCATTGATCAATTGGTTCGGGGCATTTATAATTATTTTTCGCAATCAGCAAAACGAATCGACCAATTTAAAGAGTTTCAAGAGTTTACAGAAACTCCGCAACACAGAATTCTACGATTCTATGATATCAGATGGCTGTCTCTAGGAGCCTGCGTAGGAAGAATTTTAGAGCAATGGACCGCCTTAACCTTGTTCTTCCAGGGACAGTGCTTAATTGACAGAATTCAAGCGTCAGAAAAGATTGCCGTAGAGTTAGGATGCATTTTTAACAAGTTTTATTTTATATTTCTTGATTTTATATTGTATGTCACGAACAAATTGAACACACTTTTTCAAAGCCAAAGTCCCAAAATTCACCAGGTCTACACAGACTGCATATCTGTGTACAAGGCAGTCGTATCTTGCTTCTTCAAGAGAGAAGTTACTAGACGCTCGGACAGCGAGCTGTTCAGTCTGGATCCGGGGAATTTGGCCTTTCATGTTGAGCTGCATCAAGTCTACTTTGGCAGCAAAATTACAAAGGTTATGCTTGACCCAGCTTTCTCAAGCAAACCAGCAGCAGCGCGACAGGAAGTTTTGCAGAGATGTAAAGATTTCCTAGTTTCCTTGGCAAAGGAGCTAAAGAAGAGATTGCCAATAAATGGAGTTATGCGTGACCTAAGGTTTTTACAACCACAAGTTGCAGTTTCTGGGGATATCGCATCAATTGTTCCATTGTTGGAGGAGTTGCCTGACATCATTCAACCAGAACTTCACCAAGAATTGGACATGCAATGGCGGCAAATGGCAATGGACAGTGAAATTCCGAACATGCTAACAGGGCCCAAAGGCGAATTGATAAATGTGACAGAGTTTTGGGTCAACTGATATGGAGCAGAATGGTTGATAGCCATCACTTTAGTCTTGGACCTGCTTATGGTAAGCCCAATGCGCTTCAAAGTCTTGGAGATATGATCAATTATTTCTTCTAAGTCATCGGATGTGGTTTACAGCAAGGCAAGGTCGTCTGCAAAATTCAATCGGTCTGGAATGGAAAAATGGCATCCAGTTGACCAAAGACAACATCCTTTAGGTTTCTCGGGGCATTATTCATTATCTAGTTTATCCCGTAATTGAATAATGTGGGCGATAGTGAGCATCCCTGCTTGACACTAGACTTGACTGTAAGCTTTGGAGTAGCGTTACCGAGATGCGGACACAGGTCTCGGTATCCATGTATCAACTGCGGAGTATATCGATGTGGCCGTGTAGCGCCGCATCTTCAGCCATAATCCCCCATAGCTCTTCTCTGACAAGGGAATCAAAAGCAGCAGTGAAATCAATGAAAGCAATAAGTAATGGCAGATAATACTTGTTGTACTGTTGTTGGATGATCTGGATCATGAGTATATGCTCCGGACAGCCACTCCCTGATCTGAAGTCTGCCTGTTCAAGATGTGTTAGCAGCCACGAACATCTTTGAATGTTTTCAAGAGAATGACGCAGAAGATTTTCATTACATGGTCAATTGAGAAAATGCCTCTATAATTTCCACAAATATTCTTGTCCCCTTTTTGTTGACTGGAACGAGCACTGATGCTTTACTGTCTTTTGGGAATGTCTTTGTCGTCCAGACGTGTACAAGCAGGTCGGTTAAGAAGCATAATAGGATTGACGAAGCCCTGCACGTTTCAGAAGGGATTACATCCTCTCCTGGGATCTTGTTAATCTTCATGTACTTAAGCGCTTTTTAGTAACCCTGCGATACTCGTTGGTTTCAAGTTTATATTGTAAGGCTCCCTAGCAGTACCTAAAAGAGCAGGGTAGGACAAGCAGTTACAGTTAACAGAGGGGGGGGGTTAAATTGTGGTTTTTTCTTACAAGAGAAATACAAAAAAACGTATTATTCATAAGAAATATCTCGTAATAGGTTTTTTTGAAATTTCAAGGAAGAGGGGGTGTCCCCCTCAATTGATACTAATGTTGGACTCCTTATCTAAACCTTAAATCTTATTCAGTAGGCTCAACTACTTTTGAAAATTGTCAAAAGGCCATCATCTAGCATTCAAATTAGCATAGTCTAAATTTCTACCTTAATAATTCAGCTGAAGGCCAACAAGTGATTGAATGAAGTTTAATCTATGTTAGTTCAGAAACTAAAGCCCTAAAACTGATGAAGTTGTTTATAATAAGGTAAATTTAAACTAATGTATACAAATTCAATTGATTGCAAAGCTAATGCAAATGCATACTGAATCTTTTATTAGGCTAATTATATCGTTTTATTAGGCCCTACTTATCTTTTTTAGCAGAAAGTTAAGTCATTTTATACAACATATTAATTTCAAATTAGCCTTTAAGATAATCAACTAGTTAACCTCAACTCTCCCTACAGTTCAAGGGCCAATCCTTTGTTTTATCTTATACCTAATATTTTCATGCTGAAAAGTATCTTCAAACAATCACCATTTACTTGAAAGTAGCCATTTTATATTGTACGACTTCTAGCTCAAGCTTTTCCATTTTATTGTCTAAATTCTATCCAGGCTGATTTCAAGGTAAACTCTCAACGTCCTCCTAATCAAAGTTCGACGTTCTATTGCTTTTCGCCATAGGTGTTTGACGTCGCCGGTCGCTATTCAGGGTCTTACTCCTAGCAAAACCGGAATAAGTACAACGGTGAACTTTTCAGCCTTCAAAAACAGATTTTAACCGAAATAGCGATCAAAAACGCAGCTATTACTACCTTCATCATCGAACCCCGGAGACGTCGGCCTGTCCACGCCCGGGAACACGATCACCGGCTTCGTCGACGTCGAGGACAACCTCGGCCTCGGTGAGTCCGGTTCTCCGTACGCTCGCGTCGAGGCCGGCACGCCGTTCGTCTCGATCACGGCCTCGGCGTTCCGTCACTCGTCGAGTAGCGACGGAAACGTGCCGACGACGTTCGGTGCCGTCTCCGGGAGCCCCGCGGTTCGTTCGGATGCCGAGTTCGGGCAAGCGAAGATCGCCGCGACCTGGAACCTGTTCGACTTCAGTGTGCTGCGGATCTCGCCGGGGATCGCGCTCGACTACTTCGACATCGACATGCGGGTGACGGACCAAACCGGCTTGATGACGTCCGAGACCATCGACGCACACGTGCCGGTGCCGATGGGGTTCCTCCAAGTCGAGTCCGAGATCGGACCGTTCGCCGCCACGGTGGAAGCCGGGGCGATGCAGATCGACCTCGACGATGCGGACGGCACCTACTGGGACGTCGAGGCTCTGGTGCGCTACCAGGTCACGGACCTGATCGAGGTCTTTGGCGGCTATCGCCTGATCAGCATCGACGCCCAGGGCGCGGCCGACGGGCAGAACTACGACACCGACCTGCAGCTCTCGGGGTGGATGGTCGGCGCCGGCATCACCTGGTAGCCGTCTCTGGGGTCGGGACAATCCCGAACGAACAGAGTTCAAATTGTCCCTATTGACCGGACGGGATTGAACAGCCCATTGTGGGGGCCATGGTGCTCCCACTCCCCGAGATCCGGCGCGGCTCCGAGCAGCCCCTGGTCGAACAGATCGTGGCCCACTACCGGACCGCGATCCAGCAGGGGAGATTGGGGCCGGGGCAACGCCTGCCGACAATCCGCTCCAGCGCCGAGCGGCTGAAGGTCACCCGGACCACCGTGCAGGAGGCGTACCGCCGCCTGTCCGCGGGCGTGGCGGCCTTCCTCGAGGTCGAGACCGTCAGCGGTGGCGCCGACGAGCTGGCTCTGCCGCTGTCGGCGGTGATGCAGGACGGGCTGAAGCGGGTGTTCTTCCGGCGCGACCCCAGGGACCCCGACCAGGTGATCCGGGTCGAGGCCGATCTCTTCATGCGCCTCGCGCAGCGCGGCCCCGACCGGGCCGTCATCGCCCTGATCGACCTTGCCGCCTGGAAAGGCGATCTGGCCGGGATGGTGCCGCAGCCGGGCCGACCGCTTGGTCAGCCACAGCCGTGGCCCGTCGCCGTCGAGATGCACCGCGACCAGCACCCCGGCCTGCCGCAATGCCCGCCTGTTCTACAACCTCGACGGCCGTATCTTCGAAAGCCATGACTATCATCCGCACCGAACCGTCACCCTGCTGCGGCAGTTCAAGATCAGTCCCGAACGCTTGGTGTTGGAATTGTCGGAGCAGTACGACAATGCCTCCGCGATGTATGTCACGGACACGCTCGGCATGTGTCGAGAACATGGTTACGGTCTGGCCATCGACGACTATGGTCAGGGCTTTTCAGAAATGAAGATGCTGTATGACCATCAGCCGGACTATCTGAAGATCGACCGGTTCTTCATTCAGGACCTCGACACCAATCCCAAGAAACGCCTGTTTGTTTCCGCAATCGTTCGGCTCGCTCACGTATTGGGAACGGTGGTCATTGCCGAGGGAATCGAGACCGAGCCCGAATTCCTGGCCTGCAAGGAGATCGGCTGCGACCACGCTCAGGGTTACTACGTCGCCCCACCCTCCCGCAGTCCCGGTGATCCGCAGCCGCTCTATGACATCGTCACCGATACGAACCGGTCCGAACGTCGCAAGACAGGGACCGACGTCGGCCTTGTCCGAGCCTTCGTGAACCGGATCGATTGCCTGAACATGAGCGCCAATCAAAGATTAATCTATATGTTTCTTTGGTATGTTCATCACGGTACCAATGGGGATGGGGTGGAACTACTCCCCCTAGTTTCTTTAAGATAAACAACTTTATTTTACTCTTTTTCTATGTACAAATCCTCTCTGGAAAATGTTTTTATTTTTTGTATCTTTCAAACAGTACCTGGCAAGGAACAGTAAGTAAGGCAACTCAGCCTTATAGTAACCGAAACTCTGAAAAAGGGACGTCTGATAACATTTATTACGTCAAAAGGATTGGCTTTTTGTGCTGATTCAAAGTATATAAAATTCTTAAGTTTAATGTTACCCATCAAAAGCCAGGAGCCTGAGAAAATTTGCCTGATTTTCGAAAAGGACGAAACATCCCCAAAACGTCAAGTGATCTTAATGAAAGTCATGCCACCAGATTTAGCGTATTAGACAGCAACACCGTGGCGGTTTCAAGCTTCTATGTACTGTATCTACTAAAATTTAGAATTCTGTATTTTTTTTGCCAGGAGTTTAATCACGGATTGGTGTTTATTTGTTTGTTTTATTTTCTAGTAGTGATTGTGTCGAACCAATGATACTAGAAGACCGGGTGAAGGCTCATTCGAGCAGAAACTAGCAATTGTAGTGCCATCTTTGAGTGAACAAATAGATGGGAGTGTAACTGGTCCCTCTCTCGGGCCCTCTTTTCCCCCAGAAAGATCTGGTTAAAATTCCGATATAGCCATTTGATTCAGCATAGTTGAAAGGTCCAATAACCACATCTCTGGGGATTAAATGGCCCCCATGACCTAAAGGGGAAAGGTTGTAAGTTATGCAATTTGCCCATTTTTTGCATTTAGTGTTTTTTCTGGTAATTTTTTTGAGGATAAATTTTCTGCGGGAGGGAAGTTTCCAGGGAGAACTTTATTGGGAAATTTTACACGGGAGTTGGGTGAATTTTTTCAAACTAGTTCTACCTTTACTTTCAGCTTAAAATTTTAGGCGTTATATCGGTAGTAATCTATTGCATTCTTCTGTCTTATAGGTCCCAATAATAATGCCGATTATAGTATTGATCGTATCTGTGTACCTGGTCGTTGCGCCCATTGTTGAAGATCCTCAAATTGAGTATCTCTACGCTACTATGTTCATACTGGCTGGTCTTATTTTCTATATTCCTTTTATCTATTATAAAGTGCCCGTCAAGTGTATGGGTAAGTTTTTTTATATATATTCGCTTCTTTTCTTACAACTAATTTAAAGTGAATGGTGCCATGTTTGAGAATATTTTTTCTGGGATAAGGAAGGAAGAAAGGTTAGTAGTTGGTTTAGTGGGGTATTATGTGTGGAGGAATTTGCACTTAAGCCCAAAATAGGTAACGAGCTAACTGGCTAAGCGGATAGCTTCACTTATATAGATAGAATTACTGGCAAGGATAAAAGGTGTAGTATGGATGTGAGATGTGGAATAGCCAAAATACTATAAAAGAACAAGTAGATAACTTTTAGGACTAAGATTGGAATGTTGGAAGCCTCTTCTTCTTCTTTATTTTCCTTTTGCTTTTTCCACTTTTTTGTCTCATTTTATTTCTTTTTTTTGTTATTGTTGTCGGTATTGTTGTTCATTGAATGTTTATCAACCACTACTAATAAGTCTTTGACTTTTTAAAGTGGCTTATGTGGTTCTTTTTTATATTGATGATGTGTATAATAAAAGTTTCTCTCTGTCTCTCTCTCTTCGATGTCTCTTCGAAAAGCTTAGGAATATATCCGAGATATTTTTTAGTGAATTTTCTTGATTGGAACTTGTTTGAACGAGCGTATATTGAAAAATAATGTAAAAAAAAAATGATTCGATTCCATTTTTTAGGGCTTCCATGAAAGAAAAGTTTAGACGGCCTGGCTGGCACACGGCTTGCCGGCCGATCAGTTGGCGGAAATGCTGCGCTCGGCATTTCGCAACGTTAACGCCGGCAGCTTCAATATCGGCACCGAACGATTCATCTCGCGCGTGCCGGGCGCCGACCCTAATCTGGAGGCCATTTCTCGTCTAAAGGTGACATCAAATCTTCCTGGACAGGCACCGGTGCCGCTAAACAGCATTGCCAAAATTCAGCGCGGCCGCAGTGAAGCGCGCCAGTTGGTTTCGATCAGCGAAGAACCGGCCGTCGTGCTGTCTGTCACGAAAGTGGCGCTGGCCAACACGATTGAACTCGTCGATGCCATCAGCGCCTACGTCGACGACCGCAATACCCGCCTGGCCGACAGCCCCATCCGGCTGATACTGGCTGACGACCAGACCATCAAAACCCGCGAGGCGGTTAATACCATGCAGACCAACGCGCTGCTGGGATTGATCATGGTGTTGGGTGTGTGCTGGGTTTTTCTTGGCCTGCGCGTGGCATCGCTTGTGACCCTGGGCCTTGTTTTTGCCATCGCCGGTACCCTTTGGATTGTGGCAATCACGGGCAACTCGCTCAATCAGTCGGTGCTGCTTGGCATCGTTATTGTGCTTGGCATGCTGGTCGACGATGCCGTGGTCGTCGTCGAAGCCATCTTCTTCCGCATGCAGCGCGGCATTCCCAAACTCCAGGCAGCCATGGAGGGCTTGAAGGAAGTGGCGGCACCTGTCACCGCCGCTGTCGCGACCACGGTAGCGGCGTTTCTGCCGCTTATGCTCTTGCCCGGAATTATCGGCAAGTTCATGTTTGTCATTCCCTTTGTGGTGGCCGTTGGTCTCGCCGTCAGCCTGGTGGAGGCGTTTTGGGTGCTCCCGGGTCATATGGTGGATTTTGGTCGCCCGCCATCGGCGCCGGGTTATCGGACCTGGCGCGAACGCTTTATCCTAACGTTTTTTCTTTCATTATTTTTTTTTATTTTACTCCTCCCTCAATATAACCAAGATGCACTAAGTGTGTTTTAATTTAGTTCAAAACGCCCCATAGGATTCGTTGAAAATTCATAATGACTCCCTTACTCTTTTCGGACGCAATCAGGCTGGGACATTCCCCCTTTGTCCAGTTATAAAATAATTTGAGTCAACAATAAAAAAATTAAACAATTTATAAATTGTCAAATAATTTGCCAAAAATAAATATATTCTTTCTTGTCAATATTTTATCAATTATCCTCACGTCGCATTTTCTTTAGTTAACTTTTTTTTTAATTTACTCTTCTCTGCGCTTGACTAAAGGCTAATGCCGAGAGCGGAACACAATTCTTCATATGTGTCCACTTTTTTGTGATTTCGTCTTTCAGAATCAGGTAACGACTGAAACCCTGTTATTCAAATTTCGCAGAGTCAACTAAAGGACCACCTCCTGAACCTGTTGATAATCACCAAAGAATAACTGTATATATCTCGTTACAGTATGTTCTCTTCTGCATAGCCAATTTGCGGCCATCATATCGTCCAGCGCTAACGGTTGCATATCAAATAGCATATTAACACAAGAAGCAGTCACGGTAGTCAGTCACCAGCGTCTATTTGTTATGACTTGTTTCCGCCGCGGTCGAGGGCATCACGTTTTTCGTTTGACCCTAATTGGATTGCTAAAAAACAGCATTTCTTGGATAAAATAATTCTCTATTCATAAATTGTTTCCTAATGTTCGTAACCATTATTTACTTAAATCTTAAAATATTGGGATGGAACTACATTTTTTCGTACACTTATGGTCTTTGTACAGTCGTCCAAGCAAGAATCAACTCCTCGATTCTTGGCTCCTTCAGGAAAAATACTCAGACTTCTGAATCCTTCAGTAAAATACCCAGACTTTGTTGATATGAAGTTAGTTTTTAATTTTGTCACTTTATCTTAAAAGGAAATTGTGTGGTTTTGAATTTGGAAATATAATTTGGAAACAACCGGACTAAATTATATCCTGATAAAAGAGAAACTTCTCTAATATCTTTTAAATATCATGCTATCCTGTATGTAACCCAAAAAAACATCTACGCTCCTCACACAAAAAAAATTATTTTACGTTCTCGCACTTCGCAAAAAATATTTGTCAAAATTTTGCACGAATGAGGGTACATCTGACACAAAACTGGTAAAATGTGTATTATATAAAATTCGTGGACAAGTTTTGAGACTATGATATTTTCAGCAGAACTGTAAGCACATATTTTTCTGGAATCTGTCGAAGTCCGTTTTTTATTTTCACTAATGTTGCAGAGAAAGCAATGTCTTCGGTTTTTTCTTTCTGCCAATCCGCCAAACCTGGGAAGTAACTCCTGTTTTCATTTCAAATTAGAGTGGTATTTTTTCTTCTCTTTTTCAGAAACTGCCATTAGCTTTGAGCTTTTTTTTACTGTAAAAATGTAGTGTAAAATGATAAATTGAACCTCTTTATGTAAACACAAGTGCAGTCAGCAGATCGGCAAACCCTATTTTGTGTTATTTCTTTCAAAATATGTCATATTTACCTTTTTCTTTATTTGTTGTCCATTAGATGTTACTTTCTTCAACAATTAACTTCTGTAACAATCCCTGACTAAACACTTTTGAGGTAGAAATGGGTTGATTTGCAATGTATTGGTTTACATTATTCTATTAATTGAGGCCTCTTTCTAAAATATAAAATGTTTTGATTATACAGGGATAGAGACCCCTTGGAGCTATTGCTGGCGCATAGGGGGTCGAAACGACGTGTCAGTTGGTGGGTCTTTTTTAAAGTTACAAGTAACAACCTTGTTGCCACACCTAGGCAGGTATCTTCCGTAAATATGACGAGTTATGCTAGCCCATTTGAGTAATAGTATCTGTAGAGACGGTGTGAAAAGAAAATCTGTAAAAACAGGAAAATACAGGCGACTTTACAAACAATTTTCTCATGATACCCTCCCCCATTTTTTTGGGGCTTCTGAGGACCTGGGCCTGGTCTGCCCTTGGTATATGCCAATATTTATATTATGCAAATGGGGAGGCTGATGGATAATATGTGCTTGATTTACAGTATCAAGTTGCAGTCACATTGCAAATGCAATTCAGGAATATAGTATTTTTTTTTATGTCTTTCGGAAACTAGAAAACCTGGACAATTTGGTGCAAATTAAGGGGGATAACCGTCTAACACACTAGCTGAGTAGTTGTCAAGCCTGACTTGCACTGAACTTACGCTGGTACGCTGGAATCTGGCAAGTACGCAGGAAGGGGCTTCCGGGCCCGACCCCTGAATCTCACGATTTTTTTTTAAATTTTCCCATAATCTTCTGATATTTCTCACAAACTAAGGGATTTGCAGGATTCTTCTCTCCGAAACAATTCCTGTCTACATGCCTGGCTGGAATACACTTGGACTGCAATTAGAAATGCTACTGCAATTAGAAGTCCTTGGAAACGGGAGCTCGAATACTTGTGGCACCAGTTCTGTAGCCTGGGATGAGTGTCAGTACTGTTAGTCTGCAAGTTCAGGCGCCTTAAGTCTGGAAAGCCTAAGCTTAAAGGATTCCCACTAGATATACAAATTTCAGAAGCCATGTAAGGCCTAAAACGCCTGGTCCAGCTGAAAGCACAACTACAAAATTATTAGGTCGAGATAGAATATTTTCAAAATGGAGAGAGAAGTTTGACATATTTTTAAACAAAAAGTCCTTTGTGCTAATAATCTACAACTATCCCTTACCCATCTCGATTGGGCAGTCTTGGTGGTCTTTCTGACCCTTTTGAAAAATAGCCTATACAATTCTCTTAACCAGGACCGGATCTTTTTCACAGCCCTTTTTAGTTGACTTCTCAATTTTCCAAATAAGAATAATCTGTCGTGTCCAAAACCTTTACTCGAGTGTTTTTTCCTGTAATTTTAAGTCAGGATTGCTAGATCCTTTAAATTATCGACAGCAGCCTGATTTCTTGTGTTTTCTTAATTTCTAATCAAATTAGCCATCTCTGAAAATTTTACGAACACCCCTTATATAGAACTTTATATGCTCCGGGGCATAACTCACAACAATTGTCCCCAAACTTCGAGGGGGGGGGTGTATCGGCCCCAGAATTTTTCGTTATTTGATCTTTAAACTATTTTGAACAAAATGGCAGTATAAAATTTTTGATCGGGTGTATTTGGTAAGAAAGGACTTGGGGGGACTATGTGGCCTCTGATCACTTTCAAATGTTCACAAGAAGGCTAAAAATTCCAATTTAAAATCAAATAAGCCCCCTCTGAAGTTTATGTGACCATCCCTTCCATGAAAATTTTATATGTCCCTGGGGTATAATTTACAATATTTCTCTACAGATTCTGGGGGACTGTGTTATCTCTGGAGTTTGGTTATATGACCTTTGGTCATTGGATCTCTCTTGAATATTAAAAACGGAATTAGAACTTTCAACTACTAATCATTTGAAATTTTGAATCCCCTCCAAATTTTATACGACATTCTCTTCTTTAAAACTTTATATACTTCCAGAACAAAAGTTAAAGATCCTGGGGCGGTTTGTTGACCCCGTAGTTTTGTTATCTGATGGTTGGACTATTTCAAACAAACTGACCATCTAAAAATTTTGATCCTACACAATTACAATTTCTTGGAAAAAGGCAGCACTACGACAATTGCCTTCACCCGGATAATTACTCCACAACGACTAGTGGCACGCATTTTTGTCGTACCAATCAATCAAATAAACACTGCCATCGGGAGCATACTTTTGGTTGATGCAGCGAAACCACAAATCGTTGACAAACAAAAGATCGTTGCCATGCGAAGCAACGTATCCGCTGCCCACCCGCCGCACAATGTCATTGTTGATTCGATTGCCAAGCAGTTTGGTCACGAAAATCGAGTTTCGATACTGCCGCGGCCAATTGTCTCCCAAGTAAATCATGGCTCCACAATGCGCATGTCCACCACCGGCTTCATGCGTGCCATGGTTTTCGACCGCTTCATTGCGACCTCGCCACCAGGCGTGATCGGCGATGTTGCCGGAATAGTGCGCGTGGTCGGCGATTGTTTTGATGTCGTCGTAAACGTGCGGATTGAAATGCCGTCCGCCCTGGCGTTGATACCGGGCACCTTGAATCACGTGATACATGTGCGGAATCACACACGCCGTGATGAACGCCTGTCCATAGTCATTGAAATCGACGCCCCACGGATTGCTGGTGCCTCGAGCGAACACGTCAAACTCGTGACGCGTGGGATGATAGCGCCAAACACCACAATTCAACGCAGTGCGTTCGCTTTCGTCCGATCCGGGTTTGCCGACTTTGGAATGGGTAAACACGCCGTGGCATCCGTACAACCATCCATCGGGACCCCAAATGAACGCGTTCAATGTTTCGTGCGTGTCTTGGAAACCAAACCCGTCCAACAAAATCTCGGGTTCGCCATCCGGTTTGTCGTCTTCGTCCCGGTCAGGAATGAACATCAAGTACGGTGCCGCTCCGACCCAAACACCGCCAAATCCAACCTCCAATCCACTGACAAGATTCAGCCCTTCCATGAAAACAGTACGCTGATCAAACGCACCATCCTGGTCGGTGTCTTCTAGGATGATGATCTTGTCCTCGCCTTGACCCTCGGCGGGGATGTTACGAAAAATAAAATCAAAATGGAAGACACATGTTTTATTTCTTAACAATATTATGACCACAAGAGCTGGGTAAGGCAGGACAGCAAAATTAAAAACAGGTAAAAAATAAAAGAATCTTTTTGTCTGCGAGGAAAGAGAAAATACAAGCTATGATGAGTCAGTAATAATATTCCACCAAATTATATGAGGCGGACGACAAAAAAGGAAAGAAAATTAACAAGAAAATGAGAAAAATAAGAAAGTAATTGAACAATAACAACCAAGAATGTTAGGGCTTGTTGAAAAACCAGTAAAATGAAATCAAGCATCCCTAATAGAAAAAGAATAAGGATAAAAACAAATTATAGAACCTTGAACCACCTTTTGACGAGGAAGGAAGATAACATGACAGACAAGAATCAGCCAATATGGAAAAAATCATATTTGATGGGTAGCTTAAAATGATGGGTAGCAAATATAATACTTATGTTTGGAATCACAATAAAATGCAGATTCTTTTAATTTGTATATATTGATGTCAAGGGATTGACATTAAGCATGGATTATCTGGACAGAATACTATACAGAAAATGGGAAAGTGAGTTGGAGGCACTAGAGATATGACCTACAGTTTGGTTAAAGTTGGCTTTTACGCCAAAAGACTTGGCCTTTGGCCTATCGTTCCAAAATAGGAAGAATTGTATCAAAATTTTCTAAGGTTTCATATAAATTGATTGTTTTTGCAATTTTGAAATTTTCTTCTCCCCTCCCTACCCAAAAAGGAATAAATATCTGTGTGCTTGTCCAGAGTTGCTACTCAAGTTCGTATTAGCTAATTACAGACCATGAGTAGTCCCTTTGTTAGTTTAGTATATTAAAAAGCATATTAAAGTATATTAAAGCAAATATAAAGTATTTTATAAAATAAAGCAATATAAAGTAATGTAAATTTATTGAGGAGTATATGGAGACATTGGTGTCAATGCGAGAAAATACTGAGGTCAAAACATTTATTTTTTTAAATGTAGGAGGGGTAGTTTTTACATTTTTTTTAAATTTTATGATTAAAATTCCAAACATTATTTTCAATGAAAATACTGAAAAGCATGTTTTTCAAAGTCTAGGAGGGAAGGAAAGAGCAATTTTTTCTCCCTCTCCCGCCAATTGTATCATTGAGCTACATGCCATTATTAATATTTTAATCAAGCGCTAATGAAATATTGGTGTGAGTATTAACCCATCAAAAAGCAAGCATTTTTTAATTGAGTCCTCCTTGTCGCTTACAAATTCACCCCATTCACTCCTAGTATGTTAAAATTAAGCAAGATCGGTCTTTTCCTGGACCAAAACTCAAGTATCTAGGTATTATCTTAGACACTTGTAATATTTTCTAACTTGATAGCTGTAATATTTCCTTTTTGTCGTGTTTTTAGATATTATTTGAGTTTATTTCTTTTATTTAGTGCTCCATTTTTTTTTATTTGTAAGCAGGTTTGCAATAAATTATTATTTTTACCATCACTAAAATGCATCAACAGAAACCTGTATATCGATATAAAAACTAGTGTTCATGTGTGTGCTTTCCCCTCCCTTAACATAAGCCCAAATCCTGTGTACCTTACTGGTTCTGAGTCATTTTCTTTTTTGGTGGGAAGTCTTTTGGTATTCAGAAGCCAAATGGAATCTATAAGAACAAAAGAAAATAAATTAAAAAAAATATTCTGCTAAATTTTTTATGTATCATTTTTATTGAATATATAATAATACTATCTGTATTTTATAGATCAGAGGAGTATGGACGTAGAGCTTGGTATGCACCGCTTTGTTCGAATAAAACGTGAAGATCCGTTTGCTCAACCAAAACCAAATCATGTCATCGGAAAGTCTCCTGCGCTCATCGCGAACGGTCACTTCATCAAGATCATCTACTCCGACTCGCCCGACCAGGTCGACTACACCGCGCACGGGATCAATGACGCGATCGTCATCGACAACACCGGCATCTGGCGCGACGAAGCCGGACTCACGCTGCAACAGCTCGGCGACCGGTCGGGCGTGTCCGCGAGCACGATCCACAAGATCGAGAACCTTCAGACGGTCCCGACGATCGCCGTCCTGCTGAAGGTCGCCCACGGCTTGAACCGTCGCCCGAGCGAGCTGCTCGCGGAGGTCGACGTCGGCCGACAGGTCGCGGAAGCGTTCGGCCCACACCCGCTCGCCGGAGAGCTGCTTGATGGAGCGCATGTTGGCCAGCGCCTCGACCGCCAGGATGTGGCGCTCGGAACGAACCTTGCCCGATTCCTTCACCTGCCGCTTCAACGCCGGCAGCGCGAAGATGCCGAGCACGATGAAGGCAAGGATCAGGACCAGCGGGATCGCGACCAGCGGTCCGGCGACCAGCCAGATCACCGCCAGGAAGACCACCATGAACGGCAGGTCCATGGCCAGATTGGCCAGCGGCGAGGAGAAGAAGTCTCGCAGGGACTCAAACTCCTTCAGGCGCGAAATCTGGCCACCGACGGGCGCGCTGGCGGTGTAGCCGATGGGCAGCGCCAGCACCTGCTCGAAAGCGGCCGTGCCGATCAGGAACTCCATCCGGGCCGCGATGTGCGACTGGATGCGCGCGCGCAGCGCCCGCATGCACAGCTCGATACCCAGCGCGCCGAACACGCCGACCACCAGATAGACCAGCGTGTGCGGCGCCTGGGCGCCGATCACCCGGTCGAAGATGGTCATGATGGTCAGCGGCACGATGATCATCATGATGTTGGCGAAGAAGGTGAGCGCGAGCGCCCACGCCACCAGCCGGCGGAACCGTGAGGCGATGCTTGAATTTGTTTTATTGTCATTATTTAAATTCATTTTCCTTTCAAGATAAATTTAACAGAAATCTTCTTTTGTATTAAATAGGGGTATACACCTTAAAAAAGAATAAAATGCTATTTCGTTTTCTGTCATCTATCTTGGTATCAGTGATATTTCTGCAATAAGGATTCTTGACATCGTATATTTTTCTCATATGTATGCTATCTTAATATTAATTGTAATAGTAATAGGCTATACAATATAAAGATATGATTTATTCGTCTAATGGAGATGTAGTCTTGTGATAAATAACGGACATCACGTTGCAGAATATGTTGCTTGTTTATGTGAACTCTTTTATTCTACCAATAGATTACCCGAAATAGGAAGGACATACTAGGGCATCCGTTTAGCATTACAACTTTCGAAGACACGCTTTATTGGTCTGACTGGAATCTTCACACAATAATGAAAGCAAACAAGTTCACTGGGATGGATGCCAAACCCATCGTTGGACCATATTTGGTAAGCAGTACTTTGACCTCTTATCAATTACATATTACATATGAAAGTTAAAATGATTTATAAAATAAAATTATTTTGAATTAATTCCTTTGATAAAAATAACGTCGGTATATAGACCGCAGTGTAAGATGAAGAGGCATATCGGATGGCATTAAATTCCATAAAGAAATAGAACAGTAAATTGAGGATTTCTTAGCAGCTGTGGATGAACACTTAGAGCAGATAACTTTTGTGAAAGACTACGTAGTGACAAAGGATATCTACTTGATGTTGACGACCTGAGAGAGTACCGCTGGAGAACTTCAGGTAACAGGTTATTGAAACCTGTGAAGGCAAGGTGAAGATTATTTTTGGCAATAATGGTATCAAGTATATCAAGAATGGCATCATATCGAATGGCCTTAAATTCCATAGAGAGATATAACAGTAAATTGAGTAGGCTAAACCTGTAATCATCTGCTTGTTAATTTGATTTACCCAAATTATCATAGGCAGCGCAATAGCGCTGCTTAAGTAAAGAGCGATGTGGGCACAATATATTATTATTATTTTTTGTGTGTTTGTGTATGTGTGTTTGTTTGTTTTATATCAGGCCACTTCGCATTGAAAGAGTTGTCCTAGATACCTTAAAAGGGCTCATTCGACTGGGAGTTGAAGGAGATAGTGCATTTTTTAATAGTCAAATGTGATTGGAGAGCATCTAACACCCTTCCAACGCCCATCATTTCCCCAACCACATCCAAGCTATCCCCATCGCTATATTTGCAAGTGAAACTTGGTCAATCACAGCTGACGATGAACTTCAGATCTCTGAATTTGAATCAAAATGCCTCCGTTGCATAGAAGGAATCACCTACATCGGCAAAATGTTCAATGAAGATTTTCGTAAACTGTGCTCCACATATCACGCACTCTCATGAACAACTCCACTGGCTTGGTCATATCCAACTAGTTTCATCAAATCAACTCCCAGAAATCCCATTTGAAGGACGTTTACATGGTACAAGACCACAAGGCCGACCTTGCAAGAAACGGTATGACAACTTCAATCGCCAGAATCTCCCCCAGCTCCTGCGTCTAGCATCTGACAGAACTGATTACCGTCGCCATATTCAATGGCCATTGAAAAGAGAAGAAGCCTCAGTACAGCCATAGAGGCTGGGTGGGATATAAGTCAAGTCACAGTCAAGTGATTTTATGTTTTTATATAGAATAATATGTCCTAGACAGTTAGGGTGTGTCTGGTTAGTAGCATTTACGACGCTCAAATATAAGCAAGTTTACATTATGGTCAATACTGACTGGGGGATCTGTACTACTTGGGTTTCTAGTTAATATTTTGGAGATTACACGGCAAGTTATATTTTCTGAGTGAGTAATTTTAAAGTTAGGGAATTATATGTATTTGGAACCAACATAAAAAGCACATTCTTTTGATGTATTAGTAGCTATCAAAATTCTGTTTTTAAGACTTTCAGTTACTATTGGGTTGAGTCACTCCTTACTTACACTTCGTTACCATGAACTGTTTGACTAGGTCGCAGCTACCTCTATAATTGTCATGGTCTTATGTTTCCTGAAATTATACAAGGGGGCAGTAGTCATCCATAATCTTTTCCGTTTTGAATTTAAGTCTCAGGGCTTTCCGAAAAGAATCTTGAAGTACAAAAGGTATAGGTGGTTGACAGTCTTTTTGGTTACTGTGGGCCAAGTTTTGATCTTTACCAGGTTTCAGCTGCCTCTGCAACCATTTCAGTCTTGTATTTCCAGAAATTATGCAAGGCGTTGATCAAAATCTAACATCCTCGGTTCTTTATGTTAAAGTAAAAAGAAGACGGGTAAATTTTACGAAATATACAGAGAACAAAGTACATCAATTTTCATTTTGGAGGTTTTGAGAATTCAGGGTGTAAGAATAGATCTAAAATTTAATGTTAAGAAGACCAAGTTGCTGAGTCTGTGAATCAATAAAGGTGAAGAAGTGATGTTGAGTAGTAAGAAGATCAGTCTAGCGGATAGCTTCAGTTACCAGGGTAGTATTAGTGGTGAAGATGGCGGATGGAGCGGAGACGTTAAAAGTAGAATGGCGAAGGCTCAGGGTATTTTTTCACAATGGAAAAAAGTTTAGAAAAATAGGAAGATAAGTCTGCGAACTATGATCAGAATGCTCGAAGCTACAGGGATGACCTTATTAAGTGCGGTTCTGAAACTTGGGTGCTTCAGAAGACGGAGTGTTAGGTGTTTTCCAGAAGGATTGTCTACAGATTGTTTTTGGTACCGATCTGACAGACCATAATTCAAACAGTAAGCTGTACTGGCTGCTGAAGATGATCCAATCATCCCGATCGCACACTTTGATGACCTGCCTGCTTCATTGGATCTCGATATCACCCCCCGAGGCGGCCACGGCGCATACATCGATACCTGGCGCCTGGAAAGCTGGGCGGACAGGTATGCTCAGGCTTACTTCTCTGAACGTCTTCTGACCAGCTGATTCGTATGAACCGGGTTCCTCAACGTACCAAGCTGTTTTTCGGACTCGGTGCGACTGCGGAACAGATCTTTCTCTACAGCTTCGGCTTTCTCGCCATGCTGTACTACAACCAGGTACTTGGTCTGCCTGCTACCCTTTCAGGTCTCGGTCCTACACTTGCACTGGTTTTCGACGCGGTGACTGATCCATTGATCGGAAGCTGGTCAGATCGATTTAAATCCAAAAAGTGGGGGCGCCGTCACCCCTTTATGCTCGCAGCCCCGATTCCTGTGACCCTATCGTTCTACGCGATCTTCAACCCTCCGACAGGGGCGACGGAAACACAGCTGTTCATCTGGTTGATAGTTTTCTCGATCTTCCTGCGCTCATTTATGACGCTTTTTTTTGTGCCGCACCTGGCGCTGGGTGGAGAACTGTCGCGGAACTACCACGAGCGAACGACGATCATGTCGTACAACAACTTTGGCTACTTCCTGGGCGCATCGGGCGCGGTCTGGTTGAGTTTGTCGCTCGTGTTTGTACCCACGGAAAACTACGAGAATGGGTTACTCAATCCTGCTGCCTATCCGGTGTTCTCGCAGTGGGCATGCGGAATTGTGTTTGTCTCACTTTACGCATCGGCATGGTTCACCCGGGACCGGATACCCACGCTCAAACAACCAGATTCAGATTTGCCCGCGTTCAACTTCAGGAACATGTATGGGGATCTGATCAAAGTATTCAAAAATCGAAACTACTTATACCTGTTGCTTGGACTGTAGCACGCAAATTCGGGCAATTGTAGCACTAGAGGAACTGATCGTGGCGGCAACCCTGGTGACACAGACCTAGAGCAAAAGAGTGGGTAAGAGACGAATAAGTACAACGTGGAAGGTCCTGTACATTCTTATACAGAAAGTATAAAACCCCTTAGTTTTTTTTTGTAGCCACTATCAGAATAATGGGAGGTTTTAAGAGTGATTATGATGTTGTATTACAACGTCTATAATTGAACGAAATACCCGCGTTATGTCCCTGAGCTTGATACGAGTTAATTCGTCAGTAGTTTTTGTTCCGTCGTGTATACCGCCGATGTACTTTTTGCTTAATTGCTACTGGGGTTTCATGATGAATGATGTTCAGAATCTTTTTACACATTGACCAGTCAATATCAAAATATATTAAGTGCGGAAAGATGTTTTGGACTGTTGCTGTTTGACATTACTCGGCGAAAAATAAACTACATTAGGAGCGCATATATAAATTTCTTATGTGGAATGGCATTTGTAAACAACGGGAGGAACGTCTAGAGAGGATTGGAGTTTAAACCGATCACCCCCCTCCTTTGCGTCCAATTCAACAATATGGCTTGAATTAGTATAAACTGAAAAGGAGCTAAAGCAGTTTTTGGGCATACGAATCTGATACGATAGGAATAATTGTGCAGCAATCTGAGCATGTACAACACATTGTGCAGCGCATTGTGCAGCAATCTGAAAACTCCAGGTTATCCGGGCAATTTATTCCGTTGTTTCTATTTCTGAGGTAATAGGCCGCATGCCACCATCAGCAAAGAGGAAAACACACGGGTATGGTAATTTTAAAAGGCGTTGTATGTCACATTTTTCTAACCGAGATATGTCGATTGAGTAGTTAAGTCTATTTTGTCGTACCTTTATTTGTTATGATGACATACAAAAGTTCTCATTTATATAAATAGTTGCTGGACTTTCCAACTATGTTGAAAAAAAAAATGACTATTTCAAAATTTTGACTGGATATATTGTGAAAATGATTGGCGTGGGAGGCGGATTATGGTGGTTACCCTATATTATTTCTTACTTTTAAAAAGGGCACCTAAAAAGGGAACTAGTACTTTGCAATTTTCAATCGAATAGTCTCCCCTCCAAAGTTTATACGACCAACCCCTCCACAACACCTCTCCAATATGTTAACAATGGACAACTTGCATAAGTTAAAGCCCTTGCCCCAGGGGTTGGGGGAATTTGAATATAAATGAATATAAAACTTCTTATTTCAGAATAATTGAGCCCATTCCGAGGTTAATGCAGCCACCCATTCCCTAAACACCTCATATTCTCCCAGGCATAACTTACAACCCTTGCCCCTGGGTTTTGGGGGGTTGTGAGTAGTGTCCTTTACACAAATACAAACAGAGTCCTACCCTGATGTACTATCGGGGTTACTAACACCATTTTTTGGCATCATTCCAAGAATATGCATTACAATTTCCAAAAATTTCATGAATGATGCGGTTTCTCGTATTGTGTAATCATTCATGTTGACGGTGAAACAACATAATATGTCTTGCGAAATTCCCCACATCTGGTCTTTTGAGATAACAACTGAACCATTAACATTTTTAGCTTCTAAGCAGTTTTCAATTGATTTTATGATACTTATGTTTGATGTATGAATCGAACGTGAGACCCCTTTGTTTCCTATGGTAAAAGAACGACATGTTACTCGACTGAGACAACAAGTCATTGATGATATTATGTTTCTAGAAATAAATTCTAGGCAATCAATGTATTGTTTCTGGGTACTTGCCAATTGATGTTAAGTGTTACAATATCCTAACAAGTTAATTGTACAATTGATTTCTCAATTGGAGTTGGATATATGATAAATGCCAAAAAAGCACCAGATATAATCAGAATCTAGCCAGAGGTGGGGGGAGGGGGCAAAAAATCTAGGTGGCCCCCCTTCAAACAGTATTGCTGCACACCTAGTGTATTGGATCATTTTTTAGAAAGTAAGTGAATGCGGTCGATATTTTTTTGCCATAAATAGTAAGAATGTGTAGGCTCTAAAGAAAGTATTGTCTTTAGTTATGTGTTAATGGAGGACTTAGCAGTAAAATACAATATTTGTCAATGTTAATCTGACTTCTTAAATCAAGCTAATATTTATGCACCTCTCCTCCAACCCTGGGTACACTGGATTGATTTCTCTACCTTTTTTACAGTATTTATTTAATTCTTTTATGTCCTTTTTCTCAGTGGACTATGTTGTAGAGAAAAAAAATCCATAAAATTAATACTTAGTTACTGACCATGATTTAAACCATCGCGGCAGATCTGTAATCAATTGCTTTCATGAGGTTTTTTTTCATATTTTAAAGAAAGTAGTTGAATTGAATAGAGATAGAACTGAATAGAGACATAGAAATCGAACTGAATTCAGACAACTGAATAGCTGAATAGAGGTGAAGAGCCCTCGGGAATCAGCTGAAATACCAAATACTGACAATCTCTAAAAGTTTCATTGACCCGCCTCAGCTACTTATCTTAAAAATATTGCAAAAAACAAAAGAGCAGGAAATTGAGAATGAGGTTTTTAAGGCTAACGAAAATACTGGATGCAACAAAAATGGATATTTCCTGAAGACAGCTGCTTCTCTTCTTCAACAATATTAGGGAAAGTCTAAAAAAAAAATCAAGTTCTCATTTTCTGAGTGAAAATGCGAACGATTTAGACCAGAAAAAACTACAAAAAGGTTGTTTCTTGTCTTTTTTATTTTTTTTCGTTTTCATTCGCGCTTTTCTTCTCTTTTGTTTTGTTTTGATGAAAGTTTGTTCCACGCGAATAAGGGTCGGATCCTGATCGTCTTCATCCGTCGATGCTTCTTCAGCGCCGGGCGCGCCGCTACCGTCGCCGTCTAAGGCGTCGTCGGAAGGCGTATTAGCCGCGCCGCCAGCGTCGTTATCCGGCTGATCGTCCGCCCGCGAATCGCTATCGCTCAATGTAAGCGCATTCTCCGCAATTGCAATTTCTGCTATATTGACAATTTCATCGCCCTGATAATCTTCGCGGATGACAAAACGTATATCCACCCTGGTCGTTTCGCCGCCGTCCAGGCCCTCGATCGGCGTATTGAGGTTAGCCACTCCTGGTATAATCTCCGACCAATTCAGATCCGCCAGCCTTAATCCGGCCGGAATGTAATCGTTGATTTGGATATTTTGCGCTGCAAGCGTCCCTTGATTGTGGATTTCTATGGTAAAAACAACCGGATCGCCGGGCGAGAAGGGGCCGGGAGTCGTCTCGCTCAGGGCTTTGATCAAGGCCAAATCGAATACATGTTCAATTTCTATACGCGCCGGATCCTGATCGTCTTCGTCTGTTTCGGCGCTTGTATCCAGCGGCGCGCCGCTACCGTCTCCATCGAGCGCGTCGTCGGAGGGCGTTTGCGCAGCTCCGCCCGCGTCGTTATTCGCTATATCGTCCATCTGAGAATCTAGATCGCTCAGCCCCAGAGCGTTCTCCGCAGCGGCTATTTCCGCTATATTGGTAATACTCGTGCCCAGAACATCTTCTTCTATCTGGAAAAGAATATTAACGCGAATGGCCTCGCCCTTTGCCAGCCTGGCAATCGGCCTATTCAGCTTCGCAATTCCTGAAGCGACCTCCGTCCAGGCGTCGTCCGCAAGGCTTAAGCCGGCGGGGATATAATCGTTAAGTTGAATGTTTTGGGCTTCAATCGTGCCTTGGTTATAAATATCGATAAGGCGGCAAGCTGGTTGGCAAAACAAGAGGTTGGCCTTTACGATATGCAACAGGTTTTAGGTTTAAAATGATAGTTTTTGTTGCTTTAATGTTAAAAACAGCCTTAAAGGGTTATTTTTAACTTTTTTGCAAGTTTAACTAGACCAAATCGCGTTATTGGTCTACAATCCGCGAAATTTGCCAAAAATTTAGGTAAAACCTAAGTTGAACTCGAAAAATATACAGATTAGCCAGAAACGGGATGTAAACTAATATTTAGTTGCAGCCCGTTTTTTATGGGTGTTTGGCAGACTGGCTACGTTAACTTATCACCTTTCTCGGAGGTTAACTTGACGCATTCAGCGCTATTGGTTCTGGAAGACGGATCCATCTTTAAAGGCACCGGTTTCGGTGCAACCGGCGTTTCTGTTGGTGAAGTAGTATTTAACACTTCAATGACAGGCTACCAGGAAATTCTTACTGACCCATCTTATGCAGAGCAAATAGTCACTCTGACATATCCTCACATTGGCAACACCGGTGTGAATTCTGAAGATGAAGAGTCATCCCAGATTTGGGCAAAAGGGTTGGTCATAAGAGACCTACCTATTTTGGCCAGTAACTTTCGCTGCGAACAAACCCTATCAGATTACTTGGAAAGCAAGAATATCTTGGGTATCGCAGACATTGATACCCGCAGATTGACAAGAATTTTGCGTGACAAAGGTGCGCAAAATGGCTGCATAATTTCCGGTGAAGACCTAGATGAAGCGAATGCCGCCTTTGGTTATAACTTTAAATTCTGTTTCGACTTTACAAAATAAAACGCAATCCTTGTAAAGGATCTGTTGTTAAACCTTTAGCAACTTAAGCTCCCAAGTTGGCATTTATGCTCAGTTTTTGTATGTAAAAAAGCAATACTAGTTTCAGTCTATAACATAGCGGTATATTGTGGTTCCCGGCTATGATGCCGGTACCGGGCTTGGCCGAACGCAGCAGGACCTTGCCGGCGCCGTGACGGCCATGAACGTCGTGGTGCAGCGTGCGGCCGGAGCGCAGCGGCACGAAGATCATGGTGCGCTTGGCGGCTTCCGTCGCCTTGCGGATGGCTTCGGGAACTTCCCGGGCCTTGCCATGACCGAAGCCGACACGGCCCTTCTGATCACCAACAACGACCAGGGCGGCGAAACCGAAACGGCGGCCACCCTTCACAACCTTGGCAACGCGGTTGATATGAACCAGTTTATCGACGAATTCGCTGTCGCGATCATCGTCCCTGCCGCGATTGTCGCGGCGTGCATCTCTTGCCATTGTCCTTGTCCTTTTTCTTTTCCGGGTGCAACGGGCTGTGGTTGATCTAGAAACTCAGGCCAGCTTCACGCGCGGCATCCGCCAACGCCTTGATCCGACCATGGTAGATGAATGCGCCCCGATCGAACACGACCTCGGTCACACCCGCCTTGCTCGCCCGTTCTGCAACGAGCTTGCCAACAGCGGCTGCGGCTTCGGTATCGGCGCCGGTTTTCAGCGACTTGCGCAGATCGGCATCGAGCGTCGATGCAGCGGCCAGCGTGTTGCCAGCCGTATCGTCGATGATCTGCGCGTAGATGTTCTTCGAGGAACGGTGAACCGACAGGCGCGGCCGACCATTGGCGACCTTCTTGACCTGACGGCGGACGCGCGCGGCGCGGCGCGAAAGCGTTTCTTTCCTGCTGGCCATCTGCGTGCTCCTTACTTCTTCTTGCCTTCTTTGCGGACAATCCGCTCTTCGGCATATTTGACACCCTTGCCCTTGTAGGGCTCAGGCTTGCGGAATCTGCGGATCTCCGACGCAACCTGGCCGACCTTCTGCTTGTCGATGCCGGTCACGACGACTTCCATGGGCTTTGCGCACGCTAACTGAAAGTAAGGAGCGATGCTAAAACTTAAAACGAACAGAAATTACTCCGTATATAAAAGGGGTTGTTCCCTCCTCAACGCCCCGCTCTTTACGCTAAAATTTTTTATTGTTTTAAACAGTGTGAGTTTAGAGAAAGAGTCAAATTTTAGCGTAAAGAGCAGGGCATTGAAGAGGGAATAGCCCCTTTTGTATGCAGAGTAATCTCTGCATACAAATCTACTTGGTCTATTGTTATTGTCTATCAAAGACCCTAAAAGAAACATTGTATATATTTGGTGGAGTAGGTCAGAGTAAGTGGTTTATTGACGTCAGACAATACAGCCTAAATGTATTGTAAGGTATATGCAATGATGTTTAACGTAAACAGCAATTATAATTTTGAAGTTACCCTCTCCCCAAAACTCGTAGTCGATTAAATCTTCGAATAGATTTAATAAATGGATGGATTTAATAAATGGAATAATATATTTATTCCAGCTAATGCTCTCTAAATTGTTCACATAATTGTTCCTAGTTCTACAAGTTTGGTCGTCGAAACAGTACAATATATTTTACTGTTTGAGTCTTTTTTCAAAGATTCTGTATTTCATTGATTGAATCTTTCTTTGATCCTGAATATTTTGGATTATTGATTGAATCTCTATTCAAAGATTCAATTTGTGGTTGGTTTCTATTTTTATTTTACGAACTGTCCATCCCTTTTTGGGTAAACTAATTGAAAACTAAAATTTTCCAATTGAAAATTAGCTGCAGCACTGGGACTAAAAACAAAAAAGAATTATTCCGTTTATAAATTTGGGGAGGGGGTATTACTTTGCTCTTAACCTTACGCTTTGATACCTTGCTATTCATTTCTAGTTTTCCCTTTTAGAAGAGTTTTTTATCCTAAGTAAATAGTCTTTGGGTTTCAGGAGTCACTTTTAAAAAGTTGAGACTGCATTTTGCCAATCTGTCTATAAATCAGGCTGTTAGGAGGATACTTTGGATCCTCTATCTCCCCCTCCCACAAAGGTCATAGTGGGTATAGACACTGTATAAGAATATATATTAGTTTAGTTCTTACTTCCGACTAATTTTGGTTGAGATCTGACGTGCCCTTCGCATAGATATCCTGGTGACAATTTGATGTACCCAAAAGGGGGTGTCAGTTTAATAGCCTCCCTCCCGCACAAAGGTCAAATCTGTCACCGAATCTCAACAAGCATAACTAGAATATAAGCTGTTAATTATTGAGTAAGTACAGTTGAGATCTGACAACCCTTTTCGCTGTATTCCTGACAATAAGAACTGAAGAACTTTCTCCCTGCACTTGAGTCTAATCGGTTACAAACACCCCGAAAACTACAACTAGGACACTTATTGTTACCTCTCGTTAAGTTTCATAGCAATCCAACAGCCTATTCGGGTATATGTTCCCATGACAAGAATTTAGGGAGCCACTGATCCCGACGTAAGTCAGATTGATCAAAAAAGCACAATATGGAAGTTAGCTACTGCTTTCCAATAGCCTTTGTTTAAATCTTAAAGCTTGTTTTCGTAAACGTCCCCACTTTTTTTTTGCAACACAAGGAATCTCTTTGTATGGTCTAATGCTTCGTATTAGGCTAACGTAATAAAACAAAATATTTGAAGCTTATGGATTAAAGCCTATTGGTAAAATTTTCAGAAGAAACATTCTAATTTACTTTAAATGAAGCTTAAGTGCCTAATTACCCCAAAAAAACAAAAATGCCGCTTAGAATAGTTTAAGGATTGAATCCTGCTGCTTCTCCGCAAAAGTCAAATTAATAGCTTGTTGGTTACCAAGTACACTATAAACACAAATAAGTAGATAAGGGGATTATAGTTCCATGTTAAGCTGTAATTCAAACCTCTTCATTTTTAGAATTAGTTTCTAAGAGCTCAATAGTAACCACAGAAGGTTCATCAAATACAATGCTTTGTCTGTTTACTGGGACTTGATAGATGGAGTCACCAACATTTGGCCTCATGTTTGAAGCTGTTGTGTTTTCATTGTCATATAAGGATAAACTGCTACTTCTGTCTAGGCTATTGTTATTCGGCAGTCTGAAAGATAATAGTCATTTATTAGTATTCCAAGTTTCAAGATCAGGAAAAATATGTATTTTTATTTTGCCTTTTTTATTTGAAATGAGAAGGATCATAAAATTGAATGCTTAAAAGGTGTATTTATGAAAATTATTTTATGTTTATATTAATGTATAAAGTTTACCAGTAAAAGACACATAACATTTTGAAAACGCTAGAACAACATAGATTTTGAGAATAAAGACCATTTCTAAAATATGAGTTTGAAGGACGAGGCAAGAACATACAATCTGAGAGCCTTCAGCCCCATCCCTCTCCTGAAGTTTTTAAAATGATTATGCATGAACTCATCTTTCTCTGCAAACCTAGTCTGGTTTTTCATTCATTTTTCAAGTTCAGCTTTTCAAAAACATGGAAAATTACTAACCAAAAGTGTAAGTGGATCAACATTTTTGACACACTAAAGAGCCACCTTTTGCTACATAGTTGATATTTCTTTTTGGAACTCCGGCACCCTTTAATTGATATTGAAAATCATATACTAATTCAAGTGCATTTGAATTGTCTTCAGCTTCATTATGCTCTTTCCAGATCCCTTAGCCTCTTTTGGACATGATCGCCCAAATTACCATTTCCGTAGCTCTCATAATGTTTGAAATTCAGCTTGCTCCAGAGCTGTGAGAGCCCTCATAGGTTTTCCCCAGCGCGAAAGTGTTGTATTTTATTTATTTATTTGTGAATGTTGAAATAAAAACTTGAACGAAAGCAAGAAAAAACAAACAAAAGTATGCCTACAAAAATTACCCAACGACTTAGACTTTTAAGCCAGTCCCAGTCCCTATCATCAGCCGTTCTCAAAATAGGGCAGATACGACAATTTGATGACCTCGACATCCTGATGACCTATGATATAGGTTAGAAAATAGTCGGCAGTTATTTCAGCCAAACGAGGCCCTCTAGGTACAATAATTTCAACAGTTGCTGCGAGTGGAAATTTCTTACCGCGCTATTTTGTTTTTCTGAGAAAGAACTTCCATCCCACCATACTAAATGGGAGCAGACCCGTCTGGATGGATATCACAAGAGCTGATTACTCTGTGAGTGCTTGCACCATTTAGTAAAGCACTCTTGCACCTCACCTGAGCGAAAAAAGCTACTGATCCTCGATAATCATGAATCACATATTTTGGTAAACTCTTTGAATATAGCAAAGGAAAATGTCATTGTCCTTCTTCTCATCCCTCCTTATAGTAGCCATAGGCTACAACCATTAAACGTCAGTTTGTTTCCCCATTCAAAGCTTATTACAATAAGTGATGGATAATTGGATGCTAAGTAATCTGGGAGAAAATGGTCATCATCTACAATATAGCAGAATTAGTTGGTATATCCTTCCCATGTGCACTCACCCCTTTTGATATCCAAATCTGATATTTGGCATTTCAACCCTGACATCTTTAACAAAAATTTATTGTCCCTGTATGTAAGTAACAGACCAAGCATGTTGTCAGATCTTATGGCCGACAAAACTGAAAAAGACAAACCTCAAGGCCTGCCAAAGTATGCATACCCAAAAATGGGTATTAGCCTACATGCTTCACTGACAGTGAAAAATCTTCTTCCTTTGTTGTCACTCTAGAGTAAGTCAGACCTTTTGTAAAAGCTATTCCTAGAAAACAATCTACTAGGAGAAGGTAGTATAAGAAAGAAATGGTGATTTGGAAGACATCTAGGGGCTTGGTTCTGACTGCAAAACCATATAGACCATTAAACCATTTTGGAAAATGAATAATTTCGAACGGAGGCAGGGGCGTCTCGAGTGGGAGGGGGGCAACATTTGCGTTACTAACCGTTTATTTCTAAACTAAAATCAAGTTTCCATCAAGCCATGGCTAATCGAAGAAAAAGCTAAGACAGATAGTCTGAGTGAGAGACAAAGCTGGCAGAAGCCTTTTTCAGTATCGTATAAAAAAAAATTATGTCACTTCCACCTGTTGATAGATCGTTTATCATTAATCCATCCATTCTAGGACAGAACTAGGGTAGATAGTCTTAGAACTAAGGGATGACCGACATATTTGGGTTGACTCATGACGGACCATGTCGACTGGGAATATTGCTAAGAACTAAAAGGTTTAACTCTGTTGAGTATAACCTGTTGAGTATGAAGTTTCAACTGATGATTTAAATTTTACTTGGTTTGTTCAGTTAATTTTCCCAAGAATGATTAGGTTAAACTGGACTGGTTAGAAAATTTGAAGAGATGTATTAAATTTAACACCGATTTTTCCTTGAATTATGCTAAGAACTAACAGGTTTAACTCTGTTGAGTGTGAAGTTTACAATAAATTAAATTTGACGTGGTTTATTCAGTGCCCGTGGTTTATTCAATTTGCCCAAAAATGAGTAGCTTTAACTCTACTGATTAGAAATTTGAAGAGATGAATTAAAGTTGACTCGGTTTATTCCTTGAATTCTCCTAGGAAATAAAAGGTTTAATTCTGTTGAGTATAAAGTTTGATCTGATTAATTAAGTTTGATGTGGTTTATTCAGTGAATTAAATTTGGCATGGTTTATTCTATGACTTTTCTACGGACTCAAAGGTTTTTAAAAAGATTATTAATTTTGAACAAATAACATTTCCGCCAGCCACGCGGCGCAAGTCAGCGAAACCCGCTTACCCGATCAGCCGCCGCCCTCGATGACGGTTGGACCGGTTGCCTGGCTGCGATCCAATTTATTCTCGACCTGGTACAATTCCGCCCTGACGATTCTGATCCTGCTGATGTTGGTTCAAATCGTCCCGCCCCTGCTCGACTGGCTGTTTTTCAGCGCGCAGTACGGTCAGTCGACCTCTGAAGCCTGCCGGGGCGAGGGGGTGGGGGCCTGTTATGGCTTCCTGCATGAGAAGCATCGGCTAATCCTATTCGGGCTTTACCCCTATGCCGAACAATGGCGCCCTTTCCTGGCGCTGATTATCGGAATCGGGTTGTTGGCCGCCTCCTGCAATCGTGACTATTGGAAACCCTGGCTGGGCGGCGCTTGGCTGGTCGGCATGGTGGCGATGTGGGTGCTGATGCAGGGCGGCATTCTCGGGCTAGAGTATGTCGACAACACCAAATGGGGCGGCTTGCCGCTGACCTTGGGTTTGTCGGTTGTCGGGCTGGTCGTTGCCTTCCCGCTGGGTATTCTGCTGGCGCTGGGGCGCCGGTCGCAGATGCCCATGATCAAGACCCTGTGCACGGCCTATATCGAGCTGATCCGCGGCGTTCCGCTCATCACCGTGCTGTTCATGGCCTCGGTGCTGTTGCCGCTGTTTTTGCCGCGCGACATCACCATCGACAAGCTGCTGCGCGCCCAGGTCGGCATGATCCTGTTCGCCGCGGCCTATCTGGCCGAGGTGGTGCGCGGCGGGCTGCAGGCCATCCCGAAAGGTCAGTATGAGGCGGCTGACAGTCTGGGTCTGACTTATTGGCAAAAGACCCGGCTGATCATCTTGCCCCAGGCCTTGCGCATCTCGATCCCGCCGATCGTCAACACCTTCATCGGGTTCTTCAAGGACACCTCGCTGGTGGGGGCACTTGATACCTGATCTTATTATTTTTACGCTATTCATATTTACATGTATCAAGTCATGAGGGCCACATGAAACAACCTCTAAAATAGAGCATTTTGACATATTGTAGGCCATTTTATTACAGAACTCAACCAAATTAAAGCCCAATATTTAAAAGAAAACAACAATTTCCTGAAAGGTTAAAAAAGTCATAAGAAACTGTTCTAAAGCAACTGTGCTTGTGTACTAGAATTAAAAACATGTTTTAACTCTAGAGGGAAAAATCCCAGCATCACAAAATTACTCATTGATTGCCAGGGTAATATTTAATGGATACTTTTCCCAAGATCTAAGCCCGAAATTGAAATTCCAAGATCTTGGGACAAATCCTAGCTAGTGGCAACGCTGTCATACGGAATATTTCCACCCTTTTCCTCGTCACCTTGACTGTTTATTTATTCGTTCTTCTGACAGCTTAAACAATTTTGACCTGCTGTATTTGCAGCTGGTCTGTATGATGGATGACCATTATTGCCAATGACAATAAAGACCATGTGATGACAATAGATGACAATGGATGACAATAAAGACCATTATTGCTCCATTATTGCAAGGCTCTCAATTTTTGGGATTGGCTCCTTTAATTGAAAGAACTAAGGACATCAAAAATCAAATATTCTATCCTTTTGGACTATGTTGCGTTTATTCCTACCATTTATAAGATTTTTCTGGTACTCCCGTACTATCCAGAACACACTCGAGAAGTCTGCCAAGTTTTATCAGCAAAAATACGGTTTACCATTCTGTATTTAGACTTCAGAATAAGCATCGGCAATGCTTCTGTTTCTTAGAAAAACAAATACGGAAAAAAAAGATGAAAAAGAACAGAAACAGAAACAGGTCAGTCAAAACAGCTGACCTGTTTCTTCTTTCTGTAAAAAAAAAAAAAAAAACCCCTTCCCTACCTTTTTTTTTGAATGGTGTTTGGCGGGGAAGGGTGGGTGAAGGGGGCCTATCCTCCCCCCCCCCCCCCTCTCCCCAGTGGTATTAAGTAATGTGCTCATCGGTTCAACCAGACTGGGTTGAGAATTAAGATAAAGACATTTAAGGGAAACTTGCCTGTACAGAAGCTACTCTAGGTGGCAGGACGAGTCCCTTATTATCAGCGTGGACCATGACTAGGACACCAATGGTTCTGGTTGTAATGCCCCATGAATTCTGCCATACATGGCTTCTCTCTTTTGTCTCGGGATTCTCGAATCCAATGTCAAACATTTTCGAAAAATTTCGCCCAAGCATGTGTGAGGTCGCTCCCTAAAAAAAAACAACAACATACAGAACACATAATAAACGAAATCAATAAATAACTAATTAATAAGTTACTAATTCCTCTGACTTTGCATTGCACAAGTAAATGATATAAGCTTATTTAAAGAAAACGAAAAATCAAAAGACAATTACTTGTAAGCACACACAAGGAGTTTTTTTGTTATCCCCAATACAAAATTAAATAAAAAAACAAGTTTTTTCAACTAAAGTAAGAAGCGACATTAAAAATTAAAACAAACAAAAATTATTCAGTATATGAAAGGGGCTGTCCCCCCTCGACGCATTGCTCTTTACGCTAAAGTTTGACTTTTTCTGACAGCTCTATTTTTTGTTTAAACATAAAACTTTAGCGTAAAGAGCAAGGCGTTGAGGAGGGGACAGCCCCTTTCATATACGGACTAATTTCTATTCATTTTAAATTTTAAAGTCGCTCCTTACTTTCAGTAGAAAATGTTTTTTTATTTAACTTCTGATAGTCTTTTAAATAATGCCAGGAAATCTGACCTCACCTCCAAGGAGAAACCACCTCACCATGGACAAATCCTTTAGATAATTCAATCCGGAGGATCCTTAGAATTTTGCTAGAGCTCATACCATATGAGCTCTTGGCTCTTCCGGCATCGTCACAAGTGCCATTTGAGCTCTTAGCTCTTGTTTTATTTAATCATCACAATGAACGGCATTGCTGTTACTGAGGGTATTCTTTTGAAATAAAGCTTTCATGTTTGAATAAAGCTTTTGTGGGGATAAAGCTTTTGAAAATTACGATTCACTATGTTATTGTGTGCAGTCTCTTATATGTAAGAAACATGGTGAAAACAGAGTTTTCGAACATTAAAACAACATACGTTATAAACAATAAACTTTAAAGATAATGTCTTTGAAATACTTAAAAACTAAAGCAAACTATTTTCGCATGCTGACCAATGTTCTAGTCGCAGGTATCGATCTTCTGATTCACTGCCTTTGGCCGTAGCGAAATGCGCGGTTGATGGCAAATCTTTCGACGCTTCCCGTGTTTTTCGCCCAAATTTCCCCAGGTACTCATTTAGAGCTGGGTCGGCTCTTTCTGAGCTTACAAATTCATACCATTGACCCCGTTCCATACAAAAATAACAAGCGGCACCAGGAATCGAACCCCTGTCCTCAGGATTTCAAGTCTAGCATGCTAGTTATATCATGCTGAAATAGTATATTTAACAAAAATCTAATTTTTGATAACTTGTGAATACTAAGCTATTCTTCAGCAGCCTCACCAAAATAGCGTGAGCTGTGGAGGTACGGGTACACGAGTTCGGCACACGGTACCCATGGGCACACAATGTCGGGAAACTCTCTTATGTGAAAGCGCTATTCGTAATATCTTGTTCAACGTTCACATTTCTTCTAATATTATTCCTTTTGTATTTTCAAAATAAATTGTAGAATAATATAGAAAATCTGGAAAGACTCTCCCAGTCTATAAGAAACACGTATATTCCATGGGAAGAATGCCCAGCAGACGACGCAAAGACTTTAGAAGTCAAGAAGCTTCGTTGCTTTCTTGCTTTCTATCCTTGCTTTCTATTCTTGCTTTCTATCCGCTTCCTTGCTTTCTATGACTATATTTGAATGGCAGCTGAAAATGAGGGCCATGCCTTTGATAATTTTTCCAGTAAAAACCTCAAGTTCAAAAAAGAAATCATGACGGAAAAGGTGTATACAAATTGATCAAAAACTCAAATTTTACTTACAGTAAATATCAGAAATGCAACGAGTAAGACGCAAGAAATGACGGTAGCAAAGACCCTAATCCTAAAACCTTTAAAGTTAAGGTACAATATGGTATGAATAATAGAGTGGTAAGTCAAGGTAGGAATGAGTCCAGGTCAGTTCAGTTAAATTCGGTTGAAGAATCGAGTTACAATGGGTATCACGGGAAGAGCGTTACGAATAGAGAAGTAGTGAAGTTAGTGCACGAAAACATTTCTATGATTCCTGTATATCTGTATATCTGTATGATTCTGTATATCTATTCTTTAAAGTTATATCTCTGTAGCTAAAAAACTTTTTGAGTTAAAAAAAGCTCCTAAGGCACTATTTAAAAATAGAATGGTAGGTTGAGGTAGGAAGGATTACTTCAATCCCTAAAGATGTCTTTTGCTGGCTATTTTCTTCCTCTTCAATATGAACGGATATTCATCTATCTACTGAACAGAGAAGTTTACGCAAAAATAAATAAATAGCCACAGTGACATTGAGCATCCTTTGAATACCCTGATCTCCGAATTCGTGACTGGAAGAATTTAGATACCGATTTAATACAAACGTAATTTCTGCTAGAACAAAAGCCTTTGGAGTGCGATTGCTGCCCAGAACTGAAATATATATAATGAGTCGGAGGTAATAGGCTTGGGACTGTCTGTGCAGGATTTCGACTCTTGTTGATAGAAGAGCATCGCGGCGTAAAGGATCGGAAGATAGAGATCGAGCAATTCCTTGCTCTCGAACAAGGCAGGTGGCGTCCCGTTAAGCCTCCGCAGTTCGTCAATAAACTCAGGCACGGAAAGTTGGTGCAGCGGCGGTCGAGGATCCGGCAGATGTGGAGCGCGGTGGCCAGAGGCAAAAAACAGGCACGGCTCTTGATGCCCCCGGTCCGCGAGACGTTAGCAGAGCTCATACCCGCGAAGAGCTCCCATACTGTGACCAAAGACGGCATAGGGCCACCTCAACAGTGGCCCGGCAGCGTCTGCGGCTTGCTCCGCCAGCGTGCGCATTTCCTCTACCGGCGCCTTCGCGACCAGAGATCCTCGTCCCGGAAGTTCCAAGGCGCACAAAGAGATCCAACCTGGAAGGCTTGCCCGCCACCGAGAATAGTCCGCGGCACTCCCCCCGGCGTAGGGCAGACACAGCATTTGAATGACCCCTCGTCCGTCGTCGAATGAGATCAGTTTCATCTGTCGCGCGTCCTCGTTTCGAGACCCTGCCACGGCTTATCCGCGGCCGCCCCGCTCTTTGTTGCGGCGCACTTTGAAGCGCTCGCGGGAAAGTTTTTTCAGGACGGGTTGAGCCTGAGGGGCTTCGCCGTCGCGAGACATCGCTTTTAGTTCCTCGGCCAGGAGAGCCACCGTTGGTTTCTCAAAGAATCGCCGCAACGGAAAATCGAGAGAAAAAGCTTCATTGATCCTGGACACCACTTGGGTAGCGAGTAAGGAGTGACCGCCAACATGAAAGAAGTTCGTCTCCACGCCCACGCGTTCGACATTCAGTATCTTTTCCCAAATCCGCGCCAAGCGCGATTCTGTTTCATCCCTCGGCTCTACATACTTCTGTTCGAAAGTGACACCCTCTTGGAGCCGAGCTCTCAGAACTCGCCGATCCGTCTTGCCGCTAGGAGTCAGTAATTTCTGGTCGTTTTGAGTTTGTATTCTAATAGAAATTCATTTCTGATGGTCTTCAGCTTAATATGGTTCTTTATTTTCCTCTGAATAACTCCTTTTCGGAAAGCTTTTTTTCCAATTAATTTAAAACCTTCCGGGGAAACCCTTTTCCCATTGAACTATCGATTAATCAGTAAATGATTGTTTTTATAACTGGTCAAAAAGAATGACAATCTTAAACGATATCCATCGACACGTCTTGAATTGGATTGACCATTAGTAATTTTTCATACTTATATCACAATGATTAGAAACCAACTGACTATAAGCTGGAATTTCTGACTGAACTATTTTGAGAGCCCTTATAACTCTTTTCCAGTGATTCTCGAACTCCTTGAGAGCCCTTATAACTCTTCTCCCTAAGCTTTCCTTGTACTCCGTTAGATTCCCCATTCATAACAAATGCGCCGTCATAACATTAGGCAACACACAACATCAAATCTACAAAAAAACTTTCTATAGTTTTACAAATCGAGGTGGATCAGCTTTCGGCGTCTAATATTCGTAGCCGATTAGTTGCTATACTATTCTTCCATTTGATATCCACCTTGGTAGGATCGCCAATTGTTCTTTTCAAGAAACTTTGTCAGGTCAACAAGAATAGTGTAGTAATTAGCTGATTTTACTCCTGAAATAATATCTTGCCGCGAGGTATTTCCTATCAGTGTAAATGCATTGGTTTGGCATTGAGGACCGCAATAGTGACCAAATCGGCGTTTTAATGTGGCCTTAAGCTTTTCGTCGCCTTTAGATATTTCCTCTATCAGTTCAACGAAATTACCCTGGTTTGTGGATGTTTCTGATTTGCCAGAGCGCCCTGAAGAAAGACCCTAGTGGTTAAGAAAGCAAATAACGCAAAAAATGTACTTCACATGACTTGTATTTTCTTGAACCTCTTATACCAGTTAACCTACGTACACAGTGCAGTGCAGCCTTGTTGAACCCAGAATATTTGAGACAGAGCAATACGCGGGTTTGACGCCTACTCTAAATACATAATGGAGGAAAGGGAGGATATTACAAAGAAAAATAAAGTTTATTTACAAATCTATTCTTGAACCTTTTGGTAAGGGTGGTTCGGGCATATGCTAGGGAGGACTCCCCTCTGTGTTCCTCAGCGTGAATGCATGTTTTCCAGAAATGAACCACAAATTCTTATCTAATTGGCCTGCTTAATTTTCTGTGCCGTTTTCTCTTTCGTAATTCTGTCTTTAATTCAAACTTCCGAAAATAAAATGATGGGGCAGAATAAATAGTATAAAAAAAGTAAAGAGGCCTAAGATCACAGATATGAAATTAAATGATTCATTTTTTATGAAGAAAAGTCCTGAAAACGCAAGGAATAAATTCGTAGATGTGCTCGCACCATATCTGCGGCAGCTAGTCTCAGGGCTAAGCCCATGACGAAGACCCTGTTTCACCATCTCATCTTTTTGAAAGCTTCATCTATGTCTCTCTTTCTCGATATTAAATAAAAAACAAGTTTTTTCAACTGAAAGTAAGGAGTGACATTAAAACTTAAAACGACAGAAATTATTCCGTATATGAAAGAGGTTGTCACCTCCTCAACACCCCGCTCTTTACGCTAAAGTTCGACTCTTTCTCACAACTCTACTTTTTAAAACAATAAAGAACTTTAGAGAACTTATGAACTAAAGGACTTTATATGGGCTTGGAATTTCTACAGTAGGGTTCTCTGATACGCTGAATGTGATGGTGTGGTTTTCTTTAAGATTCCATGACTTTTAGGAGGCGTTTCTCCCTATTTTCTAAAATAAGGCAAATTTTCTCATGCGTGTAACTTTTGATGGTTACGAACAAACCATCAAACTTATACATAGCCTTCGGCGTTAGTGCGCGGAAATCCTCTAAAATAATCGCCGCTTTTCAGATTCGTGTGCTGGCCAGCTCCTTGAAGGGCCCCTCTTTAGTGGTCCGCTCATCAGCAGATTACTCGCAACTCATCGTCGGCTCTCCATGCTCAGATATGACAAAGTGTTTCCAGCGGTCTATAGTCAGCCTCTCTCATTTGAGGTCCAAAGGATTTACAGCTCCCGTTTGACCTCTTCCATGATGATGCAATTGCTGATACTATCGATGGTTTAAATGGAATGTCAAGTGAGGGGCGGTGTTTGTTTTGATTCGCAGGCTAGTAGTTGGAATAGAAGATACTGAAAAGCAGGCTATCGGATGTGCTTGATAGTATTGGCAGATTTAATAGAAAGAAAAGGGGAAGTATATGACAGTGACTGGACGATGAATTTGCCGAGTACCAAGTTTGTGCATTGTTTCAGGAACAAAAAACAAAGTGCTCAGCGACAGAGGTTAAAGGTTGTCAAATAGAAGGGCCAAAATTGTCCAAGCTCTACGGGGTGGAGGATTAAGATTAGGTGCCAGGGAAGGCGCGCAGCTGGACACGGGACTACTATTGAATGTTGCGCGGATGACTTCCACCGTGGCGGCATGCTGTATTCTCGTTGCTACAGTAATCTTCGGTATAGTTAGAGAACCATTCAACCCACTCCCTGTAACGGAAAGCGGGTTGAGTGAAAGTAATGGATTTTTGGAAGAGTCAACAGATATAAGAAAAGTGGCAATACTTGTTAACACGATTGAGAACCGGACAAATCTTTTGGTGGCAGTGACTTTTGGAATGATTGGGATTGTAGGATTCGTTGTGAAGGATGGATTTGGCGTCAATCTAGTGTCCAGATTAGCTTTGCCAATTCTTTGCGCGATTTTTTTCTATTTTCTGGTTAGGAGCTTGGTGTTCGGGAAATTTCAATGAAAGTTTTGGCTAAGTTAATATAATCGACACATAGTAAAAATAATAATAATCGTTGAACATAGAACCACAATAAAAAAAAAAGAACTACCAAGGAGGACTTGTGAAAAACTTTTCTGTGGTTGTAAAATAATAGGTTTTAGGCTACCATCAATTTTAAAACTGATGCTGAAATAAGTGAAATAAACTAAGATCCATAGAAAGTGAAAACCGATGTCTAAGTGTGTTTTCGGAGCATCCAAACACAATCCAACCTTTGGGAGGGGAGTGATCCCAAAATTCTTATCATCAAGGCATCTAGCCAAAGAGATTGTCAGATCTTGTCTAAACTTAGCGGGGCCTCAGAGTAATTGCTCTACCTTTACTTTTGGAGATCAGAATCCAGCCGATCCTCAATGGGAGATGGAAAAGAGTGAGGAGGGATCTAAATTCTTTTCATCAGAAGCTCTACAAGAAGAGGTTACTGGATCTCAAATAAACTTCGCGGGGATTAAGAGTAAGTATAATTACTGTACTTTTCGAAGGACCATGCCTAATCTGAAATATGTGAGAGGGAGGATACTTTAATTTTGGCATGAGAACATCTACCAAAGGGTTTTCAATTTTCAATAAAACTTTGTGGGAAGAAAGAGTAATTATTTCAGTAGGCTAGAAAGTGTCTGCACAGAATTCATCCTCTGCAGTGGGAGGGCAAGAGGAGCCCTAAAGACATCATTAGTATATCGATCAGAAAAGGTTTTCAGATCTCAACTGAAGTTTATGGCTAGTAAGATCTAGGGTACTTTTCATGTCTTAGGGGATTTTTAGGAAAACGGGAATTTTGGGGATTTTTTGGGGGTGGGGGAAGAAAACGGAGAAGAGAAGGGTCCCTAAATTCTTTTCATCAGACCATTTGACAGCATAGGCTATTAGATCTTACTCAGACTTTAGGGTTAAAACTATCAAAAGTGTATGCATGCATCGTCATGACATTGAAAAATTTGATTTCTTTGGACCCAAAAATTTCAACTTTTATGATGGTGGATATGCAGAGTAGTATTTCCAGAGAAGTTTATGCTCAAAGATAATGCAAACCTGAAACTAATAGATGATGATGAGGGTAAACTTCAAGTTATTGGTTCTTATATTACCTTACCTGTTGATAGACCCTATCGCCATCTTTTTTGTATTAGTATTCAAATGAAAGCAAAGGGAAACAGACAGGCTTACTGCTGTGCTAATGCCATAAAATTATCTTATCTATGAGCGAAAACTGAAGACTTTGTAAAAACAACGTGGTAATATAAAGTCAAATCGAAAGCAGAATAAAAAGGGCATTAGCAGACAATTATAACAAACGGGTATAAAGATAAATTGATGATAAACAAAGCGCTTGTAAACATTATTGCTACCATTGATTGTATACATACAGATATAGTAAAAGAGCCAAATAATACCAATAATGAAATGTGTAATGCGATTGTAGCTGAAACCATGCTCAAACTCGTGTATGACCCCAAAATCAATAAGTGTCATGTCAGAGGAAACATAAGGAAACATATCATGGAATGGATTCAAAGCATTCGTTTTATTTTTGAGATGATATTCTATGTTTTTATTTTAATAGAAATATTTTATGCATTACTTCGTTATGTACATTAGTTTTAGAGTATGCTAGCAAATCAAACGTTTTAGAATGTTTATTAAAAAGTTAGAGATGTAAGAAAAGGTTTATCTGAGTCAGAAATAGATAAATTGGGTCTTTACCAAAGTCTCAGAGAGATGAAGCCGATCCCTTATAGAGTTAGAGACACATGAAGTGGGAATTTATCATGATTCAGTCACACACCAATGAATCGGATTTGTTTTAAAGTTAGAGACATGTGGAAAGTTTATAAGTGGCCACAGAACTCCGGTGTTGTTGTTTTTTTTTTGTGGATCAGCAGTGCAGCGACGGAGCGCACCGGGCATTTTGACTTTAATTCACATCGGTCCAGTTTTTGTTAAGAAAATAAATCACTCAGTGGCAATTTATTGCGCCCTCTAGCATTATGCACGCATAGGCCCGGCCCCAGTGGGTCTATTAGTAAATTTTGGCCTAATTATAAAGTGCTTAGGCTCTGCTTCTTAACTTTTACCTCGGCAAAATCAGTATCAAAAATACTTCTTTTGTTCTCTTTTAAGAGATATGAGTGAAAGCTAAGAAAAAGCAACAGAGCAATGGTGAGTTTGTTTTTAAAATCTCTGAAACAGCTTAGTCTTCCCCCTCAAAGCTGAAAGTCTGAGAAGTAGTTCATTCTGCTGTTGCAGACAGAGGCGTCACAAGCCGAATGTCCGAGTGGTGGGAAATAGATTTTACAGACTAACTGGTCATTTTTACGGATCGATTTGGTTGATATTGCTATTGACTTCATTTTGTTTTTACCAACTGAAACTTATCTTCTTTCACTGATTTTACGTCATATACTTCCATCAGACCGTTTGCCTCAGTAAAAAAAGAAATGAAAAAAAAGCCACTAAAACAGTGGGATTTCGCACCGCTAGTATACCGACTCAAATCCCGCCGTACATGACACCCCTGGATACAGATCTCAGTAGCGAAAACAAACAAAAAGGGCTTGTACATGATACGAAGCACATCAGATGGTGGTGACCAAAATAGAGCTCCCAAAAGTGACACTTTGCCAGCATGTGGGAAAAAGACTACCAGATAAAACATTTTGTAAGGTGATACCAAATGAAAGAAATTTGGTACAGTGTAGATTTTCCTGCAAATCCTTGCGTGGTTCTAAATACTCTATGCTCACTCGAAGCCAAAGAAATAGGTCACTCACAACACCTCAATCGACTGCAATCACGTTGTCCTGGCCACCGGTGCTTGGTCCCCACAACTAGCTGGTAAATTAAAACTAAACTTGCCGGTTGAAGCGGGAAAAGGCTATAGCTTGACCCTTTCGGTTGCGGGTGAAAAGCCCAGAATTCCCATGATCCTTTCTGAAGCAAAGGTCACCATTACGCCCTTTGAAAATCAGACCATTCGTTTTGCCGGAACCATGGAGCTTGCCGGTCTTAACCCGAAAGTCAACCTGCGAAGGGTTTCGGCGATTGCCGATGTGGTCAAAAAATACAAACCCGATTTCCAACCAAATACTCTGCGAAATGGCGCCATGTGGTCGGGATTTCGACCCTGTACCCCGGACGGCCTTCCCATCATCGATTGGTGTCCCACCGCGGAGAACATGGTGATCGCCACGGGCCACGCCATGCTCGGTCTCACCCTTGCGCCAATCAGCGGCAAGTATGTCGCGGACCTCGTCTCCGGCAACCCATCGGCACTGCCGCGTGAAGCCCTGAGTTGCACCAGATTTCTCTAACCCCATCGAAGCCCATGGTAAAATTTCAAAATAAATACCCATTGAAAATTTTTGCTCCTCCCCTGCCTGCCGAGGTCCTGTCGCAGCGCGTACACTTCATGACAAAACCCTTGCAAACCAACCACAGGCTTCAAGGTCATATCCTTGTTCACTGTCCTCATGGGAGCCCGGGCCGTTGAGACCAGCAAGGTTTGATCGCCGCTTGGAATCATTATTGAAGCGATTCCAATCTCGCTGGCGAGGTGAACCGCAGCTTGTCTTCGATGCACCCGGCAGAGTTGAAATCGGCGGTAAGCATACCGACCACCAAAAAGGGCTCGTACTCACCGCAGCCATCGATCGAAGTATCTTGGCGGTGGTTCAGAAAACCGAATCGATGACGATTGGCTACATGTTATTTTACAGAATTTTGAAATTCCTATGTTTTTAAGGATTCCTAACCTAATGTTTTTACTCGGCTTTAATTATACAAGTCTTGAGATTGAGGATTTCTTCATTTAAATACAGAATCAAAAAGTAAAACTCAAGTCCTTTCTCAAAAGCCTCAATGGCTTGCAACATAGGGGAAAACAGATAACGTTTGGAGAAAATATTACTCCGAAAAAAAATTATTTCCCACTGGAAACTCGATTATGTGTCATATGCTAGATTTAACTGGCGGAGAAAAAATCAAACAAATTTTTCATAGTCATTCTAAGGGCACTGACAGAAAATTATCCAGGGGGGGGGGCGAGCGTCAAAATATCAGTGGTGGTTGGGTGACAGGGAATATATTTCAGGAATTTTTTTTCCGTAGGAATAAGTTTATTTTAAATACTTTTACGAAAAACTCTCAAATGAAAAGAGCAATTAAATTGTCTGCAAAATGAAACAAAAAACAGAAAGATTTATTGCATCCATAGATTATAACAGATGTAGATTAGTCTTTGTGCAATTTTCTACACCTTAGAATAGTTTACAGAAGGAGTAGAGATGCATAGATACTGCATAGATACCACGTTTTGATTTTATAATGGCCATGTAAAATGTACCTCTTTCAAAACAGGACAATTCCCCCCCCTCTCGAACATAAATTCCTTATATATATTCAGACACTAAAAAAATAGAATAGTGAAAGAGAAAAAAATTTTAAACTTACTACCCAACTGTTAAATTAACTCTCTTTGCTTTTATTGTCCTATTCAACTAAATTAAAACTAGACCTACGTTGCCTGAGAAACGTGAGGTGTTGCGGCAACCTTTGTCCGGTTTCGCCGAATAAAGTGTTGCGAGAGCAACACTTTGGTTTTGTTTCTTTGCTATCGGTTAAACGCTGAAGTTGTCAGCTGTTAAAATTTGGAACAAACAGTCTAACTTCGGCGTAAAGAGCAAGGTATTTAGGAGGGGGACACCTTTCTTTCATGGAGGGGGCAACCCCCTCACGGAAATCTCCTTCGGTGAAATTTCATCCAACGTAAAGTAAACCTTCCCACAGCTAATTCCCTCCAGACAGTTCCATCCTCGCTTAGAGTCGCCCCTCCCTGCAAAATTGCTTGTGGACAATACAGCCTGAAAAATTCTCCTTGGCATTCTTTCGTTTGAACAAGACTTTAATCTCTAATCGGTTTCTCGGTCGCTCCAGAAATGTCCCTTCCGTGGAAATTATTTCCCAGAAATCAAAAGACGCGGAAAATAGCCCCCAGATAATTCCACCGGAACATCTTTACATTAAAAATCAGCAAAAAACGTAATACTTCCATGCCGGCACTGATATTTTCAATAATTCAGTATTTATTAAAATATTTATAATATTCAGTGCTACTACTACTACTACTACTACTACTACTACTACTAATAACTCATCCCAGCAACAAACCGCCTGAAAACAACACAGCCACGCCAGCTCGTCCTCCATCCCAATCTATTCAAATCCTCCCTCTGTACAGCTCCCAGGAAGCTCCCATTTACTTGAAATCTTTCTTTGATATACTCTCGCCCCAACCCCGGACAACCTGCTTTCTGTTTAGCCCTAGATGGTTGACCGAAAAGAAAAATCTTTGGCAATCTGTCATCCTTCATCCTCAGAACGGGCCCTAGCCATCTCAACCTTTCTCTCATTATAGCTCTAGAAAAAGGGATTGAACCACATTTTTCGTAGAACCTAGTGTTTGAAATACGATCAGTCAACCGGATGTCCAGAACAATCCATAGGCAATTTTTCTGGAAAATATCTTGCAAATCTTATCCGATTTATAGTTCGGAAACCCATGCTTCCGAATCACATCTATTTAGCGAAATCTAGGGGTTGGCAAATTCGTTGTTTTTTTTTTTCAATGAAAAGACCAAAACAAGCATGTTCCAGTTTAAAAAAAAGCAAAAAAAGATATTTACAAACCTGGGGTGCAAGAAAAAACAGGAGGTGTATGCCCCCTAATTGACGCCGCTGTCAAAGTCTCATTGGGATAGCATTATTTAGGGCTAATTGGGACAAGGCTAATGTCAGGGGCAAGGATGCATTCAGCAGGTAGGGGGTTTGAACCCACCCCTGAATTGTTTGTCCGACTCATAAAAACGTAACAAAAAGGCAAATAAAAAATGTATTATGTCTTAAAGAATTTTTGTACCCCCCCCCCGAAAAATAATCATGGATATGGCCTTGATCATGCGTATCTTCGAGCTAATCGCTATTTTAACAATAGAATAGTGATTTTATACTGGCAGGATTAAAAAAAATGACCCCATATATAATTGTATCATCCGATCTTCTCACTTTCTGGTGTATTAGCATAGCTGTTAATTCGACAATAGTATTAATTGTCTGACAACTTTAAACCTACATAAATGACTAAAAATAAACCCTCTAGCATATAGATACTAATCCACCAAAAATTTTATTAGCTATTAATATAAATGGTCTTAATAAATAGCATACTGTCATAAATTACGTTTTATGACGAATAATTCATTGCATGCCATTTCATTGTTTTTGCAAAATCTCTGCGATTTCTATTTATTCCTTGCTAATGTATGCCCTAGGATAAACCCGTATAAGTTACATTTACCATTTTCACCTGAAAAATTATTTCTTGATATTTTTTGAAGGGGAAGGGAAATATAAAAAGCTGATTTCGTATGACAGTTTGAGTAAGAATTGCCTGGAAATTCAGAAAAGCAGTTGTCATAGAAACTTTGAAAAGGGCTTATTCGATCGTATATTAAAAGCGCCGGTCCAGCCGCGGCCGCCTTCGGCACTCGGTTTCGATTTGACCTTCTTTTTCGATCCCGTCGCATGCGCGGCGTCTATGCCCGCTTCCCGCGCTTCATCGATCGTATCCTGCAGATCGTCCGTGCCGTTGCAGGCGCCGACGCTGACGCAATCCTGGGCGTAATCGCCGGGCAGGAACCGCTGGGTCATATCGTCAAAGGTGACCTTGCCACGGGATTGCGAGAACAGGTGAACGGAGGGCGTCCATCCGGCCGACGTGATCAGCGCATCGACTGGAATCGAACGCCCCGCACCACCGGTATTCGGCTGCACGATCATCGACGTGACACGACGAGAACCCTTGACGTTCGTGACCGCATGACCGGTCAACACCTCAAGGCCGAGATCAGCGGCGGCCGAAAGCAACCCCTCGCCCGGCGCATCGCGGCTGTCAACGATCGCTTCGACAGCCACGCCGGCGCGCTTCAGGTCGAAGGCAGCGTCGTAGGCCGAATCATGCGCCGTGTAGACGCCGACTTTGGTGCCGACAGTAACGCCGTAATGATTGAGATAGGCACGGGCCGCCGATGCCAGCATGACACCGGGACGATCATTGTTGGCAAACACCATGGGCCGTTCGATCGCGCCTGCTGCGATGATCACCTTCTTCGCCCTTACCTGCCACAGCCTTTCGCGCGGCAGCTCCGGATCAGGATCGGACAGATGGTCGGTCACTCGCTCGACCAACGCCACGAAATTCTGAGCATAGTAGCCGAAGGCCGTGGTGCGGCTCAGCAGTCGCACGTTGTCCATGGCCGATAGCGCCGCAGTCGTATCCGCGGCCCACTCGAAGCCCGGTTGGCCGTCGATCGTTACGCCGTTTTCATAGGAAAGCGCACCGCCGAATTGCGGCTGCTCATCGCACAGGATCACATCGGCACCGCTTTCGGCAGCTGGGAGTTGTTGCCGCCACCTTCCCATCTATTGGAACCGAACCTGAACTTAGAAGCCGGTGAAGATTACGATTTATCGGAGTTGTGTGAACGGCTTGTCCTGATGGGCTACCAAGCCGTGGACATGGTCGGCCAACCGGGCGATTTTGCCAAGCGTGGTGGCATTTTAGATATTTATGGGTTTGCCGAGGAAAAGGCCTACCGCTTGGATTTTTTTGATGAAGAGCTCGAAGAAATTCGGCTTTTCGATCCCACCGATCAGCGCGGCACAGGCCATGTGGATCAAGTGCGGATTCTACCCACTTTCGAATGGCATATCGGGCCTCAACAGGCTGAAATGTTCAGCAAGCTAGGCGGAGAGCTTTGGAA
>JAAAKM020073195.1:173783842-173807503 GCA_010016025.2 Alatinidae sp. Z8VKAUB7J3 | reverse complement strand
GTGCCGAACTGGCGGCCGAGGGAGTTTCTGTCGGCCGTCACAAAGTAGCGCAACTGATGCGTTCAGCCCGGCTCAGGGGATGTCCGAAACGGCGCTATCGGGCGACGACGCAGCGAGATCCGAGCCATCCCGTGGCGCGCAATCTGCTCAAGCGGGACTTCTCCGCCGACGTCCCCAACCGGCGCTGGGCGAGTGACATCACATACATACCGACGCGTCAGGGATGGTTGTTTCTCGCCGTCGTGATGGATCTCTATTCACGCCGCATCGTGGGCTGGTCGATGAGCCGCTGGTCGGGCCGTCGCCTGGTCGTCAATGCGTTGCGGATGGCAGTCGAGGCTCGTCAACCGGAAGGCCCGCTGATCCACCACTCCGATCGCGGCGGCCAATACTCAAGCGACGATTTCCGCAACGAACTGGCCAAGCACGGCATCACCTGCAGCATGAGCAGTACCGGCAGCTGCTATGACAATGCTGTCGTGGAAAGCTTCTGGGGAACTCTCAAGCGCGAACGAGTCATCCGGGTTCGCTATCGCAACCGAGAGGAAGCCAGGGCCGATCTGTTTGAGTACATCGAGGTGTTCTACAATCGAAAGCGTCGCCATGGATATCTTGGCAACATCAGCCCCGTTGACTTCGAAAGGAAGTCAATCGGATCTTTTTGAACCGTCCACTAAAACGGGGGAAGACCAGCACGTGATGATGGGGCTTGTCAGATCAATAATCAAATTATGGGGGCTAAGGATCATCTCGTGTTTTTTTTTTTTTTGGGGGGGGGTGCACAAGGTGGCGTCATATTTTGTGTTTAGGGGGAAGAGATAAGAGCTAACAATATTCACACGAGTTATCAAAATACCCTACCTGTTGCAGCTGAGGGATAACTAGGGGAAATGAGTTAAAACTATCTGGGGGTGTCTTGGGAGTCAAAAGAAACATAGAATTTTATGTTTACAGAAAGGGATAAGAGTGCCAAAACCTTTTTTCTTCTAAATATATATTTATCTGAAAAATGGCTGGTAATTTTTCTTAAAAGCTTGAAACTTGTTCCATAGCCTATTGGTCAAGTCAACAGGAGGTTGTGTATGGGGCATTCGCTGCTCCACCCTACCCCCCTCTGAATTTCGAAAGCTGCAGCAATTAAAAGTGTGGAAGAACAAAAATACTTATAGGGATCCTAAGTTTCATTGATCCCTCCCCCAACATTAGTTCTATATCTGCCCCTGAGTCAAGAGGACCCTCATGCATAGAAAGTATAGGTTTGTCCGAAAGTGGGCCCTAAACTTCTTTTCCGATCAGCTAAGACTCGTAATGTTTTTGTTCAGCTGAGTTACACGGCTTTGAATATTTTAACCATTTCAGACCAAAAGACTGAAGGTTTCAGGACAAGCAAAAATAGGTTCTTTCATTTTTTCCCTTGAAATTGAAAATCGACTTGAAATTCTTTCGTGATACCGAAAACAGGTCGTCCGAATTAGGCCTATAGCTTCTGTTTGTGATAATCATGACTTGACTTCTTATTCTAATTTCTGTTTGTTGAAAGACTTATTTTTTTCTTCCGTAGCAGTATCAGCTATTTTTATATTAGATGCGACTATTCGCATTTTAATTTCTGTTCGTTTCGGTTTTGTCTACTAACATCATCAGTTAGTATCTTCATGGTAAACAAGCACAGTCTGCATTTTCAACCCGTGGCAGCAATTCATGTAATGTAAAGGGAGCGCAAAATGTAGCTTTGAAAATCTAGGGGGATATTGTTGTTCTTTAAGTCTCATTGGCATACACATTTCACTTTCACAATACTACTTACGAAGTTGTGATAAAATGAGAAGCGACGAAGCTTCTAAAGCTCAACATCGAACACCTCAGGATGTATGAGAGAGAGCCATGATGCCACTCTTACTTTTGAAAGACGCCAAAAACTGACATTTTCAGAAAAATAAGGACATTCTAACCCGAAACATGAGCCATTCCTTTCGTTTAACTGAAGCAAAGTGACTTTATGCAAACGCCTTTTCCTGTAAGGGTTTTGTAACAGTCTTTTTATGTATTCTTAAGGGCTATGTTGACTTGCTATACGAATTCATCTGAAATTGAAACCCAAAACTATCCCTTTTCATAACGCTGTACTTCAAAACACATTGGCGGACCTAGGAAGGCCGGGAGGATCCAAGTTCCCCCAAGATTTTTCCTGACACGCTATTTCCCTTTTTTTTTCGTTTTTTCACTATTTTTGAGTAAATTTGTCAATTTGGTCTATTATTGGCACCTTTGTCACATTTCCCCCCTCCCCAAGATTTTTCTCAACGGCGCCCTTGTCACATTGAGTTTTCCACAAGATTTTACTCTAGATCCGCAAAAGAGCGCTAATTTAATTTATTGAAGAAACTCTATTCTGTGCCATTAGATTATCCTATTGCAAATGCATAGCTTATAAACGTTCCTAATCCAAGTGGTATTTGTTTCTTTCAATCTGCTTCCACAATTCCTTAAATAAAAGTTTTAAATAAAAGTTTAATTTTATTTAAAAGTTTTAAATAAAAGTTTTCCAAGTCAGTAGCAAAGCTGTGGATCAAAAAAGAAAAAAAGGGGGCGGGATGAAAAAGAAAGAAAAGAAAAAAAGAAAAGACAAGAAAAAGACAAAAGATTGAGGGCCGCAGACAATTTTATTTTACTTTTCATTGGTTTAAGTGAGCTTAGAGAGAAAAGTATTTTAAAAGTTATGAAATTTGATACAGATTAGCCTTGTGGCTAATCTGTCTGATCAAATATCTTTGGGGGGGGGATGGCCAAAAAGAAGCATGGGATGGTGGCTGATTGTCATTTGATCACTTAAAAAGGAGCTAGAACTTTCTATTTTCTATCAATTGAGTCCCCTCCGAAGTTTATACGAACATTCCTTCCATATGAAGGGCCTCTGGAAAAAAAAAATATTAGACGGAAGGATATGGGCCCGTTACTATAGACAGTGCCAGAGCGTGGCCTCTTATTTTTGTTTGTCCCAAGTCTCACATATTTATTGATATTGACTTATGTTTGTTTTAAGCTTGGATTATTATTTGAATTTGTTTTTACTCGCCTTGGTTTATTGTAGCTCTTTGTTTTCTTTGAAATGCTTGTTTCCTGTGGAAAGCTTCTTTAAATTTATTTTTCTGAAATTAATTGGATGCTTTCTTGCAATCCTCAATGTTTTAGGCATTGTCCCCATGTTTTCTTTTTAAACTACTGCTCCTTCAATTTAGCTAGATCAGAGCAGAATATAATTCTTCATATGTGCCCACTTTCTGCCTCAGTCGCAATTTCGTTTTTTAAAATTCAGGTGACAAATGAAAACCCTGCATTTCAGTCTTCATTCTACTACTGCAAAAAAAACATAAGGACCGCCTCCTAAGCCCCTAGGTAGTCACCAACCGGTAACCACCCATATTCCTTTATAATAGTTTCTTCCATGGGCTCCCATAAGCTGAAGTTGAGGGGGAGGGGGCTTTACCTGGTTTAATCGGCACTCCGGTGTCCTCTTTCCCTGTTTTTTTCTTTTTTTTTCACTCCTTTTAAGAATAAATGTATCAAATTGGTGAATTATTGGCACCTTTGTCACATTACCCCTCCCCAAGATCTCGCTCATTGGCACCCTTGTCACACTGCCCCTCCCCCCATGATTTTACTCTAGATCCGCCTTTGTTTACATCTGCATACGCAAATTCGGCTGGCAGCAAAACAAAATCATTATCTCTGGCTGTTTTGCCCTCGAATAAGATTAAACTGTAAGGGATAAAGTAATCTATAGAGATGCAAAATTAAGCGTAGCGTAAGGTTGAGAGGTATGTCTATCAAGGGTTATAAGGCGTGGCTTTTACCATTCCACTGTCACAAGGTAAAATAACACTGTATTATCTCCAGGAAAGACATTTTAAATTGTGGCAATACTATATACTTGAAACATATGGCGTCTCAAATAATAGACAAGGGCAATATACTTAAGATGGAAAGACAACTTCTAGATGAGAGTTCGCATGCAATCTCCTTAAACTGCGTAAGCAACATAATAAAATTTTGAATGATGACCCACTCAATGTCTATGATTTAGTTTTTAACTTAACTGAGGAAAGCAAATCCGCTTATAACTGATACTTAAAGACCTCATTGACTACCCAACTTTACAAGGAGAGATCCCACCAAGTGGTCACCCATGTTTATGTTTTTAAGTTGTTTGTCCCCGTGTTCCAACTCAATCTTTTCTTGCATTCACAATTGTCATATATATATCATTGATTTTCGAATTAGAATGAAATAGTTATGTGAAATGTGTGTTTGTGTGTGTGTGTGTGTGTGCGTTTGTGGGTGTGCGTGTGTGTGTGTGTGTGTGTGTATGTGTATATGTGTGTTTGTTTGTGTGTGTGTGTGTGTGTGTGAGTGACTGTGTGTGTGTGTGTGTGTGTGAGTGTGTAGAGTTGTTTCATCTGGGAGGTTTCTATCGCGCTGAAGATGCTGAATTTGAGCGGCCTTGTCTCAGCCATGTTTAGCAGGACTGAGCTCACGAATGAAATACGTGCATCTTCGTGCATCTAGAAGTATGGGGCGATGTTTTAATGGCTTTGAGTCTTCCAAAGACAAAGGTGAATTTTGGGATTTGGCTTCCCAGTTTTGCATCCTTAGAACCATCATTCGATATCAGGGAGCCAAGACAGGTGAAGTTAGTAACAACCTCAGTGTGGGCTCTGCAAACTGTAATGAATTCGGGGAGGCTAATTTGGACTGGCGGTTTGACTGCCATTATTTTAGTTTTGCCAATTTACTCTAAGCCCGGCTTTTCCAGCTTCTTTCTACAGGACATTCAGAGCATCTATCAGCTATTGCGTGGACTCGGTAGCGAGCGCAAGTCAATCTACGAAGTCGATGTCAGTCAAGACTCGAATTCGAAATTGGAGGCCAAATGGCAATTGATCGGTAAAAGTCACAACGTGGTCTATGACATAATTAAACAATTCTGGGGTCACTGCCTACCCTTGTTGCTCACCAGTTTTTATGGTAAAAGACGTGCTTCTCAAGGGTAGACAATATTTGGTAGGCAGTCCGAGGGAGTGGACTATCTGCCATAAAGATTAACAGGACTGAATCTAAAACAGCATGAAAGTTCACAAAGGCTATATAAGCTTTTCCACAGAATTCTTTTGTCTTTTCTAACAACTGCCGCACTGTAAAAATCTGTTCGACAGTAGATCTCTCTGGTATAAACCTGGCGTGTTGCTTGCCTTTTTCTTTGCAGGAAGTTCTTGTAGCGGTCAAGCAGAATCAATGGGTTAAATTAACCTTGCACTTGATGCCCATTTAATTGGACAATCTGTCTTGGCTTTTTCTACAATTCGCCATGACTTTGACTTTTCCATTTGACCTTTCAACAATAATGAACAAAATGGCTATCTCAAATTTTTCATCAGATGGTTTTGGGGAAAACGGGCGTGGGAGGGGGCCCAGTTATTCTCCAATCTTTTTGGACGCCTAAAAACGGCACTAGAACTTTTAATTTCTATTTAATGAGCCTTTTCTCGGTATTCTAGGACCATTGAGTCGATCCGATCACCCCTGGAAAAAAAAACACATCCGTCATCTTTCTTCTGGTAAAAAACATAAAATTCCACATTTTCAAACAGTTCATGGTAAGAAACTGTAGGTAAGGAGCGACCATGCTCAATAGTAACCGAAACTGTAAAAAAAGGAATTTCAAAACCAATAGAGATGTGAAAAGAATTGTATTTTATGCTGATTTTAAATATATAAGTTTCATAAAGTTTAGTCCTACCCATCGAATTTTAAGAGCCGGAGAAAATTTTCCCCATTTTCGAAAAAATGGGGAAAGAACACCTAAAAGTAATATCATCTTAGTGAAAATTATACCATTAGATTCAGCGTATCAGAGAACCCTACTGTAGAGGTTTCAAGCTCCTATATGCAAAAATGTGGAATTTTATATTTTTTTGCCAGAAGACAGATCACGAATGAGTGTTTATTTGTTTTTTCCTCCCACAAGAGGGCTCATTTGAACGGAAATTAAAAGTTCTAGTGCCTTTTTAAGAGACCGAAAAAATTGGAGAGCAACTAGGCCCCCTCCACGCTCATGTTTTTCCAAAGTTACCGGATAAAAATTTTGATATGAGTATTTTGTTCAGCATAGTCAAAATATCAAATAACTATGTCTTTGAACACAACTTAATCCCCCACACTCCCCGGGGGAAGGGCTGCAAATTATGAACTTTGCCCATTGTCTACATATAGTATTGGTTATTGGCGAGTATACCCACTTTTTCAAGGGAATTTTTCTGGTGCTAAAGTTTGACTCTTTCTCTCAATTCTACTTTTTGAAACAGTAAAAAATTTGGCGTAAAGAGCAGGGCGTTGAAGAGGGAACAGTCCCATTCAAATACGGGGTAATTTCTTTTCGTTTTAAGCTTTAATGTCGCTCCTTACTTTCAGTTTAAAAAACGCTGTTTTTTTTATTATTTACAGGTATGACTATAACATGACCATTTTTAGCTAATAAGTTTGGCTTGATCTGTGTTTGCGAGCATTGGGCCTAGGTATTCGTGTTTGGGTATTTAACCAGTTCAATGTATAAAGTAGGGCCCTTTATACAAACAACTAATTTCCGACTACATATTATTCAGTCAATTGGGTTCTAAAGATGCAGAGGCATTGCCCCGTAGAAGCAAGCTATAAACAATTTATCCCTTGCTTATAGGGCCTGGTTTCATTTGGTAAAGTCTGTTCACCCTAACCTTGACTTTCATCTTAAATTTAATACAACCACAGAAATAAAGTATTAGAAGGCAGGCCAGTAGTTCTTACCAAGTCCTTGAAAATGTGAGATTAAAGATATATTTATTTAAGTCCATTATTCGATTTCGTTTTAAAGTTCAAGTTCGTTTTGGCATCTAGCGGCCAGGTTCGTAAATCGGGTGTGGTAATTGGAAGTGCGACATATTCCATTTTTGTAACATCTCGGGAGAGTCAAAACACCGAAAAAAATTTGTCGGTTGTGGTCGCGATGAAGGATGAAATTATTGGGGGAAAAGGGAACATATTCTATACCAAAGGTCTATACACTTTTCAGTCAGTGCTGTAAAATAAATTCAAATGTTCCGTGCGAATTCACAATTATTCCATTTTATGGCGGGTTTCTTCTTTTTTCTTGACAATTTTTTTTCTTTTTTTCTACATTTTGGATCAGGCACGTTTTCGTTGGATCGGCCCCGAAGGAAGCCACGGCGCAAGCTAAACCAATTCGCGATGGCTTCATCAAAAATCAAGTAGTAATGTCTTACATTTATTTAAAATGCTCAGTAAAAAGTATATAATTAAATAACGCACTAAAAACACAGTTTAAATCCAACTGTAAGTAAACAACAACATGTTCTTATCAACAATAACTAAAACTCCGAAACAAAAGTTACTTAGATGATAATAAATATATCAAAAGAATCTTCTTTTTACGGTGATTTAAAATAGGTTTTAATTCTCTAAATTTAAAATTGCTCAAAAGAGGTTGAGCAATTTCAACCTGAATCGAGCCTGAGTTTTATGAAATTTAAGAAAAACAGGTGAAAGACCCTGTAAAAAGGGTGCAATCTTAGTGAAAATTGCAACATCTTATCCAGTATGTCTAAAAGCCCTGGTGTATTGATTTCAAGTTCCATGTGTAAAAATAGGATATTCGTAATCTTTTTTTCAAGAAATTCGTTTGCAGGTATGTGTTCATTTGTATGTGTTTTTTTTTTCTCTGAGGTGATCGTATTGAAATGGTGGTCATACAATATAGCAATGTCCTACGAATGCAAACTAGAAGTTCTAGTGTCCTTTTAAAATGACAAAACAAATATCCTGCTGGAGAAAAGTTCTGATTTCTGCCATTTTGTGCTGAAAATTGAAATGTATCGCTCAAACATAGTGAAAATGTTTTTGAGCAAAAACTTTGGAATTGCCAGTTCGTTTAAAATTATCAAAAAGGTGATCACATAGGCCACGTAATTTTTAGATCTTACTGCAGCAAAGTGGTAAGTGAATGATTGCCTCATTTATCTGGATCTTTCAAACAGTTCGTGGTAACGAACAAGTAAGTAAGTAAGGAGTGACCCAGCTCAATAGTAGCCGAAACTCTAAAAAAAAACATAATGTTGATACCAATAGATACATCAAAAGAATCGGCTCTACCAGAATCTCGTGGATGCAGGCGCCATCGCTGTCACAGTGCCCTCGGCGTTTACCGCCACAACCGGAGCACTCCACTGGCATACGCTTCTGAAAGCGCGCGCTATTGAAAATCAGTGTTACGTGATCGCCCCGGCTCAGCACGGCCAGCACTCCGCTAATCGTGCTTCTTATGGACACTCACTCATCGTTGACCCCTGGGGCAAAGTAGTCGCCGAAGTTGAAGAAGGCGACGGCTATGCTATCGCTGAGATTGATGTAAGTGAGGTTGAGCGGGTGCGAAACGAACTGCCAAGTCTCGCTAACCGCCGCCCCTTCACATAACCTCACTTGTTGATTAGGCTCGCACCATGAGCGCAGATACGCAGACCTACAGAACCAACGGCATCGTCATCGTTGCCGCCCTCATCATCATCGTGGCCGGTATGAAGTCTGCCCAGGATCTGATGGTGCCTTTCCTGTTATCGGTGTTCATCGCGACGATTGCAGCCACGCCGATGTTCGCGCTGCAACGACGTCGCGTTCCCGGCGCCATCGCCTTACCCCTGGTTATGATCTCGATGGTCATCGCCATCGTATTGCTGGGCGCACTGGTCGCCCAATCGGCTTCTGCGTTCACAGCAAAACTGCCGTTTTACCAGGAGCGCCTGGCCACATTACAAATTGAATTCACCAATTTTGCGCAGCCTCTGCTCGAACCCCTGGGTATCGAAATCCAGCTTGAACAGCTGCTGCAGAATTTCTCACCAGGCTCTGCACTACAACTTGCCGGAACAACTCTGGCGGGTATCGGCGGCGTACTTTCCAACAGCTTTTTAATCATCCTGACGGTGATATTTATTCTGGCGGAGGCGGAAGGGTTTCCACGCAAGCTGAATGCAGTGCTGCGGGACCCGGGCAAAGATCTGCCACACTTCGGCAAGTTTGCAGAGAACCGAGGAGAACCGAGGCTATCGCACACGTGTGCCAATATGAGATACACACAAACGGATCATTCAGTAGTGAGGGCCATAACCTAGCCATTTTAACATTTCTTTCATTTTAACCTGAGGAAGTGGGGTAAAACCATAATTTGTGTATGACTTATGCTCCGATATCTGGTTAGTTAAAATAGTAGTCAATGCTATTATTACCATGGCTTCCAACATTCTAATCTTCGTCGATAGGCTTTTTTCATATCCTTCGATATTTTTCTGATTGCGAGAAAAAAACTAACTTTTGTTGAGGCAAGATCTCAAACTTAAAAAAAAAGTCAACATGATAAAACTGCATAACCGAGCGTAACCTTTGAAACAGTTCTTAGTTCGAGAGATGGCGTAAAATACTGTCGTTATTAAATAACAAAGGCTGAATCGACTGAGTCAGTTCGGACTTGAAATTTGTCAATACAGCAGACAAATCACTGCTAAATTTTAATGGTGCGAAGTAACCTCTCTTTCCCCTCCCACCTGTTTTCGGTACAGTGTTTATAGAGAGTTTGACCTTTTCAAACTTTTCGAGCAAAAAAAGTAATTGGGATCAAACCTTTTCAGCTTGTTTTTGTGATTAGTTTAGATTTTATGCTGTTATTCTTTACCTCTTAAATACGCGTTAAGTTGGTTTCCTAAATAAGTATTCATTGCTTCTTAGATACATTTTAAGTCTGTTTCTTTGGGGGCTACTGGACCAAGGGCGTCAATGTGATTCGAGCGTAATGATAGGTGGAGGTGTAGATAACGCGTTCGTTAGACCAGTTCGTTTGTGCAAATCTGGTTGGTGCTGATGTAAAATGACAAAGAAACCTCTTTGAAAGCCAATGCTATTTTCCTATAGCAGTAAAATGCGTATTAACAACAGACGCGAGCAGATTCTTTGATGAATAAATTACTATGGTCCAAATATTACTATCGCAAGCCCCAAAGGTTCAAGTTTAAATAAAACACTAATTCGTGCTAAAATTCCTTATTACGATTTAACTGGGCTATTAGTTGCAATGCTCTCACCACTATAGAACTATTTGGGGGGATGGAAGGGTAGGACTATATTTAAGACGTGAAATATCTTAGGCCATTGGCTCCGATTGTCAAACTCCTTCTCCAGAATAACGAAAACACGTCTCGTTTGGTTTTTAAAATTGAAACTTTTAAGACTGGGAAATTTTGCAAGATTAGTGCGGATATTGGATCACGTGATTGGTATTAAAGTCAGGGGTGGAGCTAGAGTATTTTTATTTGAGTCAAGGGGGTGCTATTGAAGTTGGTACTATTCAAGTGGTAGGGAAAAAAGGAAATATTTAGCATTGGTATCACCGGGACATAAAGCAAGGCCAAAAGGCAACATAATAGCGCTACAAAGTAAAGTAAGGATAAGTCAAAGTACTTTCACAGGTTGTATGGATCTATATTGCAGTTTCAGTTAAACATCGGAAAAAAAAACAATTAAATAGTTCCTAAAGCGGACCCCCCTTTCTCAAATTCCATGGCCGTTAGTACGAATATTATTGTAAAAAGTACTAAGTCTAATTTTCTTTTGAAATGATTTTTTTTAAATTCAAGGAATTGTATTCACTCTATATACATTCTTATCTTCAATGCTTTCATCAGATGTAGAGGTCTGATTCACATCCACTTTTAAAAGCTTTTAAACAGAAAATCTAGTCTTGAACCGATAGATATTAGAAATTGAAAGCACTTTAAATATCAGGGAAACAAATTCGACCTGATTAAAATTGGCGAAACAGGAAGTATGGTAAACTTTTGTATTTTTGCCATTAACTAGGCCCACCAATATACTTAATGATAAGGTTTCAAAGGCAGTAAATCTGTAAAAATAGGGAGGATGCACAGCTTAGATGCCAATATACAGTTATGAAAACTCGTATCTTGCCCATGAGAAGCTTTTGGTACAGAGCTCTGAACTTGGCGCCTCTTCCAAGCCCGCGCTCCGACGCGTAGATCGTACTACAATACCATAGGCGGGAACGCAATTTTGTTTTGTTTCCAACCGGCATAATTTTCACATAGCAATGAATCACAGCTTTACGATTCTATTCACGACGTCAGTCCAATTGCTCCGACTTTTAGATTCAGACTGCCAGTTTCCTGTCTCCAGCCGCTAGGATCGCTACCGCACACTGTGTCCCAAAAATAAATCGAGTTTTCATAACTGTATATTGGTATCTAAACTATGCTCCACAACCAACAAAAACTCGAGCGACGGCTACTTCCAATTCCTACAATAATCTAAATTATAACAAAAATGAGAAATTTATATTTATTTTACGTATTCTCTGACTTATCTGTGTTTATTGCAAAAGTTATACCACCTGAGAAGGTTTCTGAAATTTCATACGAAACTATTTTGGCATTTTTCCAAAATTTCGAGACTCTTTTGTCTTTGTCTGCTTTAGCGAATACAAAATCTGGAGTCAACGATGACGGGTCTACACAACCGATATGAAAATGACCCTTTTTAACACCATCAATCTAAAAAAAAAACAACTTGTAAATGTTTTTTATTCAGATAAATTTTTTTTGGAATTCCATGTGTATAGTGATTCAATAGCGTCGAACCGCAGAGAAAAACAGAGTTAACTGGTAAAAAATATTGTGACTCGAAAGCTTTTACTTATTTTTACTGGCTACAAATTTCATATGAAAGAAATAACTTGGTTTCGAATGGAATTTGTTCATCTTACGAAACCAATTCCTTTTGTACCATTTCCCAATTAATCAGGTTTTTAAAAAACGGTGCTATTTGTTAATCCACACTTTTATTGGATGATTACTTCCCATTATGTCCTTAAACCATCAGTGAAAACAAGGTTCTAGGGTTTTAAAGTCAGTATGATTAGAAGGTTGAAACTTGTCGATCTTGTGGACTCTAAATCAGCTACCTGTGTAATAGAATCTTTGACGACCTGGGATTTGACCTGTGACTCTACATAACAGTAGCAGATTCAGGGGGTAGATTCCTGGGAGTGATATAATTTAGCTTAATTAGGTTTATGTGAATATGCTAATTTTCTACTAGTTGATAATGCTAATTTCGTTTAATCATTTATTTGGTTCGTTTTTGTTAAAAAATGAGAATAAAGTAGAGGCCTATTACCCGATTTCGAATTAGTTTCGAACCCGATTACCGATTATTACCCGATTTCCTATTACCCGAATTGAGAATGAAAAAGACTCTGCCGTACCGGAATAGTATTTTGTAGATCGGTCATTATCACAAGCAGTGTTTCCCCCAAAGGAATATTTCTCGTCATTTATGTAATTACCGAAACAAGAGGTGTTGAAACCATGGCCCATGCACCAGATTTGGTGCACTGGGTGTTTACATGTGGTGTATAAGATACATAAGCCTGTTAGAATCTTCGGTACTTGTATGATACAGCCTCTACCTAGTGTTCTTCTCATATGTTTCACTGACGCTCAATCCTAATGAAATATACCTAAGTATGATAAAAATATAGTACTTTAGAAAAAAATGTTGGCTATATATTTGCACATTAGGGTAGGTGGGTAAAGTATAGCTGGTCTGCATGCTTAAAGTGTTAGGTACAATTGTTCTGTATATTATGAAGTAAGATTTGTTTTCTAACTTCACGGTGTCCCAATACTTTACTAAAAAAAAAAAAAAATTCCCACCCCAATTCGCAAATATATAGCCCAAATTACATATTTTCCATCTATTCTGTCACTTCTCTGTATTATATAATTATTTTAAGTCAACTTCCTTTGCAAGGATTACACAATTTTATTAAGAAGTAAATAATATGCGTGACGCATTTTTAAAATATTTTTTTTTATTAAGAGATAAATAATAGTGGTTATAGTATCCACCAAAAACCACTTTGGGAACTCGTCTTGGGTGTTATTCACCACTCAATCTCCATTCGACTGAGTTGGAGGATGATTTGGACTTTGCTAAAAACAGTGAAATCTTTTATTTCAACAGTTTGACACACAACTGTTTCAGGACTGAACAATCTTGACTGGAAAGCCCACTCGCACAACATTAGAAAAAGAAAGAAGTTGTAAATTTCCAAGATGTTATGCAAGGAAATCACTAAATTTTTGTAAGTTTTCATCATACGTTGTGAATGTGTATTACATTTCCTAAAAAAAATACTATTAATCAAGGTGGTGGATTGCTTTTGAAAAAAAAAAATCGCAGTTTTTTTTTATATTCAGAAAGTAGGCCAAAGGTCTTAGGTCTGAAAGAATCTTATAGTCAAATAGTCTATGCCTACTTCAAAACTAAATTGTCTGAATAAGTGGGTTACTTAGGCAAACATAAAGGTCTTCCCCTTGAGGTTGCCCCTGTAAACACGCAAATTATATGCATTAAAAAAAAGTTCTTTTGGCGGAAGTATCTCGTTTTTGTAAATTTTTGGGTGGAGAGGACTCTAAACCGTTTGATTCTATTGTACTTGCTGTTACGTTACGTAAAGTATATTTTAAAAATTGTTTGATCTTCTGACAGTTAATTGTATACTGAGTTTTATATTCAGTACTTGAAACGAGCCGGAATTAATTTCTAAATGTGTGAAGATGCCTTCTAATTTAAAAATTAAAAATTTAACTTACCAAGTTTGATTGGAACTCTACTCTTATAAACAGCCTTTGTTTCAAAAGCAGCAATCTGAAATGATTAAATGCTCAGTAGCTGCATGCATAACTGTAAGGGCCAAGTTCTTCTCTATAATTTGGAGAACAAAAGAAATACCTAAGGGTTGGACAAAAAGTACCCTCGTCAAAATGTTCAAAAAAGACAACGCTTCAAAGTTCGAAAACTGGAGAGGCATCAGCCTTGCATCTTTAACTAGCAAAATAATGGCGACTTTATTCCTTAACAGAATCACACCAGCGTTGAACGAACATCTCCAAGAGGAACCACATGGATGCCAGCCAAACCGATCAGACGCTGATCTTGGTATTTACTCGTTGAATGCTGCTAGAAGAAACGAATGAATGGCGCAATAAGCTCTACTTGATCTTTATTGATTTCGAGATGGCTTTCGATTCGGTTGATCACCAACTAGGTGAATAATAAGAGACTCGGAGATGATGATTTCGCTGAAAATATCAGCCTCCTAGAGTCCTGCAAACAGAAGCTCCAGAATTACCTCATCCAAGTCATGGACACTGCCAAACCTTTTAACCTTAAGATGAATGCTTAAGTATGGAGAACACCGGATCTCCCCTAGACCTACGATGCAATAACCAGACGATAGAGCAAGTCGTAGAATTCAAGTACTTGGGAAGTACCGTCCACAATTCAGGATCGTTTCAGCGAGAAGTCAGGCTAAGAATCGGCCAGACCAATGTATCTTTCAGGAAACTGTCTCAAATTTGGCGCAGACAGAGGTAATCTTTCCCACTCAAGCTAAGGCTGTTCAACAGCAGCGTACTCTCAACGCTTTGCTATGGTTCTGAAATTTGGCATATAGATCAATTACTTAAAAAGAAACTTCTCGCGTTCAAAAACATGTGTTTAAGGCGCATTCTAAATTTCCACTTGTCCCAAAAAGTAACACAAGTAACAAGTGGCTGAGAAAACATCTCAGCCACTGGTAGCCACTAAGCTGTATCCTGTCATTTCTTCTTAGGTGCTTGAGACTATCTTCAAACTGTTTCCTGTTTTCTCAGGTTTTTCTAACTCATTCTTTTTTTTTGGTTCAGTATATCTAGTGGCAAGATTTTCGTGGGGTTTATTGTTTCTGTTTTACTATGCATCTTCATATAAAGGTAAGTAAAAACTATAAAAAAGTGAACTGCACTTACGGCAGAGGAGAGGAGAGGATTGGATCCACCAATGATATGGCTTTTAGGCCCTTTAACAACACAGTTAAAAATTTTAATCATAGAAATATTTCTATTTTTTCTCTTTTGCCATTCTCAGCAAAAAGAGAAAAAATAGGATAAAAATAATAAATTACAATCAAATCAGCACGAAAAAAGCTGCTAAAAGAGCCTATCATCCTCATTTCAAAGAGGTTCAGGAAAGATTCTACTGATCTTTTCAATTGTGAGTTAATCGGCGGTTTATATTTAGTTTTTTTTTTCTTTACTGCTAAGGATGGATTTTCCGTGATATAGCTGGACTATCCGTGAATATTTAATTGTTTGTTTGAGCCACTTCGTAGAAAAAGTCACCTTTTCTTAGAATCATTTTGTTCACATACGACGGGAGAGGCAATATGGTTTCCATTATCTGATTGAAGAAAAATTTTGCATATAACATATTTTAAGAAAATGTAACTTCTTTTCATTTCAAACATTCATTAAAAACAAAAAAAAGCTTTGTATCACACTGTTCTTATGCTTGAGAGTTTGTCCTCGAAGCATTAGGGGGAAAATTAAGACTTTTAACTAAGAGATTGGGGTTGCTCATTAAATTATATACATTTTACATACTGGGAACTATCATAAAAGGCACATTCTTGTGCTGTAGCCTATATATTCTGACCTAAATTCTGTTTTTACAGTTCCAGTTACATTCGCATGGGTTAGTCTTTCCGCCATGCTGGTCGCCGTGTCACTGCTGATTTCGCAGCATGTCGGCTTTAATCTGGTCACCGGTTTTGATTTTGAGTCCATCGAGGCTAACGTGGAGTTCTCCGCGCACGCAACGGACGATGAAAAGCTCGGCTTTATCCGCCAGTTGGAAGACACCCTGGAAGAAACACATCTTGCCAACAACGGTGACAACATCCTTGGCTGGACGGCAAAGTACAATCGTGCGGACTTTGACAATGAACGCAACAACGGTGAACAGTTTGCCGCCGTTGCCGTGCAATATGCATTTGAGGAAGACCGCAGCACCAGACCAAAAGATTTTGCCCATCAGTGGCAACAGAAAATTGACCGCCCGGCCATTGTTGAACGAATGACCATCAAGGTCACCGGCGGCGCCAACAACGGTGAGCCGGACATCACCCTGATCCTGCATGGCAACACAATTGAGCAACTGAAGGCCGGCGCTGAAGACCTCAGTGACTTGCTCAGCAGCTATCCGGGCATTTCCAACGTCACCGACAACCTGCCCTACGGTCGCGAACAGATCATATTTGAACTGACCCCACGCGGCCGCTCATTGGGCCTCACCGCCGACGCCATTGGCAGCCAGTTACGTGCTGCCTATGACGGCGCGCGGGTGCAGATTTTTAACGAGCGAGACAACGAGCTGGAAGTCAGGGTTATGCTGCCGGACGCTGAACGTGACAATTTAGGGGCTCTGCAACACTTCCCCGTGCGCACGCCGCAGGGCAACTTTGTGCCGCTGTCCAGCGTCGCTGCGCTGTTCAACCGGCGCGGCATAGATGTTGTCCGCCACACAGATACACAGCTGGCGGTCTCTGTTTCCGCTGATGTCGATGAAGAGGTGAATAACGCAATTTCAGTGGTGAACGATATACAGAACAACCGCCTGGCGCCCATTCTCACCCAGCACGACACTACGTCAGCCTAGTGTTGTAAATGGTAAAATTGGTAAAAGTAAAATTCTCTATTTTATAGATTTTACCGTAACCTTAGGGGTCCAGTAACATTGATATTATACCTATTTTATTGCTTTATATATTTTGCAGTATTTTACGTATTTCACTGGTATTTTATGTATTATACCGATATTTTATATATTTTACGGCACTTCAATAATAATAATAATTTATTGTTACCCTCTGCATACAACACAAATGCACTAAAGAGGAGTGTGAAAAAGTGAAAAGAAAAACAGAAAGACCACAAAAAAAGAAAAGAATACGCACAATTCTTAACAACTTCAGTCACTTTAGAACACTTTTTATTAAAAATAAAATATCCTCCAATCAGCTACCAAAGGGTTCTCCTTATGAAATTACGTAATTCTAATGAAGAGTTGTGGGAAGTGTGGGTACTTGAGCTTCCTGTCCCCAGCAGTTTAAGGCCTATAGGCCGGCCGGTACCAATACGACTCTTCAAACTCACTCCCGCTCTCTTCTGCACATTACATAAATATAACTATATCTACCCTTTATCCATTGTCTTCTTCATGCTCTAGTACATGGATTAAACATCATAAGTTTTCACAGCTAGCGACACTAGGCACTTGATAGAGGGCAAGTCCGTGGAAAATCGATATTTCTATTGAAGCCGTCAGAAAATCTACGTGACAGTTCGTCCACTTTTGACAAATTCCAAAAACACCGTAATGTCGCGAAATGTACTGTCGAGTCCAAATGGGAATATTAAGAAAATACTTGCAGAACCTAAAGAACAGCGGTCTGATTTGCTTTTTATCAGATGCAGAGAAAAAATTTCCAAACAGGTGTTAAAAACAACACATGCGGTGCAAAAAACGCATTATATAGCCGACCAAGGGTTCTCTTATCAAACTGGCCCTTTACCCTGGCGAGTCCTACAAAGGTGAGGGTTATGAGAAGTTTTTTCAAAGATTTTTGATGTTGCTAAAACAAAGAAAAAGAGAAATTTCACAATGAAAAAACAAATGGGACTATGGCCAGTAGAAGGAAAAGACAAAACTAAAGCGACGCAGATGTTTTGTCTACATGAAACAAGACATTTTCAACGCTAAGAAAACAAAGATAAAACAATAAAATCAAATATCAAGAAATAAAAAATACAAATATCTGTATAAACAATTGTGTTCTAGTCCCTTTAGTCCAATAGCTTTATGACTGACCAATTCGGCTTTAGATCTTTTGTTGCTCTATCCTCCTCACCAAGTCAGGAAATAAAATTCTTGTAATGAGCCATTAAACGCATTAAAAAAACCGTAAAACTAAAGGCGGTGCTTCGGTACCCCTGTCGATCTAAAGCCAGGGATGCTGGTTGCTAATTTCAATGCTCAGAAAATCAATAAAGTAATGTAGATAACATGATGGTACATTTGATGGGCAGTTGGGCACTAGTGGGATCGGTAGCTGTAAAAACTATGGAAACATTAGTCAGTGATGTAGATGAAAGAAAACATGGGACAAATGTTTGCCCCCTGTAGCCTCATCCCTCTCCCTAAGAGTCAAAAATGTAAGTTTATAAGAACAAAACAAATATTTATTTATTTACTGAACGCCCACCATCCACAATGTATAAGATAGAGTAAAGAAAAAGGAAAACAAAATAAGCAAATGAACGTGGCACCAACCACTGCTTTAACTGTGGACATAATGACATGTAACGCTAAGAATAAGACATGAAAACGACCACAAGTTTAAATATTAATAAACTAAAAACGGTCTTGACAAGACACACAAAAGAAGAACTATTGAATTTAAAACTTTGTGCCAATCATTACGTGAAAAACTAAGTTTTTGGTTTTGCTTAGAAATTAGGTTAAAAATACCACATTTTTTTTCTATTTTTTCCGATTTCACCATCCCCCCACTCCCTCAGATGGTCAAATCAGCGAATCGACTATTTCTAATTTAGTCTAGTCTGGTCCCTGATACGCCTGCCAAATTCCATCCTCCTAGCTTATCTGGAAGTGCCCTAACTAGCAAAACCAGGAATGACATACTGACAGAAATTGCGATCGCTGTATGTCATAAAACAGTTAGATGGGCTGCATAGCAAACTAATGGTAGACACAGGATTGAAAATATGGGGTTTAGGCACTCCCTCCGAAAATTTTCCCCGATATTCCTCTGGACAATTTCAGATGTTTATTAGAGGGGAAATTGAAAGTTATACTCACCTGTTCAAGTCAGAGGCAATGTCATAGGATTGCTTGTTGTAAGGAGCCATAAGGGTTCAATGAATTATTGTTTATTTGTTTTTTCCCAGTGGCACTTCATATAAAAGGGGTGGTCGGATAAACTTCTTAGAGGGCTCAATCAATTCCAAATTAAAACACCTAGTGTCCTTTATAGGAGTCAAAAGTGATTGGAGGGCAACAAGCCAACACCCACACTGTTTTTCCTCGAACGCATCCGACCAAAATTTTGAGATTGTCATTTTGTTCAAAATAGTCAAGAGGTTAAATAAACATGCTTCCAGGTTTGACGAACCCCTTCCAGCTCCCGGGGCAAGGATTGTAAGATATACAAGTTGCCCATTGTTAAGACATAAGGAAAGGGAAGGGATTTTATGGAAATGATGTTCGAAAATTAAGAGCTCTAGTCTTTTTTTTTTTATCGAAAGAGATTGGAAAACCAGCCAGCCCTCCAGTCCTAGAGCTATTTTTGACGTGTGGTCCTTTGTGATACTTGGAAAGTGCTCACACATCTACGATCTTTCTTTGGTAAAAAAAAAAAAAAAAAAGAGCTCATATCGACTCTCGTGGATGAAGCGGCGAACGGACATGCGGGGAGACTCCCCTGGGGCGAGCGCAGACTACCGACCGATGAGGCCCTGGAGGAGCTTCATGCGCGTGAGGGTACGCGAGATGCAGTCGGTGCACGAGGCCGCTACACTCCGGCGCGGATGAGAGCGGCAGCGCGAGTGCAGGTGCAGCGACGCGGGCGGTGGTTTCCCTGCCTCGCGCTCGTCGCCTCGCTGCTGCTCGCCGCGCCCGGCTGCGGGCGACCGGAGCCCGAGAGCACGGCCGTCGATCCGCAGGCCACGGCGACCTACGTCGGCGCCGCCGTGTGCAAGACCTGCCACGAGGACGCCCACACGAGCTACCGGGCGACGGCCCACAGCCGCGCGATGCGTCCGGTCGACCTCGCGGAGCAGCCGCTGCCCCACGAGTTCACGCACCCCGCCTCGGGGCTCACCTACCGGGTGTACGAGCGTGGCGGCCGGATGCACGTACGCGAGTCGCTGCTGCTCGAGAACCGCAAGGACCGCGCCGTCCTGGCGGACCACCCGGTGCAGTGGACCGTGGGGTCCGGACACAGCAGCCTCAGCTACGCGGCGGTGATCGACGGCTTCCTCGTGGAGGCACCGGCCACGTGGTACACGCGCCCGAAGTCGTGGGGCATGTCGCCCGGCTACGACATCCCCGACCACCAGGGCTTCAGTCGCCCCCTCGACGACCGCTGCCTGTTCTGCCACGTGGGGCGCGTCGAGCCGATCGGCGGCAGCGGCCAGCGCCTGCGCGTCCACGAGGAGGCCATCGGCTGCGAGCGCTGCCACGGCCCCGGCTCGGCCCACGTCGCGGCGCGGACGCGAACGCCGGAGATCGACGGCACCGATCCGACGAGCGTGCACCCGCCGCACCCGCCGCGCGGCCACCAGACGGACGGGTGCGCCCTGCGCCACCTCCACCTATATTATTAATACAGGTAGAAACACAACCTCAATGGTTCAAATCCTAGTTATTCTGAATAAGTGGTTCAAGATTGCGCTAAGTCTATTACAGATGCCCAGGCCTTGATTAATAAAGTAGCAAGCAGAGCATTTTTGACTGGCCTTCAAATAAGTCTACCAAATACGAAAACGATGTGGACAGCTGGGATGGATGACACCTCTCCAACCCTAAATGGTAGACCCTCCCACCCAAATCGAGGGTGTCAAGTCTTTTAAATACTTTGGCTCACTGTTAAATGCAATTGGGAAATCAGCAGAGAAGATGTGGAATCACATATCCTCAGCATGGAATCTCTTTCTGCAGCTAAAGAACTCACTTTGGATGGTTAGAAAACTCTCTCCACGCACAAAGCTCTAACTTTACAAAGCCATTGTTCTCTCTGTTCTTCTTCATGGGTGTGTAAATTTGATCCCTGAAACCTGGGGAAGCGTGAAACTTGGAAGGATTCCATCACAAATGCCTTCAAGATATATACTTGACATTCTCCTCTCAGACACAGTCTCGAACGGTGAGGTCAGGAGAAGAGGTGGGAATTGCCCGCTTTTCTATGATGCTGTCGAAATGAGTCGTCTTATACGGTTTGGCCATACAATATGGAGATCATATGAGCATATTACCGAAAATGCCTAAATGCCTTCCACTAACAGCAAGGAAGAAGAAAGCAGGAGGAAAGAAGAAAACATGACTTGCGACATTCAAGACTGAGCTAGATTCAATTGAGGGCTTCCAAAAATCTGGGCAACACTGGGATCGTAACTTGCTTCAAATTATTGAGCTTGGTACCCTCGAGCAAAATCTCTGGAAAGAAAGTTGTCATTGTCAGCTGGTCTCCACGATAAACCTGGTTTTGGATTGAACATGCAACAAGTAAGTAAGTAAGTAAGTTCCGCCTTAGTGATCTCTGTGAGGTGCCCCACCAAAAGGCCCTCCGTATTCGTTTCGGTGTGAAATTCCAAAAGTGTGCCGCCGGGCATGCGTAGTGTTGATGTGTCGATGCCGTTATACTCCAAACGATCAAATCGGCCTGTTCCCGACTCCCAAATATTGGTACTCATAAGATTAAAAATGTCACAACGACCGAAATTAAACATATCAAGATCACCCTCATCATTTTCAATAAAGTAGTGATGATAATTAAAAGCCCAAGCCGGGCCAAAAATAGAGTTTTCGTGATTAATACGAGTTAAATGGCGTCTTTTGATATTTAATGTGGTGGCTTCATCGCGGCCATGAACGCTGAGATCAGTGACATCCATCAACTCCTGGCCGCTGTGGGGAAGTATGGTGGCGTTGCCCGAGCGATTGTAATCGTAGCAAATATCTCCTCCTTCGCAACCTCCCGAAATACCAAAAATATCACATTGAACAAAAGAGTTGATTCCCGGAGGCCAAGGGATCGCACCAGTAGTATTATAACGAAATTCATCAACACACATTCCTCCAGGATCTGTATTGGTTATAGTGAGACCATAAATCCCTGAGTCTAAAGAAGTGATTGTAATATCACTATCGTCATTGACAGAAGGTATTGAGACAGTTTCAATTAAAGAACCATCATAACGAAAACATTGAAAGGTGATTTCGCCACTTCCACAGGTTCCTTTGAGAGTCATGCCAATTATTTGTTGGCCCTTAACAAATTTAATTGAAATGGCGCCTTCAGCGATATCATTAAAGCCGTCACCATCCGCCATGCCACAAACTGCATTAGTATGAGAATCAATTATATAAATACCATCATTAAAAACAGGTTCGGATAGGGTGAGGGGGTTTTGGGGGGTTCCTGAAACAACCTCAAAAGTATTTTTCTCTCCTCCACTAACAGTTTGCCCAACAAAGAAACCGGTTTGTTCTCGAGTTTTACATATCGTAAACTTGAGTGAGTGCCGTATAATACACAAGTAGCCTACCGGAATTATTGATGGAAAGAAAGATGGATTTCCCGATACTATTTAAAAATAGCAGAAATTAGATATAAAAAAATAAGTTATTTCAACTGAAAGTAAGGAGCGACTTCAAAACTTAAAACGAACAGAAATTATTACGTATATGAGGAGTGTCCCCTTCCACGAGACCTTGCTCTTTACGCTAAAGCTTTGACTTTTGTCCTGATTCTTTAGAAAGATTCCTGAAACACAGTGGCCGTTTAATTATATTGATAATATTTGTTTTTAAATTCTATAAAAAAGACTTCAGCGTAAAGAGCGAGGTTCTCAAACATCTGGCAAATTACTCCTATTAGATAGGCGCTCTGAAATGATAGTGAAATTACCCCTGCTATACCGGTGATTTAGCAAGTGCTCATTTGAGCCAGTCATTGCTTCTCATGAAACCTTTCAACCAATAAAATAATTTTATGGAAAATCTGATTGGCTCAAATAAGCGCTAGCTAAATCTCGGTATCATTCAATTCCTATAGTAAATCAGCCTACACTCAGCCCTCCCATTTCATTTTGCATTTCACACATTTCCTTTTTGACTTTCAGTTTGAGTTGAAAATAGTGTTTACAGTTTTTACCTCTAGTGAATCGATTGGTAAAGCAGTTGAGGCAGTAGTTAAAGGCGGAATAATTACATCAGTATACTTTTGCTTGTGCCTCTAGTCAGGGGCGTAGATCAACCATTTTTATTGGGGGGTAAGAGGGGTCCATATCCGGATAGTCAAGGGACATAGGCTATGTAATAGTTTTTTTTCGAAATTATTGGTGGCCAACTGCCCCTCTTGCCCCTCACAGTGAAAACGATGCCCCTGTCCCTAGTGTGGCATCAATGAACAAGTTTAACGGCGATGACGGCATCGGTAATCCGAAGAAGATCATTTGGAATGAGCCGATTGATGTGTCTGGCCAGGAAAACGTGAAGCTGACTATTGCGGCCGGCGCTACTTTCCTGGATTTTGAAACCGGGGATTGATTGCAAGTGTTCATCGATGACGGTGATGAGCCGTTCATCTGGTTCACGGCACCGTCGGGCGATGACAAGTTCTTCAACGACGTCATGACCAATCCGGAAGATCCGACCCGTTTGGGCTTGGCCTTGCAGGATGTGACGTATGATATCCCGGACTCCGTCGATACGATCAATCTGCGCATCGAGTCGGTCACGACCTGGTGGAATGAGATTGTCGCGTTTGACAATATCCGCATCACCTCGGGTGAGGCAGCTCCGCCGATCACGCCTACCATTGGCATCGCTCGCAATGCCGACGGTTCGATCACGGTGACTTTT
>JAAAKM020073195.1:173711631-173783832 GCA_010016025.2 Alatinidae sp. Z8VKAUB7J3 | reverse complement strand
CCAGCGTTGAAGGTCCCTACGTGGATGTGGCTGCCGAGAGTCCGCTGACCTTGGCTGCGGATGAGATGATGCAGTTTGCTCGGTCTCGCCAGCCCTAAGGTCTTAGCCTGAAAGAGTTCATCAAGCCGGGATACCGGCCGTGCACAAACCCCGCCTCCCAGAGGCGGGGTTTTTTGTTGGGCTAATGTGGCGTCCGCGCGGGAGTCTTTCTCGAACCCAGCTCGATCCTCGGTGACTTGCGGAACGGGCTATTGTAGGGCGAGGGCTTTGGAGAACTCGAAAGGAACCGTGCGTTCCGAAAAGTAGGGGAGCGAGGAGTCGACGGCCATTGAGCCATCGAGTTGAGTGCTGAGGTCCTGGTTGCCGGACAGCAGCTGGAAGGCGGTTCGTCCCAGTGCTAGGAAATCCAAGGTGATCGGAATTTCCACCGTCCCGTCGCCTTTCTTGGGCAGCTGAATTGGATTCTTGGCCGCGCGGCGCAAGGAAGCCGAGATCAACCCGGTGTACCGCGGCGCGAGCTTCGAGGAGTTGCTGCGGAGCCAGGGCACCAATGTCGACGAGCTGCGCCGCTCCCCCGTGCTGCGCGCGCAGATCCAAGAGCGTCGGTTGGTCAACCAGCTGATGCCGGACGACGAATTGGAGCGGCGGCTCAAGCAAGAACGCGATGAGGTGCGGCGCAAGCACGGCGCGCGGCGGCGGCTGCAGGTGATCTTGTTGCGCGACGCCGGGAAGCGGAAGTCGACCTTGGCCCGCGCCGGGCAAGTGAGGGACCGGATCGTCGGTGGGATGCCGTTCGACCAGGCGGCGCGGACCTACAGCGAGGATCCCTACACCAAGGTCAAGGGCGGCGATGCGTCGTGGCACGAGCGGGCCAGCGCGCGCTTGCCGAAGTCGGTCATCACGGCGGCGTTCGCCGCCGAGAAGGACGCGGTCACCGAGCCGGTCGAAGCGCCGAACGGCGTCTACCTGATCCGCGTGGTGTCCATCGAGCCGGAGCCCAACGACGTGACGCTGAAGTTTCGGATGCGGCAGGAGTTTGCCGCGAAGTACCGTGAGCGCGTGATCGCCGAAGCAAAGATCGAGTACGTCGGGGCCGCGAACCAACCGAGATCCAGCCAGCAGAGGCCCAGCCAACCGAGGCGACGATGAGTGCGTGGCAGCGTGTGTCGTGGCAGGCGGTCGGTGAAGGCCACCGCGTTGCCGAACCCGAGGGCGCGTCCTGGATCGCGTCGTTGCGTCTGCTGACGTCGGCCGGGGCGAAGGTCGAGTGGAAGACCGGCGACGACGAAGAGAGCGGCGCTCTCGTTCTGTCCGGAACCCACGATTTGGAAGCTGCGAGCGGGAGTTGGGCGAGTCGCGGCACGCGGGACGAGCCGTATGCGGGGCGTCCGGTGTCGTTGTTCTTGCCGGTCATTTTGTCTTGTTAAATAAAAACTTGATGAGAAAGATATATCCAAACAGTTCCCTCTCTGATTCTACTTTCGTTTTAGTATAAGATACATTGAAAATGAAGCCTTATGTTGGATCTGTTTGCTACGGTCGATTGCTAGGGCCTCATGGCCATACGCAAATGAGATTCTCGTGGAAGTATGCAAATGAGTTGTAGCCTCTGTAGTATAATCATTCTAGTTGCTAGGGAACGTCCATGACCGGACCAGGTTGCTAAGTAAACCGGTTATGCCAATTTTTTGTTAATATACTTATGCTAATGAGGATCATCCGGGAGTATTGTCCTATCTTTAGAGCCTCGAGTATAGACTCCAGACCTGGTATAATAACACTACTAGTGTTCTCGGTGTTCCAGTCCTTGAATTTAATAGCTACTAACTTTACAAATTGGAATATGTCATGACAATGGTAGACCGTATCCGTCTGGCTTTATCAGTGATGAGGAAACTAAGGGTCCAAGGATGCCTATAGAGGACAGCAGGGGGTTCGAGTCCCCCTAGAAGACTAGAAATTGAAGAAATTGCATGATATTCGAAAATAAATATGACACTTTTCTGGTAACACTTTTTTCAAACCTTCGCCCCTCCCCTTTAGGAAATTTCTCCCGGGAAATCTTGCTCGCTTCCACTGGAAAATTATGTGGACGCATTATATGGGTTTCTATCTCCATCGCAGTTCTAGCTGTTCACCCCGGGAAATCTTGTTCGCTTCCACTAGAAAATTATGTGGACGCATTATATGGGTTTCTATCTCCACCGCAGTTCTAGCTGTTCACCCCCCCCCCCCCCCCCCCCCCCCCCCCCCCCCCCCCCCCCCCCCCCTACCCCCCCCCCCCCCCCCCCCCCCCCCCCCCCCCCCCCCCCCCCCCCCCCCCCCCCCCCCCCCCCCCCCCCCCCCCGAGGGCGGTTTGCGCCTGCGCCCCGACTACTGGGCAGAGCGCGGCGGCATGGATGGTTTCTACATGGCCCTTTTGCGCAAAACAGCGTGACCCCGGGATGTTCCCGGCATTCGCCGGTGACTCCTTGCATACCCCGCGCTATGCTCCAGCCAAAACGCCCCGGAATACTCCTCTGGCGTGAGGCAAAAAGAGCATGTCCACTTATGACAGAATGGCAGGCCGCGGCACCCGGCTGCTGAACCGGTATTACGCTTGGCGGGCCCGCAGGCAGCCTGCGGCGACCGGGTTTGTCTCGCAGCCCGAACCGCGCACCATCGGCAGTTTTGCCCGCGGGCGGCAGCTGGTGGCTGGCAATCTGCTGTTTGCCGGTTATCTGGTCGAATCACCTGACACCGGCCTGTGGGAAGTCGCAGCACCGGATGCGGCCTTTGATGCCGAGCGGCACGGGTTTGCCTGGCTCGACGATCTGGCCGCGGTGGGGGATTTCAAGGCGCGGCTGAAGGCGCAGAAATGGGTCTGGGGCTGGATTGCGCAGCATGGTCGCGGCGGCGGTCTGGCCTGGCTTCCGGATTTGACCGGGCGGCGGGTGATCCGCTGGATCAACCACGCGCTGTTCCTGCTGAGCGGCAAGGACAAGGACGAGACCGAGGCCTTCTATGGCTCCCTGGCCAGGCAGACCTGGTATTTGTCCCAGCGCTGGCAGGGGGCGGCCCCCGGCCTGCCGCGGTTCGAAGCCCTATGCGGCCTGATTTATGCGGGCCTGTCATTGCAAGGGCGGGAAGAACTGGCGGACCCGGCGGTCAAAGCCTTGGCCGCGGAATGCGAGGCCCAGATCGACGATCAGGGCGGCTTGCCGACCCGCAACCCCGAGGAGCTCTTGGACGTCTTCATGCTGCTCACCTGGGTCGCCGCCACCCTGAACGAGACCGGCCGCAGCCGCTAGTTGATAAGTTCCGTGTGTTTTACTTGCTGTTTGAGGACCAAAATCTAATAGAAGCATTTTGAGTACAACAGACTCAGCTAGTTGGTAAATTCAGAATGTTTTACTTACCGACTGGGTATAAAACAATTTAATAGAGGCACTTTTGAGAACAACAAACTCAGCTAGCTGGTATATTCCGAGTGTTTTAATTGCTGATTGAGTAACAAAACTCAATGATAGCAATGATAGCAAAAGTGCAACAAACTCAGCTAGTTGATAAATTTGGTATGTTCTAATTGCAGGATGAATACCCAAAATTTAATAAAAGCACTTTTGAGTACAATAAAACTCAGCTAGTTGTTGAATTTTGAGTGTTTTAGTTACTGACTAAATAATAAAATTTAATAAAAACACTTTTGAGTGCAACAAACTCAGCTAGTTGATAAATTCCGAGTGTTTGAATTGATGGCTGAGAGACAAAAAATTTAATTAAACAAGTTTTGGGTACAGCAAACCCAATTACCTAAGAAATTTTATGTGTTTAAACTGCTGAATGAAATTTTAAAATTGGATAAAAAGCACTTTTGAGTACAACAAACTGAGCTAGTTGATAAATTCCGAGTGTTTAATTGTTGGCTGAATAAGATAAAAATTAGCGAAAGCACTTTTGAGCACAACAATTCAGCTATTTGGTAATTCTCATGTGTCTTAGTTGCTGAGTGAATGTAAAAAAGTTAATAAAAGCACTTTTGAGTACAAAAAACTAAGCTAGTTGACAAATTCCATGCATTTAAATTGCGGGCCGAGTACCGAAATTTTAATAAAAGCACTTTTGAATAAAACAAAATCTGCTACTTGATAAGTTTCGTGTGTTTCACTTGTAGGTAGAGTACGAAAAACTTCCTAAATGCGCTTTTGAGAACAACAAATTCAGCTAGTTGGTAAAATCCGAGTAGAAGGGTGACCAAGAGAAGGGTGACACCGAGAAGAAGAGCGACAAGACGAAGAAGGACACCCAGAACAAGGACGACAAGTCGAAGAAGGGCACCCAAGGCAAGGACGACAAGTCCAAGAAGGACGACAAGAAGAAGGACGGCGACAAGAAGAAGGATGATCCCGGTTCTGCCGCCGCGCCGACCGCTGCGGAGTTGTTGGCTACCGATACCGGACCTGCGAAGATCATCAAAGCCAAGGGCTCGAAGAATGTCACCGTTGGGGTGGCCACGATTTTGGCCACGTTCAATAACACGCTGGTGACGATTAGCGATATGCAAGGCAATGTGATTGCATGGTCGAGTGCCGGTAAAGTGGGCTTCAAAGGCTCTCGCAAGAGTACGGCCTTCGCCGCCCAGCAAGTTTCTCAAGATGCCGCTCGCCAGGCGATGTCCCACGGATTGAAAGAGGTGGAAGTCCGTGTGAAAGGGCCGGGTTCCGGTCGGGAATCGGCGATTCGCGCTCTGCAGGCCATCGGCCTGGAAATCTCGTCGATCCGGGATATTACCCCGGTGCCTCACAACGGTTGTCGTCCCCGCAAAAAGCGACGCGTGTAAGGATTTTTGATTATGGCTCGATACACAGGACCAAAGACTCGAATCAGTCGGCGTTTCGGCATCCCCATCTATGGGCCGTCGAAGTATTTGGAACGTCGCAATTACTCGCCTGGCATGCACGGCCCGAAGAGCCGTCGGAAGATGACCGATTATGCTTTGCGTTTGGCTGAGAAGCAGAAGTTTCGCTATTACTACGGCCTTTTGGAGAAGCAATTTCGAGCCGTGTATGAGAAAGCACGCCGGCAACGGGGTGTGACGGGCGAAACCATGCTCCAAATCCTGGAGACTCGGTTGGACAACATTGTCTACCAGCTCGGTTTGGCGCCGTCTCGACCGGCCGCTATACGAAAAGCTCAAAATACCACATAAAAAGATCCTTGATAACCAATGTATTTCATGGCCCACCTCTCCAGAAGCATGTGCAGGGTGTATGTTCAGAAACATCCCTAAAATATATGTTTGTGGGAGGATTGAGAAACTTGGAATAAATCCTCTCTTGGCATTTGTAGTACCAACCATCATCACGAGTTTCTCTGTCTTCTGTGAGGCTGTGCAACCAAACTGCTCTACATCCTTGGGACTCAGTGCTTTCTGACATTTCTTTTACACATTTGTCAGCTCTGTTTTGTCAAGGTAAAAAATATTGATGACGATTTGATTTAAATACATTAGTAGTAACACAATTGAATCAAGATTTGATTCCTCTGGATACTTGAAGTTTGTGGATTTCGAATTGAAATTCACAGCTGCTTCTTAGCAGTCCAAGAGATAGCATTTCTGAATCAACGTGTTGCATTCTTGATGTCAAGATATACATTAATAGTAGCCTGTTTCAACACATTAATATCCTGATGTTCTGACTCTCCTTTTTTGTCTTGCACATAAATTTATACTTCTAAGAAACCATCTTTTTTTAATAATACTATTCAGTTAGCTCACACTGTAGGTATTTTGTGGTTGCCAAGGTGCTTTGGTGACCAAAACCTATACTTATCTGGTAAAAAAAAGCTGCTGAACTTACAATACAACCTGAAGGATTAACTTCTGCTAGTGCTTCTGGCACCTGTAGGCTATTTGTTTCTTCATTAGGCAATGTAGTCATATGTAATCAAGATGTCTGTCCTAATGTAAATTATCCAAGACAAAATACGAAGGACTGACAACAACTGGCATATGCTTTAAAGATTTATAGATTTAAATACTTGTACTTGCAGCAGGACCAGGCATTTCCCTCCCCACCTCTTTTCTGAGTTGCTGGTGTTAAATGGGAATTACTTAGGTATCAAAATCATACATCCTACGCCATCAAATAAAAGATTACATTAACTGCCGACAGCCCAAAAGCATCAAGAAATCGAACAAATTTGACTCACGTTCTATTTGCTAGGAATCCAAGAAAAATTCCCGGGGTTTCCAAAAACAAATCCAAATATACGGCTGATTTCCGCTACGTAGCATCACAACCGCCTTACGCTAACAAAATGAAGCGCTTCTTGCCCATTTCGAATTTGGCTAACTCCCGCCAAGCCAGCGTACAGGTTTTTCCTCTTCTTGTCTACAAGACACAATTGGCGCCAATCGCTTTTTCATTGGCTAATAAGAATTATGACGAAAGAGAAGGTAGTGGGCGGCAATTCGCGCCACCTCACTTCAACATGCCCCATAGGCCTAAAAGCGAAAGTAGTAGAAAAAGAATCAACCAAAAGCACAAAGAGATGAGGCGGCATGGTCTATAGCGTTTTCTGTTCTGAATGCATTTTAAAATTCAATCAAGAATATCTATTCTTTCCTTATAAAAGTAGTTTTTTTACATACTACAATAAGGGGTTTTGCAACTATGAAATTCCGTTTAAGAGTGGCTCAGAAACACTGCAAAAATGATTGAAAGAAGGGAAAAATCAAAGGAGTAGCATAACTAACAGATTTTAGGTAGGTGGTCTTTGAGAAGAAAGAAATATTCACATGATGAATAATAAAAAGGAACACTTTCTTCATAAAATGAAGAAAGCCAAGAATGATTATTGTCATTAAGAGCACTCAATAAGAGCCAGGGAAAATGATCTCATATGTCCATTGCTTCTCATTGCTATATCGTACTCTATCGGGGGAAGATCCTATAAAAAAGAGCTACGTACAGACACAGAAAGAATGAAATTTCCAAGGGTAGCACAAATTCGAAATCTGGGTAGTCAGCAATACTCATTGCTCAAAAAATCCCGTCCTTTTGATAACCTTTATATTCATTTAAATTTTCGTCACAATACTCTTAGCCTTGCAGGTAGTTGTTATAGAAGCAGTAGTGGAAGTAGTTGAAGTAAATTTAGAAGTGGTAGCGGTGGTAACATTTGTAGAAGCACGCACATATTTCCTTTTGGTCAATTTGATCTTCCCTTCAACAATCGCTGAAAGGCTCACCTGAATGTCCTTTCTCTTTCTGGAAAGTGATAATAATCTATATGGAAACTCAATAGCGTATATGTAAATAATGGACAAATTGTCTAACTTACCGCCCTTGCCCTGAGGGCTGTGGAGGGTTGACATTCCCAAAGGCAAAATTTCTGGACCTTTCTTGACCTGTTGAAAACTTATGTCTCAAAATTTGATAGGATTTTTGTTTTGGGATATGATGAGCGCAGAAGGGAGGGGGTTTGTTGCTCTCAAATAAATTTTGACTCTTACAAAGGAAATTACAACTTACAATTTCTAATCAAATGCCCCTTCCGAGGTTTATATGATAATTTATTCCATAAAATCTTATATGCCTCTAGGGCATAACTAACAACCTTTGCCCCAGGAATCTGGTGGATTGCGTCGACCTTGGAGTTATTGTTAAATGTCCTTTGGACTATTTTGAATAAGATGGCCATGTAACAATTTTAATCGGATGCGTTTGGCGAAAAGAGAAGTGTTTCGGTGGGGGCAAATCGACCTCCTTCACTTCTGACTCTTAAAAGGAAACTAGAACTTTCAATTTCTAATTAAAAGAGCTTTCTCTGAAATTTATACAACGCCCTTCCAAAAACCTTACATGCCCATGAGGCATCACCTATAACCCTTGCACCAGGCTCAGAGGGGTTGTTTCAACCCCGACTGTTTTTAATAGATTGGCTATCTCAAAATTTCTACTTGATACACTTGGAGAAAAAACGACATGAGCCTAGGATAATTTTTTCTGCCGAATAAGAAAACAGTAAACTTGAATATATTAGCTTTAATGATAAAGCGGGATGCTTTAGGTTAGAATGTGATTTGATTACCTGAAATGGCCTAATTTCCTTGGATATAGGTTGGAGAGGGAGTGTTGGCGAAGTGTAAGCAGCGGTTTTAGCAGAATCAAAACTAAATAAATTTAATACCGATAGTCTATGTACTATAGATGATTAAAACTAGTAAGGCCGCCGAATTTCATTTACTTCGCTTACCCTTAAATTGTTCATCCTATTTTGAAACCTGCGGAGAGTTAACTGTTTGCACCCATTGTGGAAAAAAAAGAATGACAAAATTAGACGAATTTTGAGTATTTATCTATTTATTCATTTGTTCATTCATAACCCACAATTGAACATAGACCATGACACTGCAGAGTAGCGAAAAAATAGAAACAAAAAACTAACGCAACAAAAGAAATGAAAAAATAGAAACGAAAAAACTAACGCAACAATATCATAGGCAATATATCATACAATAGCATAATTATGACCAATATCGTAATCAAACCACATAACATTACACTATCAGACCGACAATGTCATGATCAACACAATACACAATAAAAAGACAACAAAGCACACAATAATAACGACAATATCATTGCTAGGAGCCAAAACGACTTAATTAGTATCATATTGGAAAAAGCGAACTAGGGGGTCAGTAAAAGAAATAACACTATTAGAATTTGCGGATTTGTATCATATAGCCTCGACCTAATATTCTTCATCTGAGTAGAACCTGTTTCTCTGACGCTCAAACCTAATGAAATATACCTAAGTAGGATAAAAATATAATACTTTAGAAACAAATCTGGGCTATATATTTGCCCATTAGGGGGGGGGGCATTATTAGTGCCATTAGTAGTGAGTCTGCATGCCTAATGAAATAAATAAGCAAAGCCAATCAATTGAATTTGACAACGCTTTTGGTTTGTAAAAATTTAAACATTAACACTATGTTCATTCCCATAGACTACTCCACCTTCAAGTGAAAGCTACAACTTCTTGAGTTGTTTTAGGCCATGTTTTAGCTTTTTTGCTTGTTTCATGTTGTTTTTTAAATTTGGTACCCATTGATGCCAAAAACTACATAGCTACATGTAAAGGTTTTTTCATAAAGACTGAACTCTCAATTTATCCTAATTTATTAAGATATATACAATTGTGTAAGTTCCTACTTAACCAATTCAAACAATTAAATTTCATTTTTACTGTTTTGGTGCTTAAAGTGTCCTCACAGTCTTGGTACTTTAAACAATAGATACAGGATCTAAGCATAGAACAAAAGTAAAGAATTACAGGACAATAGTCGGTAAATACACGAGAAAGTAAATAGCCACTTTTGGCTAGCAAGGCTGGTGGAGTTTCCCAAGAACAGCAACAAAATAGAGGAAGCTCTACCAAAATGCTTTATGGGACCTTAGGTGACGACATGGCCGAAAAGCGAATTGAAATGGAAAAAAAAAACACTCCCGTTCGATTACACATTAAACTTACATAAACAGGGAATAAAATAAAAAAAAAACATTAGGGCTGTTTCGTCTTATCTTACACCAACAGATTTAGACAATTGATACCCATCCAGTTTTATATCTACCAGTTTTACTGATGACCAAGACAAAATCAGGTCTTTTCCCCAACAGTGAGAAAAAAAGGGTAACATCTTGACATATTTACGCCTACTATATCCTGGGGTTCACGTTCTTTTCTTTCTTTGCTTAAAGCAAATCCTTCATATCCTGGATATAAATAAAGCATATTATGTTTTTTTTTTTAGCATTAAGCTATGCAACACCACTAAAAACAAGCATCCAACACAGCCCAAAAGTATTTGCAGCAAATTAAACAAATTTCATCGAAAGTACCAGAAAGGTTTTATTTAGGTATTAATTTTTGCTGTTAAATTAAATAAAATCGAATGAAAAGCTAGAACAAAAGTAACATTTACAAATAGTAAAGCTTATTTGAAAACCACACTTTATTTCTTTAAAAAAAATCGTTTCTTTCTTTCCTAAAAACTTAAATAGTATTCTGGCTTCTATTTTGATTTATTTTGACAAATAAAGAACTTACTGTTTGAAATATATTTAGCGTTCAGCAAGTTGCATAGCTTTTAGGGAGTCAAGAGGATAATAGTCCCCTATTTTATTCGTGGTGCTTTCTAATCGAGGTACTAGAAAGTTAATAAAATAACTATTGAAGGTATTATACCCCAAGTTTTCTGAATCCAAAATTCGAAACAAATCACACAAGTTATGGCTTTTTGACATTATCAAAGATTCAAGTAGTTCAAGTCTTTTGTTTATACATGACATTGCCAGGTCGTTTTATGGAAGAAGAAAATTTTGGTGGAAAAGGGCAATTTGTAATTCGTTAAATTCCAAATATTCTGCCACTTCGCGCATACTGAGACACGGAAAGGGTAATCCTTAATTCGAAGATTAAAATAAAAAGGATGGAATGACCAAGGGAATGACAAATTACGGCTCATGACGAGAGACAGATCTTAAAAATGAATAATCTTAACAGATGTATAAAAGCAAAACAAGATGTTTAAAGATAAATTTTTTATTGCTATAAGCTGTTTCAAACAGATTGTCAGACTGTGCCGCAAGAAATCATTATGACTGCTGTAGATGAGAGAATAAGCTCTTTAAGAAAATTTTGTGAAATTTCTGGAGTGCCCAGTCCTGACACTCCCTATAAATATGCCACTGCCTACCCGGTCTGAAAGCTATTATTCCCATTTTCTGGCTAAAAAGTTTGCCGGCATCGATGGCAACGAGACCATTGTGCTGTCCGACGAAGCAAGGGCCGAGTTTGAAGCAAAGGCTGCGGAAGCTGTTGCAAAACTGCTCGCCGAGCATGACGCCAAGGGTCTTCCGGCCAGCGATATCGTGGCGGCCATGAAGAACTAGTCGACGGTTCGGCAGAGTGAGGGGTCTGCTGAAATATCTCGACCGGATCGTCACTTGGATGGCGATTGCCGGCGGCCTGGTGGTCGCCGGCCTTGTCGTTTTGACCTTCGTCGATGTGATCATGCGCTACTTCTTCTCCGCGCCGATGCGCGGGCGGCAAGACATCGTCGAGATGGGCATGGTGACGGCTTTGTTGCTGGCCGCTCCCTACACCTGGAGGATCAACGGACATATCAGTGTCGACCTGTTCCGGCACCTGCCGATCAAGTTGCTGGAGCGGCTGCGCTGGCTGTTCGTCAAGCTGCTTGTGGCGGGTGTGTTCGCGCTGATTGCCTGGCGGGCCTGGTACGCGGCCGAGGATGCGGCACTGTTCAACGAAGCCACCAACATGATCACCATCCCGCATCGGCCTTTCATCTTCCTGATCATGACCGTCGCGATTGTTCATGCGGCGATCATCCTGCTTGAGTGCCTGGCCGGGCCCGAAGACCGGCAAGATGACGGTGGGGGTTCATGAGCCCGGTGCTGATCGGTGCCGGTGGATTGGCCGTCCTGCTTGGGCTGATGGCGCTGCGGGTGCCCGTCGCCTTCGCCATGATTGTCGCCGGTGTCGGCGGCATTGGTCTTCTCAACTCCTGGCCTGCCGCCTTCTCCACCCTGTTTACCGAAACCTGGGGTACGCTCACCTATGTCGAGCTGACCGTCATTCCGCTGTTCGTGCTGATGGGCAACATCGCCAGCGCGTCGGGCATGAGCCGTGACCTCTACAATCTCGCCTACGGCAATTAAGAGACGCATCTTTCTCTAAAGAGGACGTATCTCATTGGAGCCTCAAAAAGTCATAAAGTGGAAAATAGCTCTCACCTTTCACCAGCTTTTGTTGAAATCCAATAGCCTATTCTGGTAAATATCCTAGATACAGAAATTAAGATATTCCTGATTACTTAGATAAATGATCGGCAAAACCCCTATAAGTTATAGGCAGGTCACCAGTTCTTACCTCCCGCCAAGTTTAAGTGAGATTAGCCAACCTGTCCTGGTAGATGTCGTGACAACATGAATTAAGGAACCTCCTCTCCCCAGACCTTAAACTGGGCAATGGACTCGACCATCTCTTCCGCTACTTGTCCTGATGAAATAATGTGGGGACCCTTTCCCTACAGTTTGGATCAAATCCGGATTCCTAAATTAATTAATTCAATAGCTCGTATTTTCCGAACAGTTTGGTAGATTCGACCACCTTTTTCGGCGGAAGCACCCGAGCAAAACTCTCCCACCATAGAGAACGGTTTGCGCCCAGATACACAAAAGGTCCAAGTAAAAAAATTACTCTGTTTGTCTACAAGGTTCCATTGAGATCTAGATAACTTGTTCTGGTGGATGTCGTGATGACGAATATTTATGGAACTATTCTCCCAGGTGAATGCAAAAACACAACAAGGATACTTGCTCTTACTTCCGTCACGCTTGGTTGAGATCCGACAGTTCTCCCCCACAAGGCTCTCCCCGTTTGATGTATAAACGACGATAATTTGTGGACGCCTGACTTCCAAAAGGCCCTAAACCAACGGGAAATGCACAAAAAAGACACTAGTTGTTAGTTCTTGACAAGCGCAATTCAGGCCTGATAAGGTCTACTTGTAAACGTCCCGGTAATAAGAATATAGATACCCCCTTTCCCCCTCCCAAAAAAGTTTAATCGGGCCAGAAAATCGACATCCCGATGCCGCTCAACACCCTCTTCGATCTCGATCCCGCTCACCGGCCCACCGCAGTCCCCGCCCGGGCGGTGCGGGGTCGCACGACCCGAACCGGGGCCACACGCGGCCTGACCGAGGCCGAACTGACTGACTGCCTTCTGATCGACAGCTACCAGACCGCTCGGGGATCGCTCACTTCAACCGCCGACGTGAGCCCCCAACGTGGGCGCGGGGCGTCCGACCGTTCCGGTCGAGTGACCCGCCAGCCCACCAAGCGCCGGGCCACTCGTGCCCGCGGTCGAGCGCGGCCTCGCAGCCTCACGCACTCGATGCAGGCCGACCTGGCCCGGCGCCTCTCTCCCTGCGATGCGGCCGCACCGGCGACCGAGCCCCGACCAATGACGGTTGGTCGGACGATGCTCGAGGTCGCTGGCGCGGCCGCGTTGCTCTTCATGTTCCTCGCGGTCGCCATCCTGGCGTAGCCAAGCGCAGCGTTTTCCACAAACTGCCCACAACCCCGGGTGCCCGTTCGGGATAACCTGCCTGGCCTGGGAGGCCCAACATGAAGCTCATGCTGACGGAGAAGCAGCTCAAGATCGAGCCGGGCGACGTGATCCTGCAGTCCGATCCGTACGAATGCGGCGGCGCCATCAGCCACATCAACGACTGGATGGTGATGGTGCCGATCTTCTTCCACGGCCAGCTGATGGGTTTCACCTCGATGTTCGGCCACATGATGGATGTCGGCGGACCGGTGCCGGGCAGCATGCCGACCGACGCGACGTCGATCTTCGGCGAGGGCATCCGCATCCCGCCGATCAAGATCTACGCCCGCGGCGAGCTCAACCAGGCGGCGCTCGACATCCTGATGCAGAACACCCGCACGCCGGAGATGAACTATTCCGACCTGATGGCGATCGTCGCCGGGTGCCGGGCCGGCGAACGGCGGGTGATCGAAATATTCATTTTCAAAGGCAGAAAATACCATAGAAACAAGTACTTCCTTTTTTCCATCTGTTCTTAGACCCTTCTTTTTAAGAATGAACTTTAGTTCCTCTATGTTAGTTTTGTTGCTCTAATAAGTTCTATATTCATAGCCTATCACAAAGTTTTAATAAAAACCTTCAAGAATTTTTTTTAACAACACTGATTGGCTGAAATTGATATCAGAACAATGGCGATTTCAATTATTTTTGCATTCCCTTTATAGTTCTTCTGCAAGGGCTATGCGTGTTTAGAAGATTATTTCATCCTATTAAATAAAAAAAACAAAAAAAACTGGATACAGAGTTAGATGATTACTTCATGCACAGAGAATTTATTTTAGAAATTTTCTAATTACATATTGACCCCACAAATAAACAACCTAGAATAATAATAATCCATCTTCAAATGTGATCAAGAGCATACACATTTATTGCCCCGGAACTCTGACGCGTGTGTTATTCCACAACTCTAGCGCGTGGGTTCCAGTTGCTGCAACACTCAAAGGGGCCTTGGCACCGGAGGTTTAGTTTGCTCTTTCATGTCAAAATGGCACCATTTCCTACCGAACACCCAATTGAAAATGAACTGTGGTCTCCTGCTCCCACTAAAACTATTAGGAGAACTTAAAAGAAGATTTTATTGGATTTGTGCCTAATAATGACCATTTTAAGACATAAGATCATTTCTGCTTGGAGGCTTCTCCTACTCCCTGTCCCTTCCCCTTTCTGAAAGATTAAGCCTGCAGAAAGATGTTGGTCAAATTTGAAGCAGACACGTATCCAGATAAGTTCATGTTCCTACCATTTTTGTATTTTTTTTGGGTAATTTTTGTGCGAACCACTTTTGTTGGGAGGGGAGGGGAGAGGGGTTCTAATTTGAGAAAAACAAAAAATTACAAACTTGATTTGCCTAGTTATCTCTGTTATAATTATTACTTCGTAGAATCTCGTTACCTTTATCCCTCTCTTTGTAATTACCGTTTTACTATGAGCTATTTGCTTTTATTTCAGGTTTATAGTAAAATTGTGTAGTAAAAAGGTAAAAAAGGGTAAAAAAGTTAAACCTTCTAGCGAAGGTTCAGGATACAGCCCAGATTGACCCAAAACTAATTGTTGGATATGGTAGTTTCATCTTTACGTATTTAGTATTAACGTGAACAATGTCATCCTCATCTGGAAAAAAGAACTAAAGACTGCTGCATGACTTATTCTTCGCAAACTTAATCTTGAGTTCATCCTTCTCCATTTAGAGCATTAGTCCGAAATAGTAGATGAACAAGTTTTTGTTTTCAAACTTAATTAAGACGAATTCCTCCGGAAGTACTGTCTCTAGATCGACAGGCTCTTCTCCCAGCAAATTCTCGTCCAAGTCACTTTCATCCTAACACTGTGTTATCCCTGGGTCTGAATTTGATTCGTTTTCTTCCAGAATAGGTTTCAAAGACTTCTAGGGTTTTTTTGCTGACCTTATCCTCTTCCCTGATCTGGTTCTTTCTTCCTTTGCTCTTTTCCTCGTTTCTTTCTCTTTTATCTTGTGTTTCTTTGATTTTGCAGTTGTTTCGATGGTGTTTCAGGAATATCAGTGATTACCTTTGAAACCCCTTTCTTACGGCCTTTACCGTCAGTCTTGTGGGGTGGAGCTCTCAGATATGGTCTAATTTTAGAAAATAGGGGAAACAACCCCTAAAAGTCATAGAATCTTAACGAAAATCACACCCTCAGATTCAGCGCATCATAGGATCCTATTGTAGAAGTTTCAAGCTCCTATCTAGAAAAATTTGGAATTTTGTATATTTTGCCAGAAGGCAGATCACGGATGCGTGTTTATTTGTTTCTTTTTTTTCCAGATCTTGTCATGTGTATGCAACCCTTTGAAGCGGCGTACAGCCAAGGTCATAGAAATCCAATGGTTAGCCTGATCGAGCACATGTGCAGTTACTCTTAGAAAGCTCTTGTTTATGGCTGACCAGATATCTGCAGTCAGACAGATATAGTCCGAGCCGCTTAGTGTTTCTTACAGGCTTTTTTTCAGGTTTTTTAATTTGTCATCCAACTTGTTTCCAAGGGTCTTCCAACAAATAAAAGTGGCAATTGGAGCCAGTCCTGTAATCAGTCAGTTGAAAACTGGTCTTTCCACTGTATGCTATGGCCGCAGTTCTTCAACAATGTAGTCCAAAATGGGTTCAGTTACTTTTTCAGTAGGAAACTTGGCGCTTTTTTCTCAAAGAAAGCAGCTTTCGGTCTCTTTGAAATGAGAATCAAGTTAACTTAATATTCGTGCCCTTTTCCTGGTCTTCTTTTGCGGATGGCTCCACCTCAGCTTTCGTTCCAGAGCTACTTCCAGCTTGAGATCCTGATGCAACCACTTCTTTTCTCTTCCTGGTTTTTCAGGCAGAAAACTTCGAGTAGAGATCAAGGTGAATAGCCTGCAGTAAGCAAGATTGTTTTACTTTTATTGAAAAGAAGCAACTTATGCCACCCTAAAAATAACTAGTAAGGTAAAACAGAAAATGCTCTGTTTCTTGTTATGCAACATATAGGCTCTCCTAGTTAATCACTAATAAAGTTATTACTTATTTGATTCCTTAAAACAAAAGATTGAAAACATTTGAAACAACGTACCAGTCAAACTAACACCTTATTGGGACAATTCTTGCATAGAGCCTTCAAAGATCCATCGTGATCTATGGTACCATGAACACTAGAAAAGTTCCTTGTAGAATTAGTGGCAAAGATGCTGTGTTTATTTTCAATTTGAATTTTTTGCCAAATCCTGAAATCCGACGCTTTTTAATTCCAAGTAGTACTTCACGTATTATTATTTTAAATTAGAAACATTTCTTTTTCTAAAAATTTTAGATTTTACCCAAAAATCAGCAACTAAACAAGAGAAAATTATATATATAAGAAAAAAATAAATATAGGTTCCGATTCAGTCCGATAATAATTAGTTTCATGTTCTCATGCAAAGCAGAATTTCATTATGGAAAAAAAATTTTAAAATTCCCCAAAATCAAATAATATTCCCAATAAAAATAAAAGCATTAAAAAATAAGAAGACATCAAAATCGGCATCGACATAAGACTCTAGATTTTTGGGGAAGCATTTATTCCCTAAAAGGGTGACACCTCAATAGGGATTAAATGTCTCATAACTCAAAGAGCGTAATTTTAGGACAAAATTACATCATTTGAGAAAAGGCGATTTCTGTAAAGAAGTTTTCCAAAACAGTGGATAAAAAAAGAAAGTAAATAAAATCTAAATAGGAGTAAACTAGGGAGTTGTAAATTTCTAATCTGGAAAGACTCAAACCAGATTGCAAATAATGCTGAAAACATTAGAGCATGATGAATATGGGATTAGAAATTTAATGATTTTGCTCAAGGAGTACACCAGCTTAAAATAGACAATATTGAAAAAAAAAAAACATTTTACAAACGGACATAAAAAAGTTTTTTTTTTACATTTTTTTCTAGCTTCCATCAGAATCTAGAAAACCATCTATTTCAGTCACTGGTTGCTTAGAGCGTATTATTAAAAGCCTGAAAAAGAAACAAATCAGAAAACTAACCGGATTCCAAATCTAGCAGGTTAACGACTAGCTTTTCTCCGCATATTTTCAACACTGTCATCTTCAACAGTTTAGTGTCAAAACAATAATTTGTATTTTTCTTATTTTGTACCCCTGGCAATCATGAGAAGGCTCGCATTCTATTCGAAGGAGGAAACTTTGTTTTTACCAGACGAATTCCTTCTAACGTATTTTTGCCTGCATCAAGAAATTCTTCCTCTCCTGTTGCAAGAGTAAAGGTAAGAACATCAAAGATAAATTGTTCAATTTTCAGTCCATATTTTTTCCCCGTCTCATAAAGTAATTCAGCAGTATCAACTTTTTGTTGAGGGGTTTTGGCCATTCCATTTGGCCCAATACACAACGCAATAGCAGGCAGACCATACTTAGCCATTAGAGGAGCTAGTTTTGAAAACCTACTACCGTCACCTTCCAGATTAATTGAATTGATAATAGGTTTTCCTGGAATTTGCCTTACAGATGCTTCTATTACATCAGGATCAGTAGAATCGATGACAAGAGGAGCTTCAATTTCTAGACTCAATCTTTTTACAAGATTTAGCATGAATTCTTTCTCATCAGAACGCTCTGTGGTGGCCACACATACATCAAGACAATGTGCGCCATCCTCTGTTTGAGTTCGGGCGAGATCTATTAAACCATCATAATCATCGCCAAGTACAAGTTGTTTTGCCTTACGAGAACCTTGTGTGTTAATACGTTCTCCAATGATCAAAGGAGCAGGAATTTGTTTTAGATCAACTGCCTTCATTGCTGAACTTACTCTGGGCGTAGACAATATCGTAAGGTCACATTAGTTTTTGTAAATACTTAACCATTAGAAAGATTGTTGGCTCTTTTGTCAATTACTTTGCGTAAGACTTTGATGTGCTCAGGACTTGTCCCACAACAACCTCCAATTATTCTTACTTTTTTGTATTTATCAAGAAAATCGCCTAATGCATCACCCATTTTTTCTGGAGTCATCTTATAGACAGCTTGTCCTCCTTCATTTTCAGGCATTCCTGCATTTGGGACTACTAAGATATCATGATCATTTTGATCATCTAGCCAGCGAACACTAGGATTTTCGTTAAACATGTAGCATGCTGAATTTTTTTTATCGCGAAACTTGTTGTAATTTTAGTTTCTCCTCAAGAAACTTGTTGTACACTGATATTTTCTTTTGTGAAACTCAATTTATCTTGATATATTTCTCCGTGAAACATGTTCCATGTTGGATTTTGTTTGAAAAACTTGTTGCATGCTGATTTGTTGTTTGTTAAAAATAATGTATGTTGCTTTTCTCTTCGTGAAACTTATTTTAGACTGATTAATCTCTGTGAAACTTGTTTTATTAATCGAAAAACCTGTCGTATTTTCTAGTTCTTCATCATGAAACTTGTTGTGTAGTGATTTTTATTTATGAGACTTGTTGCATGTTGATTTTTTGAATTTGAAACTTGTTGTATGTTGATTTTGGTTTTTTTCATACACTTGTTATTTGTTAGTTTTTATGAAAATTATTGTAGGTTAATTTTTTCTTCGTGAACTTGTTGCATGTTGATTCTTTTTCTTCAGGAAACTAAATGTGTCATGTTTTTTTGTCGTAAAACATGTTGCATTTTTTGGCTTGTAAAACTTTTGCATGCTGCATGCTGGGTTTTTACCCGTAAAGAAAAATGTAAGATCATTTTTCTTTCTTGAAATATAGTGTATCTTGATTTTTTCTCCATGCAATTTGTTGTATATTTATCTTTTCTACGTGAAACGTGTTACATATTGAGTTTTTGGTTCGTAAAACTGTTTGCAAATCGATTATTTCCTCAAGAAACTGAAAGGATCTTAATTTATGTTTTCGAAAAGCTTTATATATTTTCATTCCTTCTTCACGAAACTTATTGCATGTTGACTTTTAACTTCTTGAAACTCGTAGGTCCGTTTTCTCCTAGTGGAACCAGTTTTGCTCCTGGAATTGTGGGCTGATTTTGGCAATTCCTGCTCTTGGAAGTTCGTGCGATTCGCTGAATAAAAAAAATAAAGCATCAATGCTAAAATATTTTATTTTTATACTGTTAAAAGTGTCCTTAAATGGTTTACTTGGCTAAGGTTAGTTGGCTCTACAAAAACCCCTATATTATCTTGTGTTTTCAGTAAGCCACTAATTTTTATACTCCTAAAAACAAAGGCGAATATCACCACCTGGTTTATTTGCACTGGTTTTATCAATATATGTTATACAGGTTAATACCCTTACCTTGTCCTTCGATATTGCAGGTAGGCCCTTTAGATAACTTGGATACATCAGGTCAAAATTCCCCCCTTTCCAAATAATAAATATAATATGTAAATGATTGGTAAATTGCATAACTTGCAGCCCAAGGGATGGGGGAGGAGTCGCCATCCTAAAAGTTATGGTTACTGGCACTGGCAGATCCAGGGGGCCCTGGGCCCCCATGAGTTTTCTAGTACACTCTTTCACCGTTTTTTTTCCTTTTTGACTCTTTTTTTAGAATAAATTTGTGAATTTTTTGACAATTTTGTCAATTATTGGTACTTTTGTCACATTTGGCCTCGCCAAGATTTGTTCATTGGCGCCCTTGTCACATTCCCCCCCCCCCAAGATTTTACTCTAGATCTGCCCCTGGTTACTGGATTTTATAACTATGTTAAACAAATTGTCCACCTCAAAATTTCGATTGGATGTGTTTGGGGAATTGATGGGCGTGGATACATATTCTGAATGCAAAACAATTGAAGCATTGGAAATTATTCGTTATTGAATTCTGCGGCGTCCTAAGAATCAGAGTAGTAAATTGCCTGGTGATACAATCCTTTTTTGGCCAAATCTCTTTTTGAGCCACCAAACTATTGGATTAAGTCTATGGTTAAAAAAAATGGACTACTTATCGCATTTACAATGAAAATAAGAAAACGCGATTTGAGACAGAAGTTCATGTGCACCCCTAAAAATAACTGCCAAATGATGAAAACAGTGTTTAAGAGGAAGAAAAGATTTTTTTTTCTTGCTTGCGTTATTCTGATTGTTCCGGAACAATCAGGTTCCTGAACAATCAGAAACCTGATTGTTCGAACTGGTTAAGTGGAAACTTGCCCAGCCATATTTGTTTTAAAAATTAGTAAAATTTGTGCCAAATTGAAAAAAACACGAACGCAGATGAAAAATCAGCAAAAATAAGCTAAAACATGTAGAACTAAACGCCCTACGAAGGTGTAGCTTTCCTTTGAACGTTAAGCTTTCCTTAGAATCAACCGAATGTTAATGTTTGACTTTTTATGGATGAACAGCATTGTCAATTTAAGAAATTCGCTTGTTATTTATATAGTTCAACGTGCCAAAACTGATGAAAGTGCCTTAAAGTCCTAAAGACATCATAGTTCTGAAACAACCAACAGAAAAAATCTTAGACAATCGAGGTTTTCACTCGTGTTCCCCCATCCACTGAGTGAGGAGGGGTCATATAAACGAGGATATGACACAACCCTGCTTAACTCCTGATTTAAGCCGAAACAAGCTGCTAACCTTATTTCTTGCGGTTTCAAGACGAAACTCCAGCAATATTACTCTCGTACATAACAATAGTTACTTTCATGTATTTATCTGGTATACCATAGAAGGATAGGACCTTCACTAAGGCTTTTCTATCAGCTGAATCAATCGCTTGCTCATAATCTATAAAACTAAGAACTAAAGACCTTTGATGATTAAACCACTTCTCAATTCTTAATCTAAGAATGAAAATTTGGTCGACGCATCCTCTTCCTTTTGTAAAACCGCATTTTCCTTCTCTTAAATCTTTATCTACAGCATCTCAAAAGTATCATCATACTAAGAAATTTGCTTCCAATAGAGACTAGGCTAATGCCTCTATAACTATCACCTCCTTTTTTGAGTTTGAGTCACTAGTACGAGTCGCTCCTTACTCGGAACTGAGAACTATTTTCTGTAACAAAGTCACGCTAGCCCTCGAAGCTGTAAAATGAAATCAGTGAAGGTCAGATCAGCTTGAATTTAAAATATATGATAATACCCAAAATTAGTTCAAGGAATAAGAAATTTGGGATACAAAGGAATTGCACGAATAGAATGCATGTAACAAATTAAGTGGCTACTTTACCTCTTTCATAGAAAGTAAGTAGCCCTTCGCTAGCCATCAGGTGTTATGCATCATTGTGTCATATTGATAAGAGGGGTGTCACGCATCACTCTGTTGCATAGATTAGAGTGGTTCCAAGATTCATTGCACAGGAGCAATAAAATTCTGCGCAATTGATTTCTCTTGCCTTGAATTACCCGAAGGTGACTCCCTAAGGTGCTTGGAGGTGCAATAAACACTTGTGCAACTGATTTCTCTGGTCTTGAGTGTTACTCCACAATCAATTATGAGACGAGCATAGGAAAAACCCTATTGCGTAACTATTGGAGTCAATCAAATGTTACTTGCGATATTGAGTAACATCTTCATGTTGGCTAACTTGTTGCACAACTTAACTGTTTCCAAGTGAGTGTGGTCTTTGTTTTTGCTTACGAAATTGATTTGCACGATCGATTTCTCTAGTCATGAATTACTCGTAGGTCATTCCCTAAAGCACATGGAGGAGAAGTAAACTCTTGCGCAACCGATTTATCTGGCCTTGAATGTTATCTGTGCAATGAATTATCAGACAAGCATAAGAAAAACCCTATTGCGTAACTATTGGAGTCACTGAAATGTTACTTGCACTATTGCGTAACATCTTTATGTTGGCTAACTTTTTGCACAACTTAACTGCTTCCGAGTGAGCGTCGTCTTTGTTTTTGCAAAATCGATTTCTCTAGCCTGCAGCATGCTTAAGTACAAAATAGGCTAAGCAACATTCGTTTAATGGTTGAACTAAGAAATGTAATTAATGGCTTGTATACAATACTTACCTAGATTGAGGAATAAGTGAAGGAAATGGCTGAACTTCGCTTCCACTAGCTGGATCTACGCCTAATTCGCCCAAGAAGGGTAGCAAGGTTGGCCCTAGAGGACTAGATATAATTAGGAATTAGATTCAATCATACATAGAGGGCGTGGGATAGGTCGATACCGCCCCCCCCCCCAAAAAAAGGGAAAAATCAAGCTGAAAAGAGAAAAAAAAATTCTTTTAACGACCATCTGGGCTCATGGGTTTTTCTTATTACAAAAAGAATGAAATAACACTAGAAAATTTGACACAAAAATCAGACACAATAGTCGCATATGAGTTGACAGAAAGCAGTGCTAGTGTGGCCAACTCAACCATCACAGCGTAATGATTAATGGACAAAACACAACCATATATGCAACGGGTTTAATCTTAAACTATATAATCTGCCAACAATCATGGTTTTACCATTGAAACTGTGTAATAAGAACTGGAATGGCTCTAAAAAACAGCTTTTCATTGATTTCTTTCACGGTCTTAAATGAATGTAATAACCTGCTGCTCTGTTAAGCTTATGTGACATTTTTAAATAAATAAAAATGATGTATAAAAGTGTCAGCAATACCTCCATAAGGGAAAAGAACAAAGCGGGGCTTACTGCAATTTTAGGGAAGAATCAAAGAGAAAAAACCAAGATATCAGTCCCCGACTCTACCCTCTAATACCTTTAGTGTGGATCTCACAGCATGGACACTCCCTTGAATACAGCTGTATAAGTTTAACTTTACAGAATCCAGCTCTTGGCAGGAGAAGTGCCATTACGAAACGTGTTTGGCAATAACTTGTACACTTACACCAAACTTCACCTGGGCTTTGGCCAAGTTTCCTAAGTTGTTTAGGGTTTCGGCCAAATATAAGCTGTTGGGTGCTTTATTTTTTTGTATAGCCAACGCCTCTTGATAATATCCCTCTGCTTCCTTGAAGTCACCGCGGTCTTTGGCGACAATTCCTAAGTTGTTTAGGGTTTCCGCCAGTTTCAAGCTATTAGGAGCCTGGTTTTTCCTTATAATCAACGCCCGTCGGAACAAGGTCTCCGCTTCCTTTAAGTACCCTTGATCTAGGGAAAGGGTTCCCAGATTGTTAAGGGTAAATGCCAAATAAAGGCTGTTGGGTGCTTTTTGTTCCTGAATGGATAGTGTTTGTCGATAATGACGTTTCGCTTCAAGAAGATCACCGCGGTCATGTGCCAATAGCCCAAGGTTAAGATGGAGCGTAGCCAAAAAAAGGCTATCTGATATTTTACGTTTCACAATATCCTTGGCTTGGATGAAACGGTGTTCCGCCTCTACTAAATCCCCTCGCCTCCTTGCAACAAGACCCATATTGTTTAGAATTACCGCTAAATTTATGCTATCGGCCGCTTTACGCTCAATGATGCCAAATGCCTGCCGAAAACGTTGGTCAGCTAAAACAAAATCTCCTTTTTCCAGCGCTACAATTCCCAAGTTGGAAAGAATACTCGCCAGGATTAGGCTGTGCGGGGCTCTCTGTTGTGCGAGTGCTTGGGCCTGCTGATAAAGATTTTCACATTTTGCCAAATTTCCTTTTTCACTCGCTACGGCTCCCAAATTTGAAAGGATATTTGCCACTCTGAAACTGTTTGGTGCTGTTTCTTCCACAATTACTTTTGCCTGGGCATACCGCATCTCGGCAAGTTCTAGGTTTCCTCGATTTTTTTCAACTATCCCCATGCTATTAAAAAGAAGACTAACTCCAAGTTCACCATCTTTAACGGTCCTCCAAAAAAGGCGCAATTTTTTAATGATATTGCGCCGATGCAACAACCTGTGGTGATTAGAGACTTCGTTAATCATTGGCCACTGGTGTGTGCTGCAAAGAAAGGGAACACCGAATTTGCGCATTATCTCATTCAGTTTTATCAGGGCCAGAAAGCCAGAATGGTTGTAGCCCCGCCCTCGGCAGAAAAACGCTTTTATTACAATGAAGAAATGACAGACGTTAACTACCTGCAAGGAGAAGAACGAGTTGACTTGTTTCTCAATAGGTTGTTGGAGTTAGTTGAGCGTACAGAGTATCCTGCTATTTCAATGCAAAATGCAAAGCCTAGCGAAATTTTACCTGGGCTTGTTGAAGACAATCCATCAGCGCTTTTCCCCGATATACAGCCGCGATTGTGGATTGGCAACGAAGGTATTGTCAGTGCTCATTACGATGGGTCTGATAATCTAGCCTGTGTCGTGGCGGGTCGAAGACGATTTGTACTCTTCCCACCAGAACAGACTAAGAACCTATATCCGGGTTCCCTCAGTTTTACCCCAGCAGGCGCTCCAACTAGTCTGGTAAACCTAGCGGAACCAGAGTTCGAAAAGTACCCGTTGTTTAAAGAAGCGCTTGAAAACGCTTATTGTGCTGAGCTGTCTGCTGGTGACGCGATATTTATTCCAATGCTGTGGTGGCACCATGTTGAGTCGCTGTCAAAGGTGAATGGACTAATGAACTATTGGTGGAATGGTTCATCTGCGCCAACATCCACATCCCCGACCCCGATAGACAGCCTAAATATAGCACTACTCGCTATGAGGGACCTATCACCTAAACAGCGCCTGGCATGGCGCAATATGTTTGATCATTATCTGTTTCGAACCGGCGTTGACCCTGCTGATTATATTCCGAAGCAGCAATGTCAGTTATTAGGAGAAATGTCGCCTCAGTATATTGAAGCCGGAACCGAGTCGGCCCCTTGGCGCGGATGAACGTATGCGACCGCATCCCAACGCCGCTGGCGGAAGCCGAGCGACAGGATTTATTTGCTTTTACCAACGGCAAACCGGTTAATAGTACCATGTATTACCATTGGGCGCGGCTTGTCGAGCTGCTTTACTGCGCCGAAGTGATGAAAGATTTGCTATTGGATGAGGATATTATGGGAACCGAATTGAAAACGGAGGGAGAAAGGAGGAGCGAAGGGGTAGGTATTATTGAAGCGCCTCGCGGCACGCTAATTCATCACTACCGGGTCGACGCCGCCGGGATGATTACCAAGTGCAACCTAATCGTGTCGACTACGCATAATAACGAGCCTATGAACCGAGCGGTAGAATGGGTCGCTAAAAACGTCTTAAGTAGCCAGCCTAAAATCACCGACGGTATGCTCAATCAGGTAGAAGTCGCCATCCGGGCCTACGATCCCTGCCTGAGTTGCGCGACGCACGCTCTGGGTAAAATGCCGCTGGAAATACAATTTTTTGACCATGAAGAAAATCTAATCAATGTTCATAGAAAGTAAAGAGTTGATAAGTCAAGGAGTTGAGGAGTTGAAGAGTTGGAGAGTCAAAGAAGTCGAGAAGTCCGGAAGCTGCGGGTGGTGCAGGCGATGTACAGCGACTCGAGCAGACTGGTCTTGCCCTGTCCCGTTCCCCCGAGGAGCAGCTGAGCCCCCGGGCCGGGCTCCCAGGTCGTGTCCTGCAGTCCGCGTACGTTCCGGCAGACGAGCCGACGAATCAGCGCCCCGGCTCCGCGAAGGCGGCGACCTCAGAGCTGCGGACGCGTCGGCTGGTGTCCGGACGGTTGGGGGACGATCCGCCGCACAGAGACTCTGCCACGCGCCTCACAGGCGCATGGGCATGATCACGCACAGATACCGCAGGTCCTCGCCCTCGACAAAAAAAATCATTAAGAATAAAGAGCACCTGTCTGCCACCAAAATTTATCATCTAAACAAAATTTGGTTTTGAGGTCAGGATGCAAACCCCCCCCCCCTCCTGATCGTAGTACGTTTACTGAAGAATTAATCGTTCAATCTTTGGGCACAGATAATATAAATAAATAAAAAGCAAAAACAAAAAACAGCTCCCTCTCTTGCTGTTCACCTTGCCGCTTTGACGAATGCAATATATCACAATTGGTATGCTAGGTTTGAAATCAATAGCTAGACAATGAGCTTGTGTCGTAATAAGGATGACATTAAGTCTCATGAAAAATTTAGCCCGCCTCTTTACTTAAAACAATTTTATAACCAGTCACAGCCATTTGTAGGGAATTATTCCCCACATAGAATTGAAAAAAGTACCCCACTTTGCTCGCATAGTGGTGTTGAAAATTGCTATCACCTCTTCTTTGACTATGCCAATTATTCTTTTCCTCGCTCGCTTTTGATAAAACGTAAATCTTCTTTGGTGCCCCAATTTACCAAAGTACCGCTTCTATTAATGAAGACGGTTGATTTCTAAAGTGCTACTCTTGCTATTCAGTTCGCAGTCTTTTACTTTGTCTTTTCTTCTGTTTCTTTATGCATAGTTTTCTTTTTTGTATTTTGTTGTGCGTGTTTCTCTTGTCTTTTTATATCATTTTAAAATGTATACATTGGTAAATGTGAAATACTGTAAATGTAACTATTTACAATGGTAAATATAAAATACCGGGTTCCCGGTTCATTCACTAATAAAGTATCTATGTACCTCATAGATTGCTATTGCTGAAGACCAAATCGTCTGAAATTGTCTTAATAGCAAACCGCCCAAAGACTCAGTCTTTGGTAAAGTCAGTCGAAGGATACACGTCCTGCCCATGACCCACCAAAATATTCCCATGCCCCACGGGTCGTCCTTATCTTCACCCTCCATTTGTATCTTGAGGCCTGCCATATCTAAATCTGATTCAACAGACCCTGATTTTAGTGCTGGGGGTCTGACTATGGATAGCAGACCTGGGACGTCACCAGAGGCTCTAAAATAACAAACCAGTCTCGCTAGTCACTCTTATGTACAATAAAAACTGTTGAATCATATTTTGTTATTGCTTGAAATTGAAGACGATAAATTATAACCTTAGCTCTAAAAATCTAGCCATTTATGTCCATAGAAAAGAGAATTTAAAGGTTAGATGGGAATTCAGAATTTAGTCTTTGGACCTAATACTACCAACACAGCTTCATTTTTAACTTGTTTACAAAATAATCGTAAAATACCACTATCAAAACCAAAAAGATAGTCATTCATTGAGCTATCCTCAATTTGCAGAAGCCGCGTCCAATTTAAAACATATACAAACATCCTAAAACGCTTTGTTTTTAAATTACAAAAAAAAATAAAAACATGCAAAGGCATCTTGTGTTTCTAATACGAAAAAATCCCAAATTGTTTTTGTGTTTTCAGTCAAGTGCTAGTTTCACATAATCCTAATACTAAACAAATGGAAATGTCATTATCGGTTTATTTGCCCTTGTTTTATAGATATAGATAAGTGATGCATGGGCTGCGAAGCAACGATTTGTGTTCGTTTTAAGTTTCAAATCCATTTATGGACGAATTTGTTAAAGGCGTAGTTAAGTAAAAGAATAGCGTATAAGGAATGGTTCCAAGTAGCTGTTTGAGGTCCGTAGATGAGAAAGATGTTACGTTACCGAAGAGGGCACTTGAGTCTACGATTTGGTCGATAATGCAGTACTGAGCAGGTGCTTGGGGTTTTCATAAGAAAGCCAGATAAGATAGAATGCAATTTAAGCATTATCTTACTACTGCTACTACTACTACTACTACCCCATAACAAGACGAGTTCTGAAGATTTATACATTAGCAAGACACTATAAACAAAAGTGGAATATTGATGTTAAAACACTATAACATGAATGAACATGATGTGGTATTTTAGAAGCTCTAAAATACTACAGCACACTGACTGGACTGAAAAAGTATGAGTGAAGAAACCTCTGGCTAGATTGTGACAACGTGTCGGCAGCCAAGAGCACTTACAGATATGTAGCTTGTGAAAACAAAACATTATGTGATAGGACAATAACAATTATAACCATTAATTATACGAATAAAATGTGTTTGATTACGTATAATTGAATAATGAGAATCATGTAATTGAGCTTCTAACAACTTCAAGCGACCAGAAAGGCAACTATCATCTCTTTGGATACAACAATTATACTGAAAAAGACACAGAAGAAGCTTACCCTTTGCAAATATACTTCTTTTGATGACCACACTGTAGTTTCGCTACCAGGGACATTCCACAATAACTCGTCGATGCTTCTCCACACGCCCCAACTCCAGAATGGCCACACTTGAAAGTAACTTTATCTTTAATGGTACATCGTGGCAATTTACCTGACTGACTGCACAGAATAATAGCTTCATGACCACACGAGAGTTCTTTTAGAACTTCTTCTGTACATTCATGGGAGTCATGGATTGGCTCACAAGAGCGGTGACAACGATGTATTTTACAGTTATTGAAAATTGAGCACCGCTCTTGGCAGAAACTTTGTCCAGGAGGGAGACAGTGTTTCTGGTGGCAATATATAGAGACGCCTGTAACAAGTGAAGGCTTGTTAATTTCAAACGTCATCTATACTGATATAAGCAATACTAATCAAAGATAAAACACAATAGTAAAACCAATAGTTTGCTTAGTTGAAATTCCACTCAGTATAGATGAATACTGTGAAAAAATTTGTAAAATAATCTTACTAGTCTTATTAGCTGAGGTCTTCCTTAAGGAGCAGTCTTGAGTCCTCTTCTGTTCAATTTCTGTGTTTCAGAATTTCAAGTATCTTATTCAATGTTGGGCCCTTATGCAGAGTGTTTGATATTTTTGGAAGTCTCAGAAGGATATTGTCCTTCTTTAAAGTTTTATTCAACAGGATATAAGATTAGTTCAGAAATTTTCTTCAGCTTTTGGTTTTCCAATTTCAGTCAGTCAGACCAAGGCTATTATATTTACTTATTGTACAAGAAATCTTCCCAATGCACTTAAAATTTTCTCTAATGAGATTCTATATTGTAAATCAGTAAAGCTGCTTCGAATATAGATTCTAAATGTTTTGGTATGAACATATTAATTCTTTAAAGTTTATGATTAAGCAGAAGCTTTGTGTTCTAGAGTGACTTGCTGGAAGGAATTTTGGATGCCCCCTAAACTTATCGTATATTTCTAGAAATCAAATTATTTAATCTGAATTTAATTTTCCTCAATTTGTCCCCCTATCCACATTTAAGACCATTGAATGTTTACAAAGACTAGTAAAGGGCTCTAATACTTTTTTTGAGCCAAGTAGAATTCGCGGAGGAACCAGCACTGACTGTTAAGATCTCAGAAGACCAGTTCACGGGAATAGCAGGGAGAGTAAAACAACATCTGAAGGAACTAATTGACAAATCAAGTGCATCAATAATGCTGCAAGATGGCGCTCCGACGAAAAAAATTTAAACATGTCCCACCTACGGAGTTGGCTTTCTCTGAATATAAAGCATTATATGCCAAGGTGTTTCCGTCAGGATTGGGATTTGGGGTATGTTCACAGTTCGCCTTGGAAAGTCCAGTGTGTTTGGAAACTTTAGAGGAGGTTCGTTTGGTTGAAAATTGGAGGCGCTAACTCCCTTTTAAGAGTCAAAGTTGATTGAGGGCACCGCCAACGCAACCTGCCTCGTGGGTGACGGAAGACATCCAACCCATTCCGAAGAATATCTACGGTGCCACCAAAACCGCCGCCGAGGACCTTTGCCACCTGTTTCACCGTAAGCAGAACCTGCCGTGCCTCATTTTGCGCACGTCACGGTTTTTCCCCGAACTTGATGACAATCGGGCGCAGCGAGATTCTTTTGAAGACGCCAACCTAAAAGCCAATGAATACCTCTACCGCCGTGTGGATATCGAAGATGTGGTGAGCTCGCACCTCCTAGCGGCCGAACGTGCCGACGAGGTGGGTTTTGGTCGCTTTATCATCAGCGCCACCACGCCGTTTCAACCGGAAGATCTCGCCGCTCTGCGCACCGATGCGCCCAACGTTCTGGCACGCTACTACCCTGAATATGAGGAAATCTACGCGCAATACGGCTGGAAGATGTTTGACGGTATCGACCGCGTTTACGTCAATCAGGCGGCGCGCGCGACGCTTGGGTGGGAACCCTCAATCAACTACGCCCAGGTGCTGGAGTGGCTGCGGAAGGCACCGCAGGTGGTATCAAAAACCGCCCTGGCCATCGGCAAGAAGGGCTACCATGATGAGGTCTTTGACGACGGCCCGTACCCCGTTGAGGATTGAATCTCCTCCCATTGTTCACAGGAGCCAGCCTGTCAGGAATAGTCCGATGCGTTTAACCCTCTGTCTCGTAACCTCGCTTGTTCTCAGCCTGGTTGGGTGTGGTGTCGATGCGCCCGATAGTGAAGCTAAGCCTGCGGGCCCTGAGCTGGCGGACGATCCACCCGCTGAAGGACACTGCGCCGGCTGGAAAGCGAGCCTGGCCTCAGGGAGCTGGGACAAGTCCTACGAAGTACACCAGTGCCTCATAGAGCTGGCACACAGCAACCGCCCTCTCGCAACTCAAGAGGCCGGCGAGCTCAACAAGAAAATTAATGCTGTATTTATTAGTGATAAACCTCGCGTTTCCCTGGATCTTGCAGTGAAGCACCGGCTATATAGCTATTCCTGATCATATTAGCAATTTAATTTGCTTAAGACTCAAAATTTAAATTAAATTTAAGATTTGGGATCTTGGAGAGGCCCGGACCCGGAGGCTCCTTTGTGTACGTTTATCGTTGCATCGGCAATGTAAAGTATTTTAGACTGAAAAAACACGTACATTGGCAAACATTTAGTATGTTTTCAATAAAGCTAGTTAGTAGCTTTAGTTACTACGCCCTCCTACTAACGCCCTCCTACTAAGGTAACTGACTTTATTTTCAACTATCTTTTTGGAAGATATTGCAGCATTAAAACGATTAAGGAACTATGATCTGAATACAAAACAAAGAGTAACCTACCAAGCAATCACTCTGCTTTGGTCCAGTACATCCACCAGCACAGAAGAGATGGCAGCACTCTCTTGGTTTTGGTCCAAAGCATCGGCCTTGATGACACTGTGGGCTACAATTAACTTTAGAAAATTTCTGGCAATTTTCTGGACCGTTTCCCCAACAGCCCTTTTCGCAAGATTCGTGACAGGAGCATTCTCGTTCGGGTTCAGTGAAATTATAAACGTACATAAACTTCGCGTTCGGTCCAGTGATTATTTCATCCCAGTTAATGCTTCTTATGTGACAGAGATTGTAATTATTGAATAATCCCACATATCCAGCAAGAATATCTGCAAAGACGAAAAATGTATTATTATTTTGGCAAGAGTTGGACATGCATGTAGGCAATGACTTCTTTTGACGGGAGGGGGGGGATTTGAAAAAAACCTCAAAAAGCTAAATTGTGTGAAATTCATATGATATTTTAGAAACAATCCTAAAAAGAAAACATTTGTTAAACATCTATGCTTTATTTATTTATTAAATCTTAATTTAAAAATTAGCAATGCAACGGACGATGTAGCAAATGCGGGGTTATTGTTAAAGATTGTGCCCCTTGGAAAGTGCAACATATATATATATATTCCCGTGAGGAGAGGGAATTTTTCGTAGAGGGTGAGCCAGATTTAGCGGAACTAAAAACTAAAAACGGAACTCAAACTAAAAACGAACAGAAATTATCCCGTATATGAAGAGGTTGCCCACCCTTCCTCAATACTTTGCTATTTTAGCTGAAATTTGACTGTTTGTCCCAATTTTTTAAGAACGACTCCGGAAACAGGGTGAAAGGGCTGTTTGATCAGAATAAGCAGCTCTTTTTAAAATGCTAAATACTATTGCATGAAGAGCAAGGTGCTGAGGAGGGGGGTGACTTCTCTAAGAATAGAAATGATGCAATATTCAGAGAAAAATTCAGTCTTCTGGAAGATAAAACCCCTTTCAATCCCTTGAAAAAAAATGAACAACAAGCTTGGCTTTAATTTATCTCAGTTAGAGAATTTTTTCGCATACGGCTTCCTTTCTTAGTAAGGTAGTATTGCGGGAAAATGATTATATTCGCTTCAAAAGAACCAGTGCTCTGATACTTAAGTTTCATTACTAGAAAGTCCTTTGTGTCTTAATCCGTCCTCATACTTAGGGGTTTTCATTTTATTTACAACATGTTTCAAACTGAGTATTTTCTATTGAATTAAAGATAGTCGAATGATCTCATTAAACTTTAATCCAATTCACAATCTTTTCATGTAAAAATTCTCACTGCGGTGTAGTTAATCCTCTTTATAAACACAGTAAGTCAAGAGCATACAAATCTTCCATTGGCTGATGAATGGAGTAGTTAGTTCTGCTTGGATTCATCATTTACTTGCAAAGGACATTTCCTCTAAGCCTCTTTTTGTTGCAGATGAAAAAAAGTTTATAAAACCGCACATAATCTATTTTCTGAAGAAAAAAAAATGCTAGAATAATGGATAAACACCTTTTATGATTTCTGTGCAAGACTAGCTATTGTCCAGAACTATCTGAATGGACGAAGATGTAACTGAACTAAATGCGCAACTTCTAAAAATTATAAGGCATTAACATACTGTCTTGAGGTTGAACAAATCTCTAAATTCCAATTTTATATATTTTCTGAGTTTTTGATAAAGAGCACAATTTGTTACAATATCTGGAAACAATGCTGGAGGGTTTTTATGTGCTTTCAACAAGTTTTGCTGTATTTTGTTAAAAACATTTAGGAGCGTATAATCAGATATTAGAGAGTCATAGCAAACCATAGACTATCTAGCAAAGTATTATATTATTGGATAAGAGTGGAGAAAACTATAGCAACTTTATTCGGGGGCCTTACACCACGGACGAAGAGGGGACGATTCGGTCAATATGAACAATTAGCAAATGCCCGAAACCTAGCGATTCTACGAAAATCACTGGAAGAAAAATTGTAAAATCCTGACTGACCGGAAGGGGCACAAGCCAAACAATATCCCTTTGTGTAGGTGGCTGGTTCCATTAATAGTAGATAAGTTACTAACAAGCTACTGAAATAGCACCAGAAAAGTTATGCGGTTTCTGAAAAGTTATATAGTTTCTTTTATAGCCAAACAAATTAAACTAAAACGGTCATTTTAAATTAAAAATGTTGGTGATGCAAAATGGATTTGGTTTCGAATGATCCATCTACCAGTTGATCAGCATTTTAAAAACATAGACGGGTTGAAAATACATCCTTTCAACTCTTGAAGTAAGTACAAGTAGGGTAGGCATTTATAAAAGGAGCATGCAATAAAAGACAATAATTATTAAGTATAAAACAAGTATCTAATATATTGCCCTTGCATGAAATAGAGCAATGTCAAGCCTTCAAATATCACATTCTGAATATCCCCGAATTCTTTATTCAACTAGATCATTTCTAAATATTAATCGAAAATTTGTTTGGAAAGTGGTTAGCAACCCTATACAGGTTTTTCGAAAAGTCATCATTTACCCTGCTCTATAACTACCTACAAAATAATTGTTTTTTCAATAAAGCAATTGTTAATCTGACATTCATTCTTGTACCTTCTTTATTAATGGAAAACTCTTGTTATTTTGAATCTCCCGGTAAATTGAACTTTTTTCCCGGACCGCCAAGCTTCAAATTATCGAAAGTCGACTGTATTACGAACCATAGAGCTAATATTACGAAAGCTAGACATACCAATGCTGTAAGATATCAAGTAGGAAATAATACTGAAATACGGATCAAGGGTAACTGGGGAAACCAACCTAACTTTAAAAATAAGTTTTGAAAGAAGAAAAACAACTGTCAAGGGAGGAAGAATGGCCATCTGAAGTTGATTTGAGAGCTAACTGAGTAGCTATTTGTTCAAGTATTCTTAATGCTATAAGTTTGTTGCAAAGACAAATAGAGCTTAAAGCTCAGCGATGAATACGTTTTCAAGTAACAGGGAAACGTTTGGCCCAACACCAGAATGATATCAGATTCAACCAGTTTTTCATGGTCACATTGGGATGGAATCTTGTCTACAAAGAACTATTTCCTATAGAGAAATCTCATTTAGAGAGAAGTAAGTGTTAGAGTTTCCAGGTGAAACCTGCTTTTCTGAAATATAAGACTGGACATGGGTATTATCGATATAGGTGGCATCCTACAATTCTACTGAAAATGTAAGCATTACTCAAGTTTTCTTTTAATCTTCAAATACCCAAAAGAAACTGGGTGAAATTATAGACATCAAAATATTCTCAACATATGTAATGTAGAGTGATGGCAATCTCTCAATCAAAGACCACTATGACGATCACTAATTTTTAACCGTCTTTTTAGACTTTACCTTTAACTTTAAAAGGTAAAAATAAAATGGAAATCTTAGGTAATCTATACATTGCTGTTGGCATCCTAATCGGTCTTTGTGCCCTTGGTCCTGCGATCGGTTTTGGTTTGTTAGGTGGTAAATTCCTTGAATCTGCTGCTCGTCAACCAGAATTAGCGCCAACTTTGCAAGTTAAAATGTTCATCGTAGCGGGTCTTATCGACGCAATCGCGATGATCGGTGTAGCAATTGCTCTATTCTTGTTGTTCGTTGAAAGCGCGAAATTCGCGGTATAAGTAGACAAACTTAATATCAACGAATTAGAGGAGGAGCGGTCTTGAATTTCAATGCTACTCTCATAGGCCAAATGGTCGCATTCATGTTTTTTGTGTGGTTCTGTATGAAGTACGTATGGCCACCAATCATGGCTGCCATCGAAGAACGCCAAAAGAAAATTGAAGAAGGTCTTGCTGCATCTGATCGTGCAGAGAAAGACTTAGAGTTAGCTCAAGCGAAAGCTTCAGAGCAACTTAAAGAAGCAAAAACTCAAGCGGCTGACATTATTGAGCAAGCGAAAAAGCGCGCAACTCAAATCGTAGATGAGGAAACTCAACGCGGTCATGAAGAACGTGAAAATATTATTGCTCAAGGCAAAGCTGAAATCGAAGCAGAGCGTAACCGTGCAAAAGAAGAACTACGTAAACAAGTAGCTTCTTTGGCTGTTGTCGGTGCTGAAAAGATTTTGGCACGCGAAATTGATGCATCTGCACATGGTGACATTGTTGAAAAACTTGTCACTGAGCTATAGGGGTAAATGAGCTATGTCTGAATTGACAACTGTTGCTCGTCCCTATGCTAAAGCTGCATTCGATTATGCTGTTGAACACCAAGCCATTGAACAATGGCAATCTATGTTGGTAATCTTTTAGACGCTTCTTTTATTTGCAGTTCCGGCAACGCAAATGAACACCTGATAAACAAGGGCGACTTAATACCAAAATGACGCCCTGCGGTCACCCTGACTTGGGCCTTTTCAATAAAATACTGACAAATTGAGGATGGCTTCAGACGGCTATTTTTTATTTGAATCCAATGAAAAATTCCAGCTCTAGGGCGTCGAATGTTTACGTTTTCAGAAAATTTTAGCGCTTCAAACATAATATCTCTATTATTTTTTAGCATTTTCAATTGATTGTTGAATAAATCTTGATCGTATTTAAAGATAGCTTGAGAAGCGCATAATTGAGCAGATACGGAAGAAGACATGGTAAAAATAGCATGGGTTTGGCCGAATTTACGAGCCAAACCATGTTCGGCAACCAAATAACCAAGACGTTCCCCGGGTAAATTATAGGTTTTAGAAAAACTTTTAATTCGAACTAAATTAGTTTTTATTCCCCTAGCAACCCAATCGACTGACGAAGGCTCATAAACGAAATCTGAATAAGCTTCATCAACAATTAAAATAAGTCGACGTTTATTGGCGAACTCCAGCAAACCCAACACTTCTTCCTCGGTAATTAAGTTGCCGAGCGGATTCCCCGGATTGTTTATCAAAATAGCTTTGGTTTGAGGGGTTACCTTTTTTTCAATAGATGGAATATCAAGCCTGTGGGGCATTCCATAGTCATTCGGCGATACAATAGGATAAAAATTGTATTGGAAGCCCAGTTTCTTAATAATTTCCGGGTAAGCAGGGAAATGAGGCTGGGGCAATAAAATATCTCCCGGTCTTTCCAAGCTAGAAATAACGGCGACTAAGGCCATAATGGCGCCAGAAGTAATGATAATATTTTCCGCCTTAACCCCTTCCATTGCGGCAAGAGCCTTTCTTAAAGAAATAAACCCAAAAGGCGGCCATCATGCACCGGTCTCGAAAACCCAAGTACTTCTTAATAGCTGGCTGAGCAAAGAGACGCTCCACCTCCTCAAATGAAAGAGCTTTGGGAACTGGTTTGTCCAGCTTAGGACTTGAAATCTCTTCTAGAGGATTGTGCTGAATGACTTTTTCCCGCATCAAGTATTTGAAAAATGAGCGCAGCGCCGACAGGTGTCGAAATGCTGTGCGCTTCGACACCCCTTTATAATTGAGGTGCGTTAAGTACCCCCGAATCTCCCGCTTCTCAACCTGGATTATTTCTGTCTCCTTTTCAAGAAAATTTTGAAATGCAGTGAGATCCAACAGGTAATTCCGGAGTGTATGCTTGGAAGCATTTTTGACCACTTCCAAATGTCTCAAAAACCGCTCTATCTCTTGTGAAAGTGTCATTGATTTTTACTCCTCACCCTTATATTATAATGTAATTATGATTGTACTCGATAAAATTTCAAAAAAGATCGGCACACGCGTCTTATTCGACGAAGTTTGCGCAGCCTTTAACCCCGGCCACCGTTACGGCTTAACCGGTCCAAACGGAGCCGGAAAATCGACCCTTCTCAAAATCATGATGAAGGTCGAAGACCCCACTTCTGGTCAAGTCGCCCTCCCTAAAAAAGTCGGCTTCTTACGCCAAAACATCGAAGAATTCAAAGACAACAAAGTCTTAGATGTCGTCATCATCGGCAACGAGCGACTCTGGAACGCCATGGTCGAACGAGATATGCTTTACGAAAAAGAAATGACCGATGAAGTAGGCATGCGCCTGGGCGAGATCGAAGAAGTTATCGCTGACGAAGATGGCTACAGCGCCGAATCGAATGCCGAAATGCTCCTATCTGGAATGGGAATCCCAGCTGAGATGCATGAAAAAATCATGCACGAAATCCCCACAGACCTTCAGTTCCGTGTCCTCCTTCTCCAAAAAATTTCTTATTTTTATTAACTTTAAATTAACTTATTAGATTAGCAAATTGTTGCTACCCTGGAATTAGCGTTTGCCTGTTCCCACTCAACTCTTTGTTGTCCTTTTTTTTTATCCTAAAATACAAAGTTGCGCTAGGTCTGGTTCTGTTATCGGATCATATTTTTGGAAGCATGCTCACTTATGCTACGATCATTATCTCTTCACCTCACCATGAAGACTGGGTTTCAATCGCCGTAATTGTTTTAGTATACCTAGATACATGCGCAAGGAGGGATAGTTTTTAAGTTATTGCTCAAAAAAGGTTCCTCCTCCAGCAAAATCAAAATCTGCGTACAAGTTGAAACATAAATTTTTTCCCCTTTAGATTTTTATTCTTTTCCTTTTAATTTGGCTTGCCACGCTCTATTCCGAATGAAACGCATTTTTTAAATCCAAAATTTTTTAATAGGCTAGTTGAACCTTTAAGATTTTATAGATCAAGCCCCTCCTCTCTATAATCCTGATGGGTCATGCCATATTTTATTCAGTTGTTACCTTTGTTTTACCTCTGAGTCTATCTATGATTCTTGCAATGATTTTAGGGCCCTGGAGGTGTGGGGAAGCCGAGCTGCCCTAGAGAGAGAACTGAAGAAAAGAGATCGAGAACTTGATGCGTATCGTCAATGTAAGTTGATTCTAAAACTCTAAGATTTTTCCTATTCTTATCATTATTTTTGTGTACATTTTAAAGGGGTAAGTGGTGGCTTTAGATCATAAGATCGTTTCGCTGATTATTGTGGTGGCTTTAGATGATAAGATCGTTTTGCTCATTAATGTGGTGGCTTTAGATGATAAGATCGTTTTGCTCATTAATGTGGTGGCTTTAGATGATAAGATCGTTTTGCTCATTAATGTGGTGGCTTTAGATGATAAGATCGTTTTGCTCATTACAATAAATGGGCAGAATAACTAAACATAGAAAATTCTGGTTAATTAGGAATTTTGGCACGTGCTAGGTGTTCAAGCCTTATTCGGAAATTCAAAACTCGAAGAATTTTTTTGATTAGCATACTCTCTGTAGAACCGTTATTTCGACATTCTTACTTTATTATATTTGAATCTTTTTCTGGGTCAGCTCGTTCTCAAACCTTATAAAGATTTATGGGGGAAGGATCGGCTTTATGTAACATTTAAGTAAACTAGTTAGCAACTACGAGCGACAAGGTTTTGCAGGGTGGCCATAGCAGATACAAAATTGCAGTAGCGATATTTAATTATCAATGAAGATTATTTTCAACTTGATATACCAACAGATAATGGGGCTGTATTGCTAATATTGGAAATTACATTCAACAGCCTTTATGAGAAAGGGAGATATCTAGTCTGAACCTGAAATTGTCTTATCTCAAAAGAGTAAATATTTAAACCTTGAATGAGCCCTTCTTTTCTTTTTCTTTTTTTTATTTTTTTTTTTATTTACTAATACCTCTTCAGTAGAAAACAATTTACAATGGAATCATGACAGATTAAGGGTTGACTTTTCCGACTCTTTTTTCGAGATGACATTACTAAAAAGGTCAGAAAAACATTTTACAGAAACATTGCCTATTCAATTTAGTTTTGTTCAAGAATCTTGTCAAAACTAAGATAAACCTCCATAATTCAAACATCTAGAGAAACAGGTCAGTTTTCTTTGGTATATCTTTGCCTTATGGTACTGTATGGCTCATTTTTCAGTTTTCACTGTTATTTAGGAAAATTAGCTCGAAATTTGCCCCCGCCCCTCCACTGGGAATTGGTGAATTACGCCACTGGGGTGGGAGGGGGCAATTTTGCTGTTTTTCAATCATTTCAATGAAAAATATCAAAACAGGCAATGTTCAAAATCGATCAACTTCGGCCACGGTGCCTTTGTTTCCGTGGGCGCCTTTGTCGGGGTGTCGGTGCTCATTGCGCTTGGCGAGTGGACCGGCACCGCATCGCTGCTCCTCAACATGTCTGCAGTGCTTCTGGCCGTGGTCGCCGCGATGGCTGTGACTGGAGTTTTAGGCTGGGGATTTGAGCGGATCATCGTGAAGCCGGTTTACGGCGCGCATTTGAAGCAGATCCTTGTCACCGTTGGCGGCCTCATCGTAATTGAGCAGCTCATCCATGTGGTCTGGGGGCCGGATGAGATCTTCATCAACCGTCCCGAAACGCTGAAGGGCGCAGTCACCTTTGCCGGGGCTGCGATGGAGAAGTACCGCCTTCTGGCCGTGGGGGTCGGGCTGGTCCTGTTCATCGCTATGCGCATGGTTCTGCGCCGCACCAAGATCGGCTTGATCGTGCGCGCCGGGGTGGAAAACGGCCCGATGGTCGAAGCACTCGGCTACCGTCTGCGCCTGGTCTTTGTCGGCGTGTTCATCGCCGGCTCTGCCCTTGCCGGGCTGGGCGGTGTGATGTGGGGCCTCTATCAGGAGGTCATCACCGCCGGGATGGGAGAAAAGATGATGGTGCTGGTCTTTATCGTCGCCATCATCGGCGGGCTGGGGTCGGTCGAAGGAGCATTTATCGGCGCTCTTCTGGTCGGGCTGATGCAGAACTACGTGGCCTTTCTGGAACCTAAGCTGGCGCTGGTGTCGAACATCGCGCTGATGACCGCAATCCTGATGTGGCGGCCGCAAGGCATGATGCCAGTTGTGAAGGCGAAGTAAGATGATCGTCAAACTACTCTCCGGGGATCAGCCGCGCTCAACTGTTCTGACGGCGCTGCTGGTTGTGATCCTGATCTGCCTGGCGGGTGCGCCGTTCCTTTTCGATGGCGTGCGCCCGCTGGATACCGCCGCGCATGGCTTCACTGTTTATTTATTCGTTGCTCATTTTTTACGAGTCAAAGAGGGATTGAAGAGAAACCAGCCCTCGTCTAAAAACTTCTTTTCAACAACTACATTTAATAGTTTTATAGGATGTAAGATTCAAGTAAAATCAAGCTTTCTATGGTTTTTGTGGTAAAGGTTTTGGTAGCAAATTTGTAAAAATTTCGATTAATTCTCTAGCTGAAAAACCAGCTAATGCACATAATTATGGGATGGGGAAATAAAACCGCAATTCCAAGCCTTGGACGGTGTTCTTTTTCAACGCCCTTACGAGGTTCCAGTGACCAATGTTGCTGGAAAATGACATTTCAAATTTTCAAGCTCTTTCGGACTCCCCAAAAATATATTTCACAATCAGTTTTATATTCCCTTGCCGGCTCGCTCTCTTCCAGAAGTTCCTTTTCTCGTCGATAAACTGAATAAATTTCTCAGAATTGAAGAGCTCTTTGGTTATTATATTTTTTCTTTTCCATAATTCTAGGCTCAGAACATTCAACAAAAGATGTAGTTTAGCGTCTAACTTCAACATTTGGCAGTAATGTATCATAAACTATTTGTTACAAAACACAAACCACCAAGGAGAGGATCCAATTTAGTTTTCATTATATCTTCATAGCGATTTTAAACAAACAGGGAGAAGTAGCCTCTGAAATCCCTCAATTGAACACAATGGGGCACTGAATACATCAGAATGGCTTGGTAACGTCAAAAGAGCTATGTTTGTTGAACACCAACCAAAAAAATGGCTAATATTTTGTCACTGCAACAAAGGAAGGATGATCTGTCCAATCTATTTCAGGGGCCATGGAAAAATTGCTAGAATACTAACTTTTTTCGGAAATTATCTATGTATTCACAAATAGAAAGTTATCGTTGGTCTTGAAAGCCTTGGAATTGGGATGACTTTATAAATTCTAAAAAGACTTTAAAACTTTAGGATACCAATACATTTGTATTCACATTTGGGATCGTATTTCTATTTCTAGAAACCAAAATACTAACCCAAAGTCCAAGGCGATTTAAAAAAAGGAGCTCATATAGCGCAAAAGCTGCAGATCAATCACAATGTTGGCTATATTTTGTCGCACGTGCTAATGGGAGATAAATATACTTGTTGAGGAATAGTTTGGGCAATGGAAATTGTTTCAAAGAAAAATAATGCGAAGTAAATCTTCCGGTAAAAAACCGCTGTTTGCCTGCAGCATTGACATTTCTGCTGCGTATGACCCTGCCCTCCCTTAGTAAGTATAGTGTGCCTCATGGAATCACGCATTGACCCAACACAGTTCTCCATGATAGGTGCTCTCATATACACTTTTGACTCGTATTAGGATGGAAAGTAGCAGCTGGACAACGGAAGCAAAGGCAGTCTGGGCCGATTAAGCTCTTTATGGGACTGCGCAAAAGATCTGCTATCTATTCCGAAACAAGAGTCATACGAGGAACATCTTTTGCAGATGGCTTGGATCTCAGTTTCATTTCTAATGCGCACCATTTGCTGTACATGAACAGCTCGTAAATTGTCTACAAGATGATCTTCATCTCTTAGAAACTCATTGCAGATGCGCCCAATTTGACTTTCGGCGCTTGTTTGCCTGTCATTCCACGCAAATTAACGGTCCTCTGTCAATTCTAAATTCTTGGTTCAACCTGCCTAAGACCAAAGGTAGGCGTGCCTTGTTTACCTCTCATTCCAGGCAATCTAACGGTCTTATGTCAGCTTTAAATTCTTGGTCAACCTGACTGAGACTCTTGGCGGGTGTGTCTTTCTAAAAGCTAATACACGAGCATTGGTCCAATAAGAGTAATACTTACTCCCGCCCTTTACCCGTGCCATTTAACCAAACAAATTCTCTGAGTTTTTTCCTATTTATAAATAAATCCAAAATATCATTATTCCATTCTTTTTTAACGCTCTCTCTACCAGTTACATCTTGAATGAATTGTCGATTTCAATCCACATCATTTTTATTGATTTCTATTTGATAATTGAAATAACTTTTTAACTTTATTCTTCACTTAATTATAATTACCAGCACATGAAATCTGTTTTGATTTAAAAAAAGTTTTAAGTTCAGTAGTATCTTGATTGTTTATACTATTGAATTCAGGTTCAACATTCTACAAATACTATTTTTGTCTTTTTCTCTTGTTAAATTTCTTGACCATTGATGGTATTGAACGTTTTAATCTTTTTTGCAAATAGTCTTTAAATTAATTTTTTTGGCAAATGATCGCAATTCATTGATTATATAATGTGGCCATTGATTTATTATCTTGACTAATACAGTTTTTCATTATAAACAACTTTTAATCACTTCTGCAGTGTCAGCCATTTATTAGGAGCTGATTTTATTAAGCAAAATTCCAAATCTAAAGAATAGTCAAGCCTGAAGAATTTTATTGCTTGCTATCTACTACTCTTCAAACTTTCTTGAGAACGTAGAAGTCTGTTAGTGTTTATTAATTAGTTTAATAATCTAAATTTGTTGAATAATTTAAATCTGTAATAAATGGATATTTATTGTATGTGATATAAAAAAGATTATTGCAACTGATTCTTTAACTCGGACAGTTTCAAGAATAAATGAAGTGCCAATAATTAATGGTATTTGTACATTTTGTAGTTGAAAGAAAATTTTTTAAGAAAAGAAGCAATCAGTAAGACCCTGGATGAAAGGAAGCGATATCTGTGCTGAAAATAGTGGCGTAGAAAACAATATTTTAGAACACTATTATCCCCCTTGTATCTCTGGCCATGGAGCCTTTTAAGGAGAATAAGTGTCTTGACTTGCAAGTTGTTTCATAGTGCCATCTGTTCTTAAGGTATATTTTAGGTGCCTTTGTCAACAACTTACCACAAATTTTTCAGCCTTTCTTTCAACATAATGATAATCAGGGACTGAAATTGGCAGTGATCTTTTCTCAGTATAATCTATATATGAATAACCAGTGGTCTCCTCCGTGGGTTCTAACTTTTCGGCATCCTGTAAAGCAAATAAAACAAGACTACACTTTGCAAGGGTTGTCATCTGGACACTCGTTTTGTAAAAACACACTTATTAGACTTTTAGTTTCAGACACATTCAAATTTATGTATTTTTAATATTAAATCCATGTAGGACTTGAGGAAATTCTATGCACTAAAATAAAAATTTTTAAAAATGTTTTTTGTAGAGAGCAAAAGTGAATGAACACATTTAATTCCCTCAGAAAATTAAATTTGTGCCATCAAGATTATACTGAACACAATAAAATAACTAGAAGATTCTAAAAAAAATAAAGCAGTATTAAAGGAATTTCGATGTTAATAACTACAGAGACAAAACTGTCTTTCCATAATACAAACAACAAAGATAAAACAAGAAAGAATTGTTATAAGACACTGAAAAGAAAATTTACAAATATATATATCAGATCTAAATCTAAAACAAGTCATCATCAAATCACAGATAGATACAAAATAAGACTCGCAACAAAATATGATGCCTGGATTGTTTTTATTTTTTTTATTATTATTAATTTTTTTTTTTTTTTAGTTTGGACAGTCCTAGTTAGACCATCCCTAGTTATTTTTTCCCATAATACACAATACTTTCCAGAATAATCTCATAAATCCATAATAACTTTCATAAATAATTCCATAATACAAACAACAAAAAATTATTTTATGACATTAAAACAAAAATTCTAAATGAACATCTCAGCTCTAAATCAAAGACCAAATTCCGAAGTAAATGGTCGGAATGAAATGGGAAAGAGCCAAAATCGAGAACCCGAAAATAATGGTAATCGAAGTGTAGTACATGGCTTTGCCAATGCTGGCATGACACCGACGCATGGTCGCTTGGTAATTTCTATCTCGCGGAAATTCCTGTTTGAAACGATGCACGTAATGGATGGTGTGATCGACCGCAATCCCAATGGTAATCGCCGCAATCGTAATGGTCATCATGTCCAGGGGAATCCCCAAAAGACCGAAACTGCCCAGGACGAGAACAACCGGGAAAATATTGGGAATAATGCCGATAGTGGCCAAAGCGAAGGAACGGAACAATATCAGAAACATGATCCAAGTCGCGAGGAACACCATACCGATGGTGAGTATTTGCGAGCGAAACAAACTCTGCAGCATGTTGTTGTAGAGCACGTACATGCCGGTCACCCTGACTTGATCCCGAGAAAACGCCATTTCTCCATAGAGCTTCTCGTTAATTTTCGCCAACAACTGGCTCCGGTTCAGATCCGTGTAAGATTCCTGAACCCTTACCACAATTCGTGTTTTGGAAAAATCTTCGGACATGTAGGGGGTCAGGACATCCTTTTTTAAATGGTCGGGCAGCAATCGCCGAATGACACCCAACATGAAATTGTTGACCGGTTTGCCATCGTTAATCTTTTCCAAAACCATGAGCATGGTGTCAAAGGAAAGCACCTTGCCGCTCTCCGGCAAATCATCGAGAAAAGTGTGAAGGTCGCGAAGTTTGGCTCGGTTCTTGGCCTTGAACCAATAGTCCTGTTCATCGCCTTCCAGGATGATCTCCAAAGGCGTTGTTCCACCTAATTTCTCGTCAATCACCAACATGCCCTGATGGATTTCGGTGGTGTCCTTGAAATAATCGATGAAACGATTCTCAACCGTTAAACGACTAATTCCCCAGACTTGCTTTGTGGACAGAGTTTTGCAAATTATAGCAGCCAGTGTTGGGTCGAAACTTAAATATATGCACTTAAGTGGAGTTTAAAGTACTTAAATAGATACTTAAAAACAATTCTGAAGAGTACTTTAAGTATATACTTAAATACATTTTTCGTGGAATTAACGGTACTTAAGTTACAAGTACATTTTTGTCTTGAACTTCCTAGAGTCGTCTAGAAATTGGAACAAATTTCAAAAGAACATTTATAATAAATATGAATGTAATATTATTTTAAATATTAATACTTTTGATATAAATATAAACTAAATATTATTTATTTATAATAATAATAATTTATTAATTTTTATTTCCCAGACCAACTGAGATGTCGGGGTCATACATTTAACCTGGTCGCACAAAATATAGTGATCAAGCATTTGTTAATGTTCCATTTCAAAGACTTTATCAATCCACCGTGTAAAAATTGCCAAAGCATATGGAATACGATAAATCATAGTAGAAAAGCCGCTGAGAAGTTTCTGGAAATTACTGGAAGGCCCCCGGTCGTACCATATGCTACACACTGGAACTCTCTTCATGATACAGTAAAGCCTGCTGTAGACATAGCTGATGCAGAAAAGTTATCCAGTGCCTGTGATCAACCTTAACTTCCGAAGTTAAAGCTGGTGAAGAACGATCTGCTTAAGAATTTTGTGCTTATTACAGATACCTTGTGCCATCCCTGAGATTCTTTGCAAGGCGAATTTTTTTTATCTTGGTGCTGTTCTACCAGTACTTTATGGTTTGGAGACTAAATTAAAAGGAATTTGGAATATCCATATTCTCAAGCACTCTTTGTCATTAGCAAAGGCCATTTTAGGTGGTTTGCTGGAACAGTTCTGGCATGTTTTCTCAATAAAACTAAATGAGAAAACCTTCAGTGAACTAGTCATATCTACAGTGAAATGAAGCGTTTCTGGAGGATTCGAGAGTTTAGTGTGCTAAAATAGGTTTGAAAACTAATATTAAGGAGACTCAATCGATTAAATTGGAAATAAAAGAGAATAAAGAGTTGATATTAGGCATGATCAAGATAGATCGAGTGGAAACTTTGCGTATATTTAGCTTGTATTACTTGCAATGATGGTGGATGTAATAAAACAGAATAGCCATGGCGCATGGTATTTTTTCTTAGCTGAAGAAAGTTTGGAAGAAAATGGAAAAGTCTTTGAATTAATTCAAATTAATTCAATGGAAAGTCTTAGGAGCCAGGGTGATGACAGTGGTCAGGTAGGATTCTGAAACATGGACACTTTAAAAGGCTGAAGAATATCTGCTAGGTGTTTTCTATTAAAATAAATCGTCAAAAGACTGTATTTTACACTCATTTGATTGACTGTATATCAAACAGTCGGCTATACGAAAAATCTGGTCCGACTCCAATTTTTAAGGCTATAATGAAATAAATTTTAAGATGGCTAGTCATGTTTCACGGATGAAGGATGCTGAAAGATAGAATGGGAAAATTCTGCTTTTCGTAAAGCCCTCTAGGGCCAAACTAAAAGCAGGGCGTCCTCAAATTGGTTGGAAAGAGGTCAAGATGAAGGATTTAAAGAAAATATTCACTTTATGGGAGGGAGTAAACAATGGGGCCCTGAACAGATTGAGGTGAAGGAGGAGTTTTGCTGGCCTTCAACGACTTAGTGCTGCATTGAATTCGCAGTAGTAGTACCACCCCTAAAGCTTGACTCAGCCATCTCAACCTTTCTTTGATTATAGCCGAAGGCAGTGGGGTCGAACCACAGTTTTTATACAGCTTATTGTTTATTTACTGAAAGCAAATTTTTAGCCACCGGTCCTCTTCCTGTTCCTCCTTTTATATATATTTTTTTTTTTTCCAGGCTTGCGGCCTGGAATATGCAATTTTCCATTGCAAAATATTAGAAATATGCAATTTACGTCAACGAAGGCGTGTCGACGAACCACGAGAGCAACGCAAAATCAGACTTGCAGCTGATAGAGAAAGTAAAAAAGAATGCGTGCCGAGGAACTACCAGAGCTACGCGAAACCAGGCTTGCGGCTGACAGAGAAAGTAGAAACCGAAGGTATATCGAGGAACCACGAGAGCAACGCGAAACCAGGCTTGATGCTGAAAGAGAAAGTAAAAAAAGAAGGCGTGTCGAGGAACTACCAGAACAACGCGAAACCAGGCTTGCAGCTCATAGAGAAAGTAAAAAAAGAATGATTGTCGAGGAACTACCAGAGCAACGCGAAACCAGACTTGATGCTGAAAGAGAAATTAAAAAAAGAAGACGTGTCGGCGAACTACCAGAGCAACGCAATACCAGGCTTACGACTAAGATAGTAAGAAGAGAAGGCGTGTCGCTGTATTACAAAAGCAATGCGTGTATAATCGCCTGGCATTCAAGTACTGCCCTTCCGATGATTATAGCTTGAGTCGAGATGTTCAAATCGGGACTATGTCTGAAATTTGTCCCTATTGCAAGGCATTGAAATTTAATGGCGAAACAATGGGAATGTGTTGCGCCTCGGGAAAAATAAAGCTTCCTCAACAGGCTGCACCATCGGAGCCATTGAATACTTTGCTTACAAAAATTGTTATTTCCGCTGACAAACCGCTTACTGCTGAACATGTGCGTAAACAAAATGCTCCAACTGTCATCGAAATGGCAATTGTTATGGTCGGTGATCAGTTCTCACCTCATTTATAGCCGAAACAATCAGTTCACAAGAATTGCTAATTCCGCTTTGAAATTATTTAATCATCCCAAGTTATTTGGGATGGCAAAGTATGGCAGCAATGCAAACTTATTTGCAGGGTCATGATCGAGACTTTCTCGTCCGCGTCCTGCTTGTCGTTGTCCATCACCAGGCTGACATGTTCGAGGAAGCCCTGCAGGTTCTCGAAAGACTCCAGCGCCTTCACCAGTTCCTTGAGGTTTTCCAGGCGGCCCGGCGCCTCCGGCGTCTTGTCGTTCTGCCACATGCCGGTGTAGCCGGACTCATCCAGGATGATTTCGGCCAGCTCCATGTGGGTCATGTCGGCGTCGCCGGCCATGCGGCCCCAGCGGGCGATGCCCTCGACCAGCTGGCGCAGGGCGCCGCCGCCCTTGCCCTTGATATGGCCGCCCTCGACTGCAAGCCGCGCACCTTCCACCAGTGAAACGCCATTTTCGCGGGCGATGCTTTGGATGGTCTGCTGCGCCTTGTCGCCAAGGCCGCGTTTCGGGGTGTTGACGATGCGTTCAAATGCCAGGTCGTCGTCGGGGGAAACCACGACGCGGAAATAGGCCATCGCATCGCGGATCTCCATCCGCTCATAGAACCGCGGGCCGCCGATCACGCGGTACGGCAGGCCGATGGTCAGGAAGCGGTCCTCGAACGCGCGCATCTGGTGGGAGGCGCGGACCAGAATGGCCATCTGGTCCAGCCCCAGCGGTGCCTGGCCGCGGGTGCCGCGCTGCATCGATTCAATCTCTTCGCCGATCCAGCGAGCCTCTTCCTCGCCGTCCCAATGGCCGATCAGACGGACCTTTTCGCCGTCGCCGGCCTCGGTCCACAGCTCTTTGCCGAGGCGGCCCTGGTTGCCGCGGATCACACCGCCGGCGGCCGCGAGGATATGGCCGGTGGAGCGGTAGTTCTGCTCCAGCCGGACCACCTTGGCGCCGGGAAAATCCTTCTCGAAGCGCAGGATGTTGCCGACCTCGGCGCCGCGCCAGCCGTAGATCGACTGGTCGTCGTCGCCGACGCATGACATCGGGGCGGAGGAGTACGTCGCAACATCGTCCGATGCCGCCGTAACCGTTCCCCCGGGCGATTCCGCACTCTCCGCTCCGGCGCCGGGCGTCGCGGTGTCGGGGCACCGAAGCATTCAGGTGCCGGAGGCCGGACTTGCGCTTGCCCCAACCACACCGGGTCGCGCGACCGCCACGTTCCGAGAGGTGCCCCGGGGCGACGTCGTGGTTGACGGCAAGGCACCGAACGGCGTGGTGACCCTAGATGGAGGGTTCACGGTTCCACAGGGCGACCTAGCACTCAGTGGATTGGCGCCAGTGCCAACGATTGAGTCGACGAGGGATGCTACGGTCCCGCAGGGCGGTCTCCAGATCAACGAGATCGAGGAAGCGGTAGGCGTTAACTTCGCGACGGCGTCCGACTATCTCGTGCGCGGCGGGGACCTCACAGGAGCGACGACCGGCCTAAGGAAAATCTGCATTTCGTTTTGGTTTGTGATGCCGGGAGCCAATGGCCGCTACGTCTTCAGAAACGATAATACCTCGTCTCAGGCTGCCGGAGTCTTTACTTTCCCATTTGGCTCGACAGTCGGCATGAGGCTCCGGCTCGGGACTCCAGCCCCAGGCGACATAATTGATGTGACGGTCAACGGGGCTCTATTCCAGCCGTCGTGGAATCACCTGGTCTTTTCCATGGACACCTCGACGGGCAGGACGGACGCGGATCAGCAGATCTACCTTAACGGGGAACGCGTAGAATCTGCGGATCTGAGCTTCGAGTTTTTCGAAGAGGATACCGCATTTGATTTCACAGGCGGTGACTGGCGGATAGCGGATGATGCGTGGACACCAGGCAATGGCTGGAGATCGGATCTGGCAGACCTGTATGTGGCGCTCAATTCAGCACCCGATCTGTCCGATCCCGCCGAGTTGGCAAATTTCTATTCCAGCGGCTGCTCCTGGCGTATCGATTAATGCAATTACGGGGATTCCAAACTTTTCGGCAAGTTTCATCGCGCGGAGAGCCTTGCGGTACCCTTCTGGGTTGTCCTGCGGCAAGCCCATGTACCGTTCCTGGTAAATGGTGTCGTATAGCCGTTGATCGGGCACGGGAGCGACGGACATGGCCACTTGGTAGGTATCCGGATAGCGGAAAATGGCGTTGAGGCTCATGGACCCTCCACCACTCCAACCCCAAATGGCAATGCGCTTGCCATCCACAAATGACCAGCGTGCGACCATGGCCTTCACTGCCGCAGCTTGATCCGCAGAAGCCAGGACCCCAATTTCCCCATAGACACATTTGCGCCAGGCTCTGCCACGGGGCGCGGGTGTGCCGCGGTTATCGATGCTGGCCACCAGGTAACCTTGCTGGGCTAGGTAATGGTGCCAAAGGCCTCGGTTCCCCTGCCAGCGGTCCAGAACGGTTTGGTTCCAGGGCTCGCCGTAGACGTAAAACAACAACGGATATTGCTTTTGAGGATCAAAATTCGGTGGCTTGATCAACCAGCCATCCAAGCTTACACCCTCGGCCACATCTACCCTGAAAAAGCTGGTTTCACCCAAAGACCGCTGCTGGAGCCGTTCGCGTAATTCGACATTGTCTTCCAAAACGCGAACGGTTTCGTGGCTCGGTAAGCGCACCAGCTCGGTGTGGGTCGGTTGATTGAATCGGGAAACCCGGTGAATGGCGAAACGGCCACCGGGCGCAATTTGGTAATCGTGCACGCCGGGCTGCGAAGCGGGTGTCAGCCGTTCTGCGTCACCCTTGCCGTCGAGCCGGCTGCGGTAGAGAAAACGCATGGTCGGCTGCTCCGGCGAGGCCAGGTAGTAGACCCAACCGCTGGCTTTATCGATGCGCAAGACCCGCAAAATATCGCGGTTGGCGGGGGTAGTTAAAAAAAAAACTTGTTGTCTTTTATTTAATAACAGCAAGATTCGGTAAAAGAGTGAAAAGAGTTTACTATCCCTTGTAACCAGGATAAAAGGGTGACAATAGCCTTTGCACATAATTATCCTATGCGGGGGTGAGCAGAAGGCGGGCAGATAAATTCTATTGGCGCTCCATAACATAATTAATGGTACTTTCTTCTATTCTCTAAAAGCTCGTATCCCAGGATATCAGAAAAAAAGAGAGAACAGTAACTCAATTCCACTTCCACTTTCAAATTTGGGTGTCCTAAAAGTTTTTTAATATCCCAAAGGACACCATCGCATTAAACATGTGTTCTTTATAAATAAGTTACTTTTCAAATGGAGTTCCATGTTTCGATCTTAACTGGAAAGCCTTTTTAACCTTACTTTGAAACTTATTCAAATAGTCAGGAATACATTTCGAGAGACAAGGGGCCAATTTAGAGAGAAACCTTAATGCTAAAATTTGTCGTTTTCAGTTCTAATCGGGTAAAACAATGATTGTAGACAGAAGAACCTATAATTGGTTTATACGCCTTTAAAGCAAGAACGCTTAAAGAACCCAAGTTTCAAGCCATTTTGAACAAATTGTTGCTTCTTCAACACCAATAAAACAAGAGTAAGGGTAATTTGTAAGAGTGGGAACTGAAAAAACTACTGCAAAGCTTAAAAAATTGTTGATTGTCGCCAAGCATAAGATGGCGTTTACAGTTTTTTGTCGATCCAAGTGCCAGTTTCTACTTCTATAAGTTATTCATACTCTTTGCCCTTCAATCTAAAATCTTTTTTAAGGAATTTCAATGCAAGAAATTAGTGTCACCTAAATATTGCAGTACGTAAGTAAGCACCCAAGTATGGTCTAAATCATTTAGAAATTTAGTAGCCTATGATCTCACTTACACCTTAGTAAAGAATTTTATCGGGAGGAAATTTCAGTCGGGAGATTTTCCAAAAAGTCGGGAGATCTCCCGATAAATCGGGAGGAGTGGAAGCAGTGTGTGGAACAAATATTTGGCGAAACGGGAAAAGGTGGAGCGGGTTTTTCCTTTGTCTGTTTTAGTGAATACCTTCCAGAGGGGTGTAGGTATAGCGTACAGGATACCAGTCAGCGCGAAAGTATTGCAGAAACCAGTTAGAGGAAAACGTTCATAACGAAGTTTCCTTAAAACAATTGAAGCCTAGGATACGAGGAAGGTAATTGACAAAACATGTGAGTCATCAAAAGACTGATAGTATGGCGAAGAGCTGTGTAGATCGAGAGGCTTGGATATGATATACGGTCCTAATAACGAGGATACCTTGGACTATAGCCTATTGTGAGTAATCGTCATGTTAATGAAAGAGATTAACTACCTATTTTCAAAGTTGAATTCTAGGCCCATATTACGGTGTTCATCAGATATGAGGGTAATCTCTCTAAAATATGTAGTTAGCTTGGTTTAACTTTTTATCATTAACAAATAAAGCAAGCGATCTACTTGATGCCATGATAAATAGACGCAGAGCAGTTCTTAGGATTGGCGGTGACCATGGAAAAATTATTTACCACACCCCCTCCTGACTCAAATATAAATAGAAAAGCTGAATCAAAATGAAAAATTTGATCAAATCGGGCAACCCCCCAGCCGCAACACCTTCCCCAGTCACGGTGCAGCTTCTGAGTCCCCTCCCCTGAATAACTCTGAATACAAGAAACAAGTTATTCCCGTTTTGGGGCTCGAAGCGTAATTGCTACACAGTAGAAGTGACAGCCTCCTACCTGGCTCCCGTATCAACATAAGTTTTGTCTCCTATACTGGAGGACTATTGCTATTGAGTACGTATATCTTAGTTCGCTAATGATTCCAGGGTTGACATTCCTTATGGGTGAGAATGTTTTCAAACAGTTCTACGGCCCGTTCGTCACCGCTTTGGCCTAACCAGAACAAGGCTTTTTTGCGGATTTGGGGATGTGCATGATTTTTTGCAACTTCAAGAAGGAGGGGAATGCCCTGGTCTGAAGGCAGTTGCGAGAGTGCAAATACGGCTTGTTCCTTCACGTTCAAATCGGGATCCTCTTCTGCGACTTGTGCAATGGTCTGTACCGCTTCGCTCCCGGCCATTTGACTCAACCAGAAAATGGATTGTTTTTTGACCACTGATTTGCCATCTGATTTTGCTGCCTCGATCAAGGTTTCCAGTCCAAGCCGCTCAGGTAATTGAGAAATAGAGAACACCACCTGTTCCAAAACCCGGTTATTTGCTTCTTTTTGAAGAAGTTCCTGAAGCGTTGCCAAACTGTCGGCACCGCCTTTTTGGCCAATCCAGAAAATGGCTTGCTTCCTTACTTCCATGATTTGGTGGTCATGGGCCAATTGTAATAAGCGTGTCCCGCTGTAGTCGTCCTTGCGCTGGCTAAGTACAAATACGGCATGAGCACGTTCGTCTTTGGTTTCGGCGTTAGCAAGGCGGTCCTCAATGGCATCCAGCGCCCGTTGACCACCGTCTTGGCCCAGCCAAAAGAGTGCTTGTTTGCGGACACCCACATCTCTGTCTTCCGTGATTAACTGCTCCAGGCGATCTAGGGCTTTTGGGAGTTTGGAGGTATAGAAAGCAAAAGTGACTTGTTCCCGCAGGCTGCGATCGGTTTCGGTTTCCAAGAGATTGTTGAGAATTTCAAAGCCGGGCTCTCCTCTGGCTTCACCGAGCCAAAAAATGGCGTTTCTGTGGACTGAGTCGGGGAGGTTTTCTTCGAGGATTGCCTGTAGTTTTTCATTCGCCAAATGGACACCATGTGCGGCGCTGCTCATCAAGGGAGAAATCCAATAACTGTTTATCAGATTTTAAAAATCAATTTTTCGCCATTTTATCAAGTACTATAATTCCTTATTATAGTACAACTTTAAAGAGCTTAAAGTTATAAAGAGGATCCTTATCCTCTTAACATCGTCCTTGTTCCAACGTCAAAAATTAAGTCTTCCCTGAAGGAGATGGAGAATGCCACAAGGAAGTATAGAAGGAAAATGGGAACTTGTGGGGAGGGTGTGAAGTAGGAGACTTTTAATATATTAGTATGGAAGAGGAGCGTATATAGAAGTTTTGGACTCAAGCGGCTGGGTGATGCGGTAAATTGTTATTTGTAATCGTAGTATACAAGATTCAAAAATAGTCAAGAAGAAGAACAACATATTCAATGGATCGACTCATACCTACTAATGCACATCATGCAATCTGTGTCCATAAGTTGGCATAGTTTGCTCTCAAACTACGTTTAGTCAGGGTGAACTTTCAAATGTTGCTGAGCAATTCCGAAAGGCTTTGCTGGATAAAATGTTTTCTAGGTTTGTAAGCCTCGCTCAGGTCACAACCGTCACGATTAGTTTGAACCTCATTGAAGTAAATGTATATCTCCCATGACTATCTTCTCTAAGTTGAGATTAAAACTCTCTCTCTTGTATACAAGAGCCGCTCTGAATATAATATGTTCTAGTTACTGAGCAGAATTCCGGACGAAAGAAAATAGAGCCGAAGATTAACTTTTTTTTCTTAGCAGGCAAATAAGACAATTTCTTGCCCCAAATATACGAATCAACCCTACTTTGTTCGTATCTAATGCTTTTGGAATTTCGATTTAAAGCATTTAACTTGCTCTCCACATTTTACATGTATGAGGATGCTCGCCAGAAATAAGTATTAATACCAAAATTAAAGAGTTCTGGTGATTGAACAATTTGTTTCCTTTTTTTCTTTTTCTAAGCCAGGTGACAACAGAGGGAAATGTTTTTTGTAGAGAGATCACCAATCAAGGCATCGAGTTTTAAAAAAATTATTATTATTATTATTATTATTATTATTATTATTATTATTATTATTATTATTAATAGGCGCAACAAAAAATGGACCTCTCCGGAGCTATTACTCTTCATGTAATTTTTTTTTGTATGCGAGTGCTTATATTTTTATCATCGTTTTCATTATCTTTAAATTTCTTCGGACTAGAATCTCCTGTATACCAATCCTGCTGTCCCGTGTACTATGCCAGGTGACAACAGCAGGAAAATTTTTTGTAAAGAGATCACCAATAAAGGCATTGAGTTAAAAAAAAAAAAAAATTGTTCAAAGTTAAATACCAAACACAATTTCACATCCTTTCAAATTGCCAAACTGCAGCACTGCAAAATCGCTACCTCTGGAGACACAACGGTGTATTACAATTGCATCCTATCTATCAACTAAAATATCTACTTATCTTTCCTTGTTTGCTGATATTCCTGGATATAAAACCCCCTGCGGTTTTGTCAAGACGCTACGACCGGATATAGCCGTAACTCCCGTTAAAGAAAACTCGCTCACAGTGATTGAACTCACAATTTGTTTTGAGACAAACTTGATCAAATCAGAGCAGTACAAAAAAAGCAAGTACAAGGATCTTAAAAACTACCTTATTGATCAAACTTTAGATCACAATTTAATAACTCTCGAAATTTCAACTTTGGGTTCTTTACCAAGGATTCTTTCGATTTTAAAGAATTTGGACGTCGATGCAAATAGGCTTATGTTGAAGTGTTCTGAAGTATCAACAAAGACTGAACTATTACTTTTTATGTAATTAACTTCTTTCTCTCTCTTCTTTTTTTTTCTTTGGTTTTATTGTTGCCATTGTATTCGTAAATATACTGATTAATCACTCCGCGAGGAGACGTTTGCCGATCTGGATCGGCTTGCGGTCTGCATCGGACCGGGTTCGTTTACCGGTATTCGCGTCGGAGTCGCCGCCATGCGGGGTCTGGCCCTTGCCCTCGACATTCCGTTGATCGGCATCAATGTATTCGATTGCATGGCAGCGGCTGCCAAAACCGTCGGACCGGCTCTGATCGTGCTCGATGCCCGCCGCGATGAGGTCTATGCGCAGCTCTATGCTGCTGACGGGACCGCCATCGGCCCGCCGTCACTCATGCCGGGACCACAGGCGCTTGAACTGGCGCAGAAGCACAGTGCAACCCTGGTCGGGCCAGCGTCTTCAAAGCTGGCCTCGGAGGATGCCGCTCAAGTGCCGACGCAGGATGCGCCGGCAGCGGTCGATATCGCGATCCTCGCCGCACTGGCCGCCCACCGTGATCCGTCGGAAAAACCGACACCGCTTTATCTGCGAGCTCCTGACGCCAAACCGCAGGACGGTTTCGCTCTGCCAAGGCGGGAAGCATCATGAGCGGACCGTCACTGTTTCGCCGCGCGGCGGATTTCGAAATCATGTCGCTGACGCCGGAGGACTGCATCGATGCGGCCGACCTGCATGCAGAGGATTTCCCCCGTCCGTGGAGCGACGGAGAGATCAGAGCCCTCGTCCATCAAGACCCGGTTTTCGGTTTCATGGCCCGGCGTCCCGGCGGCCTCAGGGGCGGTGCCCCGGGCGGGTTCGTCCTGGCGAGACTGGTCGAGGACGAAGCCGAAATCCTGACGATAGCCGTACGACGCCGGTTCCGTCGTAGCGGCCTGGGTTGGCGACTGATGGTCGCGGTTCTCGGACACCTGCGCGCCGAGGGCGCTGCGTCGCTGTTTCTCGAAGTCGACGAATCCAACGCAGCAGCGCTCGCGCTCTATCGCAAACTGGGTTTCGAACACGTCGCCAATAATGGGATTTTTAAAGGATTCCGACCAATCCAATTAACCTAGTTGTAAAGGACACTTCCCAAGAACACAAGTCATTCAAGTAGTCCAGTTTCTAACTGACTCTTTCAAAAATACAGTTGGGTATACTCTTTTCACACGTTTCATTTCGATCATTCTGAAGATTGTACTCTGAGGAGTGTTAGCAGAAAACAGCTTTTAAGTACACGAAGTTTTCGCTATTTCGTGCAATATTAAGCCAATTGTATGTAATCTATAAACAGAAAATTATTAAATTTGAGGAAACATATACTGAAAAAGCAATTAAATTACTCTTACTGAAATTCGCTTGTCTTTGAGAATAACTCAATCGATTAATGATTTACACTCATGAAGAAAATAAGGAGACGACCTTACCCCCCTTTCCTCGAAGTATCCGCAACTGACCATCATGCAACAGCAAGCAATCAGTGACTAAGAAAACAATTTATATAAACCTTTTTGACCGCTTTTGTTTTGAACTCGCTCATACCCGTACTCCTTTTCATGAAGGAGAAATTATTAGCTCTGTGATAAAAATTGAAAGTAATTAGAAAGGGCAGCATATCATATTTATACGATTTTCAAAGCAAATTTTATTTCAATGCATTGCGACTGGTATACAAGTAAAATAACTGCAGTCGTGTGGTATTATGACGATATTCTTTTTCTTTCCTTTATTTCTGTACCAACTGAGCTACAATCGTGGACAAAAGTAATGTAAACTTAAAAAACACTACTTATTTAATCATTATTTTCAAACAATTCATTCCAATAATATATATAAAATATGTTATGTTATGTTATGTTATATTATATTATGTTATATTATATTATGTTATATTATATCATATTATATTATGTTATATTATATTATATTATATTATGTTGTATTATATTATATTATATTATATTATATTCGATCGGGAAGAATCCCATCGTCGCGCCATACTCTGGAGCCATGTTGGCGATGGTGGATCGATCCACCGCCGGCAAAGCCACCGCACCTGGACCGTAAAATTCCACAAACTTACCGACCACTTTTGCCGCTCGGAGCATTTCCGTAATGGTCAGCGCCAAATCCGTGGCCGTCACGCCCTCGCGCAACGAACCGGTCAAATGCACCCCAACCACATCCGGAGTCAAGAAATAGACCGGCTGGCCCAGCATGCCGGCTTCGGCCTCAATACCACCGACGCCCCAGCCTACGATTCCCAAGCCGTTGATCATGGTGGTATGCGAATCCGTTCCCACCAAGGTATCGGGATAATAGACACCACCCGCTTCCAAGACGCCTTTGGCCAAATATTCCAAATTGACCTGGTGCACAATCCCGATCCCGGGAGGAACCACCTTGAAGGTGTCAAAGGCCTGCATCCCCCACTTCAAGAATTGATACCGTTCACGATTACGCTGAAATTCTTTCTCCAAGTTCTTCTGCATCGCGTCCTCGCTCCCGGCAAAATCTACCTGCACGGAATGGTCCACCACGAGATCCACCGGCACCAAGGGCTCGATGATTTTGGGATCCTTCGAAAGGCGTCCGACAGCGGACCGCATGGCCGCTAAGTCCACCAACAGAGGGACGCCGGTGAAGTCCTGCAATACGATTCTGGCGACCACAAAGGGGATTTCCGCCACGCGATCGCCTTTCGCCTGCCAGTTGGCCAAAGCGCGCACGCTGTCTTCGCTGACCCGTTGGCCATCGCAATTCCGGAGTACGGACTCCAAAACCAAGCGAATACACACCGGTAGGCGCGATACGGGCCCAATCCCGCCGGCCTCCAAAGCCGGCAGCGAGTAATACTGGCCTTTTGAGCCGTTCCCTAAGTCAAAAGTCTGTAGCGATCCGAACAAGGCCCGGTACGCCTGACTGTGTGAAAATGATCCTCGTTTCCGGACGTGCATCTGCCTCTTGGTGGGCAGCCACCAAAGCGTCCATGGTCTCAATATCAAGTAAATTTTGGGGCGGATTTTCAAGAATTACTCTCGATAGCCAGGATTCATGTTGGATCCGTACATTCATCGGTACCACCTTGTTGTCCTATAGATTCAAACCAGAACCATCCGTATTCTAAATGATATCCAAGGCTTTCGGGATGAAATGACTATGGAATTTCTCAACCCATGCCACGGGGCTGGCAAAGGCGCAGCCTACAAACGTTCGACGATGTTGCGAACGGCTTGAAAAATGCCGATTTGCATGGCGTGGGCCGCAATTTGATGGCCCATGTGGATGGCGGTTACATGGGGCATGTCGCAAAGCATGGCCACATCGTCCATTTTAATGCCACCGGCCAAATGGTTAACCATTCTGTACTTTTCCGATAAACGCAGAGCTTCCGAAAGTTTCTTGAGTTGCTTTTGCTTGGTCGGTCCATCGGATCCTGCCAAAATATCCCTTACCAAGAAAATAACCCCTGCCACATTGAGCTTGGCCGCGGCTCGAATTTGATCGAAATCAGGCAGGATCTTCAGAAAAACCTGCGTTTGTCGGTTGTCAATGTTGTTGATGATCCCTTGAATTTCGGAGGTGAGTAAGGCCGCATCCAGGCCTGTATCTGAAAATTGACCCTGACGCCGGTCCGCACAAAGCACCAATTTATGAGGGCGTATGCTGTTGATCTGGTGAAGAATATCCTGGTGAGGGGAAGCTTGGAAATAAAACTCTGTTTTGACCAGCTTTGCCAACAAATCTGCATCTTGCTCTTTGAGGAACCGTCGATCAATACGGGAATGCGCCGCGATGCCCGTGGCCCCGGCGACTTCCGCTAGTAAGTCGGAGTGAATTGGATCTTTGTTAATTTGGAACCAATTTGTGATGGATTTTGTAACTTCAATCAGTTTTTCTGTCAGTGCATCTAATGTTGGTGCTTTTAAAATTGCTGCAGTATCATCCGCAAACATAATTGTTAATGCAATTTCAGGAGTAGATTTAGGGAGATTATTTATATATATTAAAAATAAATGAGGTCCGAAAATTTAACCTTGCAGTACACCAGTATTATTATTCGATTTCTTAGACGAATATTCACCATCAATATCTACCATAAACCTTCGATTATGTAAATATGATTTGATTAATTTTAAAGATACTCCTCTTATTCCCGTATTTTCAAGTTTTTAAATAGAATTTTTTTATTAGAAAATACTGAGATTGTAACAGTCAAGTTTTGGCTTATAGTAATAAGAAGAAACTTCTCCACACAGACACTATAGGACCTTTTGCAAGTAAAAGCACGCCACGATAATCCTTTCAGGGTCCATCTCTCCTCGCCCTTACTCCTTTGCCATAAACTTTCTGCTTTCTTCGTTATCTCTGAAGTGCTCACTGTGCTGTATAGTCAACTGTTCTTTTAAATAAGGGCAAGCACTTTTCATCGCAACACACTTCTCAAATTGGTCTTTGTTGGGATTAAATAAAAAAAATAAGTTTTTTAACGGAAAGTAAGGAGCAGTATTAAAACTTATAAGGAACAGAAATCACTTCGTATATGAAAGGGGCTGCATCCTCATCAACACCCCGCTCTTTACGCTACTAAAGTTTGAATCTTTCCCGCAACTCTACTTTTTAAAACAGTAAAACTTTGGCGTAAAGAGTGGGGCGTTGATGACGAAGCATCCCCTTTCATATACGAAGTAATTTCTGCTCGTTTTAAGTTGTAATTTCGCTTCTTCCTTTCCGTTAAAAAAAAAACTTTTTTTTTCATTTAATTTCTGAACATCTTTGAATCTACTGTATTTGTGACAAGCTTTATGTATTCAAACTCGATGCCGTTTGATAAGAATCGCCCTCTGCCTGCAGAAAAAATCTACTTAAAAACGACGATAAAAATTTTTCAAACGCGTTCTACCTAAAACTACAAATCCCATGCAAAGCCTCAAGGCAAGCCGTCCCAATCAATTCACAAGCAGGACTAATGCAGTATTGGCTAATCGAAGCCTGACTACAAAATGGCTGTCAAACAACCTCTTAACCCTAAAAGCAGATCCGATACCCCGCAACAAGCTGTAATGTTTCTTTATTAGTTAATCATGTTTTCAGTTATATACAAAATCCCTCTATTCAATACCATGAGAAGTGATACCAAAACTGAGCTCATGTTTATAGGAACTCAAGCATCAAAAGAGAACAGTTCTCTTCTTACTTTAACCGTAGGAGAGTCGAGGACTAATTCAATCTAAGATTCAATTAGAGATTTAGGTGTATGGTTTGATAGTACCTTCATCACGTCGCATGTAACGGAAATGTAAAAAATCCATTCTTTTGTCTCCACAACGCTCGGCAAGTTAACAAATACTTGTCCAAAAAGGACATATAACGACTAATTCACTCCTTCATTACTAGGAAGCTAGATTAGTGTAATTGTCTGCCTGACTATTTAGTGTCAAAGCCGTGGCGTGTTCAAAGCAACATGAGTGTTGTATCGTCTACCACCTTTCTTCCTTAACACATCCGTGTTATATATTCGATACAGGCTACCAATAACGTTCAAATTAATTGCTGTTTTACAAGACAAGACAAAGTTTAGCACCGAAAGTGTCTCCTGAAATCAAAGTACCTTGGCAATATTGTGCCAGGGGGGATTTTATCACTGATCAATAATCAGATTCTCTACGCAACCAAAACCTGCTCTGTTGTCGTTCAAGCCTGCACGTACAAAGAAGTGTAAGTAATCATGAGGTCCCAGGTTCGAATCCGGTCAGCGCCGTTTAATTGCAAGCTATTGTGGTAATGCTCCACTCTTTAAGAATTATATATAATTGCAATGTGTCTGCTGAGAATATATATATATATATATATATATATATATATACATGTAGTTTAGTGAATAGTTTAGTGTAGATGTAGTTTAGTCAATAACTCGATGTTGTTTTACAGTTATATGATACATTTTAATATATAAGCAAACAATTAGATATCCGGAGCAGGCATCGATGTTTTTAAGTACAATGGAATATGCTACCCCTAGAAAATAGGAAAGTGTAACGCTAAGAAGCTGCAAATGAGAGTGGTACAATTTACTTACACAGTAAAACAAATTTTTACAACAGTAGTTGCTGCCATTGGTCTACAACAAATGTTTATTTGATAAAGCACTGCTACTACTTCAGAACCATAACAATGACAAAAACCACCATAACTACTAACACACTAGCACCACTTCTACCACCACTACTACTACTACCACCACTACTACCACCACTACTACTACTTGTTACAGCTGCTGCTGCTACTACTACTACTACTTGTACTACTGCTACAACCACTACTACTACTACTACTACTACTACTACTACTACTCTTACTACTACTACTGCTGCCACTGCTACTACTACTACTACCACTACTACTACTACTACTACTACTACTATTACTATTACTACTACTACTATTACTACTATTACTACGACTACTATTACTACTACTACTACCATTACTACTACTACTATTACTACTATTACTACTATTACTACTACTACTATTACTACTACTACTACCATTACTACGACTACTATTACTACTATTACTACTATTACTACTACTACTATTACTACTACTACTACCATTACTACTACTACTATTACTACTACTACTACTACTACTACGGAAAGGACAAAGTTTGAAAAGGAGTCTTTTCAATATCATGTTGTTTACCAACAGCTCATAGGAGTTTATGTCATTCAGGTCTTAGAAATTTGCTTCAGGCCACCAAGTCTGATGAGTTATGTCATTGCTGAGTTCGCAAAACATAGCTCTGAATCACAAGCATAGACAGCTCCTTTCATTAGTTTGTTAACATACTGCAGTGTACCATCGCAAAGGTTTCGTACAACACGATATTTTGTAAGTCAGGTGCAAATTCGTTGGTGATTTGCATGTCTCAGCAGATTTCTAGCCATGGAATAAAAAACGCATAATTGTCAATTACAAACGGAGTTCTGAAAAGGATTTGCTGGGCCCAAAATCTATGATATAAGGATTGTGTAACTTTAAAATTTGAAAAGTGGGCTACTTATTACTCAACAATATTGACAATACTCACAACTACAATCATAATGAGGCACTTAATTCTTTTATACCCCTGGGAGTGAAATAAAGGGGCCGGGTGAGTGGGCAGTAAAACTTCTTAATGTATTACTGGAAAATTTCTGTGTTTTATTCCGAAATGTAGCCGTTTGCCAATAAAGAAAAATTAATTGCCAGCTTTTTGACTAGCTGGTTCATCAAACTTGTAGCTCGTTTTTTTGTTACACTTCACTGTGAGCTTTTCTTAGATGTGATACGGAGAGAAAACCGAGGTGGTGCTACCCAGCATCACGTGAGGTAAAATGGGTGGCTGCTCGGGCCCGGCTCCGTTTGTTTTGTTCAGCGTGCCCTTTTGATCTTCCTCTAAAACCTTCTTTGACGTAGAAAAGTTCACGGTAAACTTCAGTATAATTACAATAGTAACCTGCGGTCTACGGGGGCCTTTCGGGTCCGCCAGGGTATTTTGTGGATCCGTTGCATATCGTGAATCGGATCAAATAACAATATTTGCAGATTCGGTGGCATCCCTTTCCTCAATATCTTTTTTGTTGCCATAATTTTTTTTAGTGCTTGAGACGAGCTTCCTGTTCCAATCCAACGGCCGTTCTGTTTTAACAAGTTGTCTTAAAAAAAGAATTAAGATAAAGATTTCAAACTTTAGCGTAAAGAGTGAGCAACTGAGGCAGCCCCCTTCATATACGGAGTAATTTCTGTTCGTTTTAAGTTTAAATGTTGTTAAATACTTTCAGCTGAAATAAAAAAAAAATTTCATTTTGTTTTCTGGTCCTTTTTTAAATCCTGACCAGACCTAACTAAGATTTGATGTGAGCTATCACTCCCACAAACCCCGATTCTGATTTCTTGCTGTTAAACTGCATGTTTTAATAATTGTAAATTGATTGGTGGTGTTCTGCTTTCTCAGTTTTTCTGCCCACGAATTTAAATGTTAGAGTGTAATCAAACTTTTGAGCAAAATTTGAATATTTAATCAAAGTTTCCGATGAAGAGTAATTTTGTTGAAGAAGTCCTTAATAATGTTTTCACTACAAAAATTCGAGCGGATGAAAAAGGGATATTATTGTTAGCATCTATAAAACTTATGTAAGATTTTTCATCTTCTACGTGGCTGAAACCAACGCGGCCTCTAAAATCTCTAAGGCCCTCTGTTGTTTACATACATTGAAACATTGTGTGTAAATACGGAAATATTGCCATTTCAAATCAATGAATACAAAGCTCCTGCTATCAACTGCCTGCCCCCAAGATATTCCATGGCGAGGCTCATGATGCCCCCCTCACCTCTTCCACCTCTTTTCTGTTAGGTAAGCGGATATTATATATGTTTTGCAACACTATTGTTGCAATTGGAGTAGCACTATTACTCTCTTCCCCAGCTAGCAAAAATAAAAAAAGGGGCAGACCTAAATTTTTCCAGGAATCTAGAGGGACATCCTCGGACGGAGCTGACGAGCATAGTGACGGGGGGGGGACCTGGAAAGCTGGATGAAACCATGGACAAGTCCCAAAATGGAAACATTTCCTTCCTTGACATAACTGCTAGAGTCCTACATGGGGATACACTTCCACCGTACTTTTTATCATGTCACTTGACTATGTTCTACACATATCAGTAGATGACCGTAAAGAACTTGGATCAATGCTAGAAAAGTCAAGAAGCTGCAGACACCCTGCTATCAGGCTGGGAGATGTGGATTACGGTGATGACCTCGAAATTATGGCCAACAACATACTGAACCTTATCTATCTCCTGCATTGCATTGAGCATGCTGTGCAAGAAATTGGACTTCATGGTAATGCTGAAAAGACTGAGGTCATGTTGCACAATATGAATGGTGAAGTTTTTTCACTTGATGGAAGTGTCATCGAACAAGTACTCAATTTTGTTTATCTTGGAAGCAATATCCAGTCAAGCAAAAAAGACATAGAAATTCAAAAAGGAAAAGCCTGTTTAGCTCTCAATAAATTAACAGACATCTGGAAATCAGACTTATCCACGAGAAACTTTTTCTGTGTGGCAGTCAAATCGCTCCTACTGTACGGTTCATGCAATGATCATACAGCAGGAGCAGAGACTAGATGGAACCTACACACAGATGCATAGATGCTCAGAGCAATACTCAACCTCCCTTGGCAGAATAACCCTTCTAAAGCAAAGCATCATTATGGTCACCTTCCACCAGAGACAACAAAAATCAAAGGGAAAAGACTCTCTTTTGGTAGTCATTGTTTTCACAGCAAGAACGAAATCATGAGTGATGTATTATTGTGGCAACCCAGACATGGCAGTAGCCCTATTGGTCAGCTAAGAACAACATGTATAAAACAGCTGATGGATGCCACAGGTTGGTCTCTTGATGATCACACAACAGCTAACCGAAGAGCTTGTTAGATGATTTCGTTGACGATTACAAAACTACGATTCGACTATCAGTGTATATGACTGATTATTTTGTTTGAGAAATTTCTCTCTTGGAAAAAGGAAATTTGATTTCTTCTTTTCTGGTTACTTAAGTTCTCTTGAGGTCTGATGGAATCTCGCAGATCTAGATTAGCCTTTCACATGCACGTCGTAGGAGCTCGTATTTTGAGTTGCAACTACGGTGTTCTTCACAAGCGTTTATTGCTTGTGATTCGTGAAATTTATTGGGGAGTTGGGGTGAGGAAAATAGTGGTGGTAACTGGGTTCCTACGTCTTCCTTTCTGATATAGAAGAAATAAAAGAGTCGGGGGGTTGTAAAGCATTAATGAACTGAATACTAAATAAAACTTAAATATTGACATAATAGCCCTGGGTATTCATTTTCATCCTCCCACTAATGAATTTTAGAAAAATCTCCGAGCTCATTCTTTCATTTTAATTCTGGCTTTCCACGTGGTAATTTAGATTAACCCGTTAGCTCGGGGGTGAGGAAGAGGCACCCAAATCAATTCAAATGGTTTACATATTTCTTGGCACGATCGAATTCCCGACTTTTTGTAACGAAAATAGTTAGCAAATGCCATACTTGCTTCTGCTATGGTAAGAAAGATGTTGCTTGCCACAACGTGCTTGTTTCGAACTTTTTCAGCCCCCTCCTCCCTCAACAGAGTCCGACAGAGATTTCTGAGAACATGTTTCAGTAGCTGATGCTGTAGTACTTTGAATTAACACCCCTCCTATAAACCTCCGCTCCTTGTTAATGATTAAACTTTATGTCAAAGGCAACATTTAATGAGAGCGTGCCCCCCCCCCCCCCCCCCCCCCCCCCCCCCCATCCCTCTCTTTTTTCCCCCTCTTACAAAACTTTTGTTTTCGTGGGTATAGCATAGTCTAAAGAAATAAAGATTAAAACAGGACCTTCCGCAAGGTCTTGGGGCCTGCAAAAGAGCCACAAGAAAAAAATCATATAACCCAAGCCTGCATGGAAAACATTTGTAAAACAATGGAGAAAAAAAGAGGATCATTTTGGCAGTACTATATTTGATAATATAATAATGTTTATTTTATAGATCACCTTTTTAAAGTTATGGTATGTGTAGTGCCTGTAAGAAGCATGTAAAAGAAGAATCAAGGTGTAACGTGGATCATTCTCTATTTCACAAATCTACTCAGGTTAAAATACAGCGGAACTGCGTGATACTAATTGAGAGCTCCCAGAGTGAGGCTAAGTACCGATTAGGAGGCTAATACAGAACACAACACTCATTCCTCCCCTCGAAAAAAACACAAATTACCTGAAAACCGAAAATACTTGAACTCTAGTTAGCGTGATAATTTGCCATCCATTGAGGGGGCGATGGTTACGAAGAACTCTGCAGCATTACAGCATGCAGGGGTTGCTTTTCTGTACTTTGTCTTTTGTTACTACACCTTCCTGCACTCTTATCTGTTGACTGGGTCCAGTTGCTCAAATCCCATTCCCCCCTGCCCTTAACCATCAACTGCTTCTTGGTTTCTTCAGTCCCCTGGTTTGAATGGTGCAACATGGGGTGATGTGAGAGTTGGTCCAATCCTGAATAAGGACATGACCAAACCACATAGCTTCCTCCAGGATTGGTTGCCCCCCATCTTTCACCTGGTCCCTCCATATTGGCTTCTCCCCCATTGTGCTTGAAGGGAATCTCCCCATCTGCCCAAAGCCCAGTCGATTAGGTTGCATTCACTTTACCTTAACAAAATCAACTTATATTTGAAATAAAAGACTAAAAGATTACAACTGTTGAAAGAAAGTAATAGTTGAAGTTGATAGTACAATAGTAGTGGTGAGCTGCTATTCATCAATGGTGAAATAGGAATAACTTCCTGATGTTCTGTTTGTGTGTGGTTCTGTTTTCTGTGCTGTTCTGTGTTTTGTGTTGTTTTATGTTCTGTGTTGTCCAGTGTTGTGTGTTGTTCTGTGTTGTTTTGTGTGTCCACCTATTCATGATTTGCTAGTCTGTGTATTACCTTGTTCAGTGTTGTTGATGTCTGTGGCCATCCGGTGCCGGTCTCCACATGAGCTCTGCTGCTATTTATCAATGGTTAAATAAGAATAACTAGCTTTCTCCTTCATTTCTTTGGCCGCTTTGCCTTTGGTAGTTCATTTTTTGCTCTTTGCAACTATGTGCACCCTCGTAACCTTGTATTCCAAACCGAAGCAGTCATAAGCAATAGAAAACAAGTAAATTGTACTTGAAATTGAATGAAGGTATGGATTTCATCACGTCAAATTTAGCTTTGTAAAAAATGAATTGGATACCTGTTAGATACGCCCTTGTCTAGAGGGACAGCAGATTTGACACATGCAATAACAAATAACACTGAAAATTAAAGGTTTGAGTACAGTTTTTTTAAGAGGCGTTGTTTTAAAATTATTTCAATGTTTGATCATGCACGCCATAAAACAGCAGTATTTACACATCCACAAATATTGCACGAAATAGCGTAAACCTATTTTACTGAAAAGCTTTTTTCGTCTGACACTCCTAGGAAACAACCACCTCGGGTTTCAAGGACCAAAAACACCACTAAGCAATGTGACTCTGCCATAGGGTAGCACTTGCATGAGAACCCAGACTGTGCCAAAGTGTACACGGACGATTGCTTCCGTATTATAGGAAAGGCAAGGTCTGCATTTCATGTGGCCATTGTGGAGTCAGTCCACATAAAAGCAAGAAAACCTTTGCTATGCAGACAAAAAGAATTCGTTTTCTCGCTAGGCCTGTTCAAATTCTGGTATTCTTGGGAAGATGAAGTGGCACACACATGTCTGTGATAAGTTTTAATTGCAGAAAAGAATAGTGCTGCTGGTGATTGCATGGCTCAAAAGACGTGGTAGAAAGGTCTGGGGGAGGCCCATTTGAATGTGAATGGGTTTGAGTGCTCCAGATTCCAAGTTTAAAATTACATACTTGCAAGCTCAAATAGAATTGCAAAGATGCAAGCTATGGTTACCCTAAAGAATGGGAGACTAAACACTAACCTTGATGTTGAGACCAAAGGGGGCTGTAGTATTTAGTGTGTCGATCCAAAGTCTATCTCTGTGTTTTGGATCGCGAGGATCTGCCTTATCTATTATCATAACCTCCACATCCTCTTCCAACCCCTTATGCCCTAAAGTCAGGAAATGTTAGTGTAGTTCCCTCTGCAAGCATGCGTCTCCCCTTTTGGCCTCATGTTGGTTCCCCTTATAATTGTTCCAGCGATAGTGCCATGGGGTGGTTGTTTCCCCAACATAATTCTTTTGACAAAGCCGACACCCAATTAAGTAAATAATGTTGGAAGAGTTGCAGTCTAACTTGTAATTAATTTGAAAGGAGCGTTGCTTACATTGAAAATATTCTTTTTCCACAATATTAAGACAAGCCTTACATACACTTACCCATACACTTTGTGCAACCCCTTGTGTTACTTTCAATAGGTAGAGTTCTAGATCATACTATATAATTGCCTTTTTAATGTTTTTTTGGCATACAGTAAAGTATTTGGGGTTCTGATTTAAAAACCTGACCTAGTAGGGCATCAGTATATACATATATGTAACAGATCACTATTGTTAAAGTCTCTTTTTCTGTGCTGGCATGGATTGAACCGCTAACATGGTCTGGCTGAGCTAGCATGATTTGGGCTGACACCCAATTAAGTAAATAATGTTGGAAGAGTTGCTCATCAGCAGCAGCAGCATCACCACCATCACCATTATCATCATCATTATCATCATTATCAGTATCACCATTATCATTATCATCTTCATCATCATTATTATCATCATCATCATCATAACCATTATCACCATTGGCGATTTCTTCATTACCATCAATACTGTCGTGTTCAGATACTGTTTACACGAGTACGGATACGATTGTGTCCGATCCCGACACCCTACTCTACAGTTTTTAGATGGGATTGGATCCATTTGGCTCCAGAGCTCACACTGGGATAGCTACTTTTATTGTTAGAAATGCACTAAAGCAGAACGTTAAAAAATGAACTGTAGGTGGTTATAGCTATCGGGTCAATATTGGGGCCAAAACAGAACAAGAATGGAGATGAAGTCAAATGTAACTTGCAATGGTAGTTGTTGCTGCCCCGATTTCTATCCGTATCGCTTTGGATCAGGTCCAAAGCGTTTACACGAGACCTCTTCGGGATCGGAGCAAGCTCGGATTCGCCAGGTCCCGTGTAAACGCAAGGTCTATCTTGGCTTCGGTAAGGATTGGAATTCGTACCCGTATGTATGGAGAGATTGAAGGATGTACCAGTGTAAACAGGGTATATCCGTAAAAACAGGTTAAGCCAGTATACACATGGTATACTAGTAAAAACAGGGTATACCAGCATAAACAGAGTGTACCGGTGTAAACATGGTGTACCCTCAAAAAGGGTTTTTCCGTGTAAACAGTGTGTGCCAGTGTAAACAGGGCGTGCCAATAAACACAGGGATATATCAGTATAAACAGAGTATATCAGTATAAACAGGGTATACCAGTGTAAACAGAGTGTACCAGTGTAATCAGAGTGTACCCGTGTAAAAGGGTCTACGAGTGTAAACAGGGATTACCGGCGCAAACAGGGTGCGCCTGTGAAAACAGGATGTGCCCGTGAGTTACTTCTTAGCTACCAAAGTGACCTTCCTCCCGTCTTGTTTTACGTCGAAAGCCTCTGTGTATCACTTACACTGGTAAAGTATCGTTTGGTTATAATAGGGTGAGCAGAATTTACAAAAGGGTTTGTTTCATTAGTAGAGTAGGATACGAAAGAATAGGATATGGTATGAAATATAGCAGGAGTAGGGTAGTAGAAGGCTAGAAGTAGGGAAGAGCAGCCATAAAGTTATGTTAACGAATAATGGAATGAAGACACAATTTTTTGTAGAATTAAATTATTCATGTTATTTAAAAGTCCCTACCTTCTCAAAAAATGTCATGGAATGTAACTTACGTCATGTACCCTTGACGTAAAAGTCGCGCCTGCGCAGCAGGAAATACATTTTAAACTTTCAATGGAGTAAACAGAGAAATGGATGTTATTCAATTTTGATTTAATTCTCTCTCGTTGTAAATTAGGTCAAATAATAGAAGAGAATAGAAGACACTTGCTTAGCAGATTATGTCACGTATGGTAGAAATATAATTGATTCTAAGAAAGTGTACCCAAATATTTTTAATCGTGATTATATCTCTTACAACCTCGCTAGTACTTTAATGTTTATGGACATGAACTTCTTAAGCAAAATAGATAAGTCCACACTAGAAATGTTTGGCGAAGTTTTGTTTCTAAACTTTCATGAAGCGTCAAAGACTGACACACAATTTTGACCTTGCACATCAAGAAAAACAGCCTTGCTCTCCAAACAAGTTCAGTTTGTGTACAGTTTAGATGCTAGAGATAGCATCACGTTTACTCATGAGGTAAAAATCGTGGCAAATTTCTAAGTTGCGGGTTTGATCCCCGGTGGTGACATATTTTCTATTTCTCTCGTGTTCTCTTCAAATTTCTAATTGCAAGACTTAGAAATAACCATAGAAACAAAATATACAGAATGATGATGATGATGATGATGATGATGATGATGCCACTTCTGCTGCTGCTGCTGATACATAATAAGGCTTACTATCTTGTGTTGCATTACAGAGACAGGATATAAAATTCAAAGCTGGCCTCTGCGTTCTCTTTTACTGTCAAGATCATTACGAAAGAGAAGAGATTTTCACTAATTAAGTTTTTTCAGGCAGTCAAGGTTAACAAGAGACTTTAACAAGAGACCCTATTGAATCAAAGAGTCTAAACATCACTTCTGATTCATTAGTAACCGTACTCTAAACCTTTAATATCTTCTCTTATTTGTTTCTAATAGATCATTTAGTTTTGTTTACGTTTATATATTAATATACTTCAGAAGTGCTTAAACTGCTGCTTAGATCATCATATTGTGGCGCTAATATTAAAGTCTGCCTGTCATACAATGTACACTTCTTCAATTGAACCAGTTTGTTAGCACAAGGATTTTCTTAGTCACAATTTTCACTGTTTTATTCATCAGCTGCTCTCGGCACAGATTCGTTTAAGATTCAGAATGATGAGCTTCCCAATGACGTAAGCTTTGACATGTTATGATATACTTTTCTATTGCCAGGAGGGTAAACATCAAATATTTATTAGTCAAGGGAGTACCGTAAGAATTCCATTTGCAAATACTTTTTATGTCTTGAATCTTCAACTCAGCAATCATTTGAAAATCATACACAGGTGTACCGGAATTTTCTCGGCCCAGGCCCTACGTTTTATTTGTTTAAAAACATTGAATTGTTTATTTTAGTCTTCCCAAACCTGTTTTTTAAAGACACTAGGGAAATAGGAAATATGTGTACATCGGCGTTGTACTCGATGATGCCTTCTACTCTAAGTGAAGGAAACATTTTCTTCTCAAAAAGCTAACCACAAAGGCCTCCATATTCCCTCAAAAACATTTAAAGAAACTGATAAGATACCAAATCATTGTGGAAGCTCATGATTACACTCCCTTTAAAAAGGTGAGTAATACCCTACTATTCTTAACAATAAGCTATCGATTCCACAATATTCACTGTAAAGCCTCCCATTTTCCCTATTCCTTTTTCTCGTTGTTTACCGGGCCTGGCCAGAAGCGGAAATGACGTGCGGAGAAACAAGGACTCTTGCTTAACCGGACATGGCCCTGCCAGCCACGTGATGCTACCACTATACGACCGTTACTTTTAAAAAAATCAATACCTGGCCAGCTAGAGAAAAGATAGCCTTGGATGAAACTGATCAGTATATATAGTTGGGAAACACTAGGGGTACTGATTAGATTTTTTCCCGAAAACCAGGCGATACAAAATGCAAAAAATCTTACTCTGGTAAACTCAAAAATCGGCCGCCGCAAAATTTATAAATTTATGCTGAGTCCTCGGAATATCCAAGGACTAGAATTCAAATTGTTGTGTCTCATTTATGACTTTGGAAGATATGAAACGATAAGCCGTTTAAAACAGAATGAGTAATGGTCAATTTTGAAAAGTGGTTTAACCACTGGTTTTATGAAACACCATTTCATTATGCTAGTCTAAAATAGTTCAGCACATGCAATGTGATGTTTTTATTAACGTAGTGGGCTTCTATCTTCAAAGTCAGATTAAAACCTCTCATTTTCGCTTACAGGGAGGACACAGCCTACTCGCTACCCAGAATGCTATTTGGTATCGTCTCATTTCCAACCTTTCATCATACAAAGAGCAGCATAAGAAATTCTATTCATTTGCTCGCTTGAATTATTTCAGACACCCGTGTGGTCCCTTACAAGAAAGATTTACAGCAAGAATGCAATGTATATAAATATATAAACCCTATGAATAGGTTACATTAAATAACCATTTTATTTTACCGTGAATACGGTTTGATATTGTTGGCCGTTTGTGTACAAAATATAATCCTATACAAAAGTATCAGGTTCTTGTCAAGTTGCCCATGCGTAGAGATGAGAAAACTGGAACCTCTTTCTCGTCCATTGCATGTACTCGATCTATGTAGAAAGAATTGTACTTTGCTGTTCTCTTTCTATGTAAAGCATTTAATAATGTAGTTTGTACTATTTGGATAGAATGGCTGATTGCTACACTTTTTAATACTGGAACCTTACTAGGGTTCAACAGATAGTTGTACGTCGTACGACCGTATGAACGAACGAGACTGTCGTATGCGGCAGACCCAAGCTGTATTACGACTCCGTACGGCAACGCCCTACCTCCCCCCCCCCCCCCCCCCCCCCCCCCCCCCCCCCAAAAACAAAAACAAAATTTATGTCTAACTACTGCGCTCGTGTTGCAGCCCCTCGCTCCC
>JAAAKM020073195.1:173658833-173711621 GCA_010016025.2 Alatinidae sp. Z8VKAUB7J3 | reverse complement strand
AGGCAATGAAATATTTGCACTTTTGTATAAGAAGCTGCTCTGTTCGCACGCCTGATCACTTATCCAGCTTACGACTCCGTGGAGAACCTGCAAGAAAGTATTTCGAAAGAAATTAATGTGAACCTTTTGCAGCGCAGCTTCGCAGAGCATCAGATTTTTATTGGTCGTTCTAGCTTTCCAGAGGATTGGTGTTTAAGTTCTGCATTTTATTTAGTCTCGCAAGCTTTTCGTAGTAATGGAAAAGTCGTAGCAAAAGCAGGTTAACCACATGATCAAGTCTTGAGTTTCTGATAACAAATTTAACTTAAAATGGCGGAAGCGGTAGTATGATTCACAGATTTCTTCTTGCTACACTGAGAGGTTTGAGAAGTGGTTACCCCATATATGGAACTGCATAGTTATAGACTTGAAAACTTAAACTATCTCGCCCTGATTGTTTTACGTTTCTTGAAAGCCATTTTCATTGTTTTACTCCGTCTAAGCTAAGAAGCAGAGACTGAGTTAGAGAGGCAGATCCGCGAAATAAAGACCCTGGAATCAAAGCTAAAAGGAGGCAAGTCGTCACTTAAGTGCAGCAGGATTCATAAAAACTTAGTTTTTGTTTTGTGCCGTAGCGTCGTATACTTTCCTCTCTCGGTTGACCGTGTGAAGCGGAAGCTCGGGGTTAGATGTCTGACTTGAGTATTGTTGCTTTGCCCGTATTCAATACTCATTCTCAATTTTCCACGTTCTGTCTCATCCTCGTGTCTGAAGGTAATCTGTCAGAGTCCAGATTGCTAATTGTTGAAGCAAACCTGTGAACTATGTGCTGATCATTTCTGAAGTTGTTGTTGCAGTGCTCTTGCTTGATTAAATTTTGACATTGAATAACTAAGGATATAAACGGTTTGTTGGACGTTTGTGGAGGATAGTTGGAAGTTCCATGTAGTATCGTTGTGCCCTCCAAACCCACCCCCTCAATATTTGAAGTTCCATCAGGTACCTGTATGGTACAAGCTGAGAGTAATTCCGGAATGAAATCTATAAGGTAGCTGAACCGAGTAGACACTTGCTTAAACACAAAACACTTAAGCACGTTCGTAACAGGGTAGGTAATAGATCTTCGCTGGAAGAGGGGGAAGGGGAGGTTGGTATTCGTCCGTAATGACACGCTTGTTGTGGGACTGTTTTTAATAAGCGGTACAAGCTGTAGTCACTATAGTTTTGGCTAAATATACATACACTTCCGCTCGTATCCTCCCTCTCCTTTCCCGGGGTATTAACACTGGTTTTAGTCGTTAAACTAGCCGTGGAAAGGTAAGCTGGCACGTGGCTTCCACTCAATGGAATTGATAGTTTTGCAAGTTGTTGCAAGACTTAAGTGGACACAGTCTGGATAGAGTAGGGCTTCAGTTTACGAATTAACTGATGATAACGCTCTGGTCTTATAACCACCCGGCTGTACTCTTCTCAATCATGGACAGTACACCAACGGCCACAAAAGTAGCTGGAGCATTTCCACTAGAAATGTTTGAGTAGAATCCTTAACATTAGTTGGTAAACTAGAACAACAGACATGGACATTCTTGTGAGAGTTGATTGCCCAAGCATTGCATCAATCATCACATTAAGCCAAATGCATTTGACAGGCCATGATGTACGTATGGAAGATGTAAGACCAGCTAAACAACTGTTTTATGGCGAGCTCCGCCCTGAACACAAACCGCAAAAACTCCAGATTGATGTAAACAACTGGGAAGAGCTTGCCTTCGATAGAAATAAGTGGCGAAAATCTGTAACAGATGACTGAAAATCGTCAGAAGAAAGTCATCGGGAATGGGAGAGATTGAAACGTCTACGGAAAGGCCATTCAGTGAATCTTGATGAAATATGTGTTTGGTGAAATATGTGGATGTGTGCTGCTTTCAAAAGCCGAGTAAGTAAACTATCTTAAGCCTCACGAAAAAGCACCACCAAGCATCATTCCACCTTTATGACCAGCTGAAACTTGTGCAGTACGTGGTAAAAGCTGCCAGTCACAGTCTGGACTGCGTAGGCACATGACAGTGCACACCAACTAGGAGTGTAGTACAAATTGCTATATTTGAAAACATGGTCTTCTTTCCGTAATGATACCTTTATAGAGGTGCTAATTGAAGCTTGTACCAAAATAATAGAGGACATCAGCAGTCGTTGAAGTTAAAATGATTTTTCTTGTTGAACTGCCAAATGAAAAAGGTCCCAAGTATAGATGCTGTTCTGCTTCTCTTTCCTTAATTTTTTCAAAATATGTATTTTTTTTGTGTCTAAAGCCGTTTAGAATTCTAATTGTTTCCAGATTGGTAGCCACATTATTCCAAATTCTAGGTCCCCAATCAAAGTAGATGAAGCTCGGATTTGTGATATCATATTTGTGTAGCTAGTCTAGCAAGCTAATCCAACTGGAATTATATAATGATAATACCTAAATTAGCGAGTTTGAATTTTTAGATTTATTGCATCTTCATCAACCCTGCTTTGCCGCGACAGTACGTAAAATTGTGGGTGTACCGGAGGCCGAGGAATAGGATGTTAAAGAAAAGATCATTGTTCGCTACTTCAATTCCACCGACTCCAATTTGTGAACTCTCTTATTCTTGAGCGTGTTTGTAACAATAAGGGATTAACAGACTGACGTTTTTGGGATAAACAGGAAGAAACTAGTCATTATATTATCAAGTATAGCTGAGACAACGAATTACAATAGGCAACAAACGTAACAGAAGCCCCTCTATCTCTTTCTGAATTTGTTTTTCTGCATTCAAATAAGAGAGGACATAAGCAAGAACTGCTAATCAAGATCAGACTATGGTTGTGCGTACAACTGTTAAATTGAAGTCTGTATATTAAACTAGATTGATTTTCATATACATATACTATACGTTAAAGTTGTATCGTCTAGCATATGTTATTTTAGAACCAGGGTCAAAGTATGGCCATATGGAAGAATAACTAGATATTTATTTGAGCAGAATGTTTGTTTTACGTATGTACAAGGGCATCGTAACTCCTATTTCAAGACTATAAATGAATATTTAAACAGAGCACCTATCAAACAGGATCATCTTTACCGTCTCAATGGCACCATTGATTACGTAAAAGACTAATATATTCACCAATAGAAGGTTGCTACATCAAACAATATTTAAGCAAATTTGTATATATACCTAGTTAGGCTGCATATTTCCATAACTTCAGGGAATTCCAGGCATTCTGGAATCCAAAGAACCTGGAATATGTATACCAGATGGTGAACAAGATAAATCTCAAGAATCCTTAACTGAAATGCACTAAGACGTAACGAATGTGACATTTTTACAACTGTGATGTATAACTGATGTACCTTGCCTGCACAACCCTCAGTTCCGCCAAACGTTTGTATTGAATTTTGTTGACTCTGATCGTAATCATTATTAGATACTAGTTTATGATTAAAAGTATCTTTACCTGTTTCTAGTTTCAGTAAGAAATAGAAAATGCAAGTTTTGTTTATCTTTGTAGCACCTCGATCTATAGATCTTTAATTTAATTTTACTTATTGTCTTCTGAAATATGGCCATCGTTTTGTACATGCTGTGTGTTGACCTTGTTCGTTCGTATCTTTTCTGCCTTTCTTCTTATAGGCCTTCTTCTTCCTTTGTCTTACCTTTATCTCTACACTTAAGTTCTTAAACTTTACGTGTTTCTCATCTTTTCTTGTGCATTTTACTCTCTCTGCATTTTTCAGTTTACGTTCCACAGATCCTCCTTAACCTCTTCCGATACATTTTTGACTTTTCTTTTACGTTAACCCTTATTAACATCTATTTTAAAATTGAACTCTCCATATCAACCGTTGTTTGCAAATAACTTCTATTTTACTATTGAACTTGAAGGGCAGTAAAAGAGAGAATCAAGGAACACGATCGAGATACACGCCTGGGCCTCACGCAAACATCTGCTGTTTCGGAAGATGCGCAGGATACTGGCCACTGCCCACTTTGGAACATACAACAAGGAACATAACAAGATACCATGTTCCGGAGGACGTCCACGGAAACAGCTTCCCACCAAATACGAGGATCGAAGATAAACCAATCACGGACAGTTAGCGTCGAGTGTAAATTGTAACACACACAAAGTTGACACATCGCCTGAGGAAGATGAAACGTCGCATGCCTGAATGACAGTGATAATATCGTGAGACAAATGATTATCTGTATTGTTACTATTTATTTCATGGGTCTGAACTCTGGTCTCAATTACGTGAAAGTTTTAAAAAAAGATGACACACAAGAGGACCAAAATCGTTCTAATTAACTAATTAGCACCTGTTTCAGGGTCAAATATTGCATGGGAAGTTATTTAAGTCTTTTCAGACATCATTCACATTTTTAGTGCATCATTCACATCATTCACATTACTAGGAAAATTCCTTGAAATTAATAAATTTGGGGGGGGGCTTTATAAGGAGTGGGGGTTATAAATTTCCAAAAATTAATAAGCAGGGGGGTATGATTATTTGGCACTCGAGAGTACCTATTGTAAGTCAGTGCAGGAAAAGCTTGCCGCTAATATCTTGTGGCTCATCTGTAAAGATATTAGCAAATGTTACAAACTGACACCATTCATCAATTAATATAATGTCCAACTCATCTGGATAAGACCTGACAAGTTGCTCTTCTGCTGCCTAAATCTCATTTGAAGATAGTTTTTCTTCCAGATGAATTAAAAAGCAACCTGGCTTAATATGTATTTAAATGCTTCCAGAGTTTGGTCGTGAGAAGCAATAAACCTGTTAATAATAGGCAAGAGACTAACGATTCTGTATTTCTATGTTTAATTACCTGAGTCTGTAATTAGTCGCTGTTAAATGATTTTCAGGCCAGTCATACCTGACCAGTTTGCACTGCAAACCCTTATTAGTAAGAGACCCCTTCTGGATGGGTGGCCCAGGACTCCAGCTCCTAGGGTTATACCCTCCATCCAGCCCTAATTCGATATATCACATTTGCACATCTAATTTTCATTCTCGTGCTTATGATCTTGTTGAATGTTAAACCACAGCTTAAGAATATTGTTCTAGTTTCTACAAAAACCATTTACTATTTAGCAGGCAAATCATTTTCATCAAAAAGCTTTTCGCCGATTCTCATCAGTTGATTTACATCGGTAACGATACGTAGTACTATACATTTTAGATGTGTAGCTCTATAGGGTTACATACTCACTGTTATTTAAAGTGGTAGGAACGAACGCACTTGTCATTTAGCCCTATCTAGCACCGGCGGGGGTGGGGTGGGGGGAGTGGCTAGTAGGCCAGCGGCTGTGAATTTTGTTTAATAACTTTCGAATGCTTTCTTCTAAGTTGCTGAAAGTTGCTGACTTCACATAACTTTTATTGAGAAAAACTTTGGCGAAAAAAAATTGGCTGTCATTTCTCCTTTTCTCGACTCCCGACCCTGATAAAAAGTTTGACTATGTATGGTGAAAGTTTCTGAATTGCTATAACTCAACAGAATTTTCATTAATTTAACAAATGTTTTGTAGAATGATATAAAATTAGATTTAAAATATATTTGAAACACACTAATGGTAATTAAGAGGTAATTTACACTAATTAAGCTTAATTATTGCATTGGATTTCGCTATATTTAGATTGCTATCTTTTTAATTAATTTGTACCTAAAAGTCAAACAAAACTTTCCCAAATAGATAAATATGGCTAAACGGGATTCAAAATAGGTATAAGTCATATGAAATAGTCAAAATAAAATTCATTTCTTCAGATATAATAGACATATTCTATTTGCAGTTGATTAGCTGCGATCGTTGACACTGCTCATCTTCACTGTTGTTCTCGTAGTTTGTCATGAATACGTGTGTGTCTTAAGTTCTTTAGACTGGTATATTATTCTATGGCTCATAAGAACTTTTGAGGCAACTCTTGCTGTGTTTAGTACATCAAAGAGTGTGTAACAACGTGAATTCAATTTGGATCCGAATTACATGTGGCAAAACTTGACTACCTTACCTTGTAATGCTAATAAAAACACATTTTTTAACAAAAATTCAACAATACTCTTAAATTGAACGTAAAAGATATTTAAAAGTAGTCATCAGAAGATATAAGCATTTTAATTTCTTAACGTTGTTATCGATTTTCTGCATCACAAATCACGTGACATCTACTTCAATGCCTGTTTTGGTATTAAAGCTACTCATTTGGGCAAAATGATGCTTCAATCCATAAACTAGAATAGTTTACTTATTTGAAGATAATCACCTATCTGAAACAAAGACGTGAAAGAGGATGTATTTTTTCTAGTTTTTGTCTTGTATACCATTGGTCTAGAGTTTGGTCGTACAGTTTAATTGAAGTTGAAACCGACTCTATTTTGACCTTTGGCGTCAATGAAATATCATATAAGAAACGTGCGATAAACAGTTACAACAAAATAGCGTGCAAAGAAAAATACATGCATTTAACATATCTTTGTGCCAGCCAGAGAGTGAGCACTCAACTGCCCCTTCTTTTAGAAGTACATCATTACTGTAATAGTATGCCATACTCTCTTTGACGCTATACTCTCTGAGACTCTCTGAGTTTCGTGAGAAGTCTCTACGTCTAATCGTTCAATTGTGACAACTGTATAGCAAAGAGGTGGGCAATCCTTTTTGTGCAGTTGGCCACAACAAATTTTCTAACAATGTTATCCTGATGGTCCTAAGATGTTTTCTTCAAAGGATTGCCGTTAGCAACAAAATTTAAACTTTTGGTAAACTTAGGATTTTAGAGCCTAAAACTAAACTTTTTTGTTGAGCACAACTTCTTTCTTCTGGATAGGTTAAAAGTACTCCATAATTTGCATTAAAAACAAGTAGCACATGTTGGGTTCCTTACTAATTCTGCGAAATACACCAACTGAAAAATTTCAATTCTGGGGCGTTTTTTTAAAAAAAATACTTACGTGTAAGCTGGTGAGTATTAAAATCACTACTATCAGCATTCCAACAATCTCTTACGTTTTAGTACATGTAGAGCACTATCATGTATTGACGATAAATTGTCACCGCACTATCCCGCCAGATTTTATTGGTGGTGAAACAAACCTCGGAAACCCATTTTAATTTCAGTTATCTTCATGGTCAACTGAAGGACTGGACTGGACTGTTTCAGGCGAAAATTCTGTTTCCCTTTTGGCATAAAGCTATAAGTGAGTTGAATGATTACTCTTATCAACAGGCCTGTGAAGTATTGTCTTAAGCAGCAGTCTTTACTCTCCAAACCTGAAAAATTAAAGTGTACCTGAAGCCAAGAATACAGGTCAAATTTTATAAGCTAGAAAACTACATAGTTGCTAACCAAAGTCTTGTGTTCTCCATGTACAAGAGGTACAATAAATAGAAGTAAGGGTATAATCAGCATTCTCCTGACGTAAAAATGGAAGAAGAAAATTGTGGGTCTGACTGCAATACTTACATGTGGTCTCCAGTAAAAAGGGCTTACAATATCTGAATTATTGCAGACATTGAAAATTGTTGCTACCTTGCTAATTACAGTGACGGACTTAGATCCAGCTTGTCAACATAGTGACCGATTATTACTGGCTGCCATGATGGCTGATAGACTTTAGGATAAGCAACGTACGCAATATTGCAGACAATATTATATCTTAGCAAATTATCTCAAGTCTTTCTTAATGTGGAGAATTGTTTTCCCCTCTGATCTTATTATTTTTCTATTTATTGTACCCGGCACACACTTCCAGCTCTGTTCACATGTTGATTGCCTTATCCCTTTTATGCTGCCGTCTCTGTCTGTATGTTCTTTCTACCTTGAAGTAAGCTGAGCCCTCGGCCCTTCCATTCCTCGGCTACAATTTCCCGAGGCTCATATCACACAAATCACCTCATGGATAAATTGAACTGCTCCCTATTGACCCCTGTCACCCCTCACAACAAGAGAACTATATATCATTTGCAACAGCACAAACGAGCTTCTTTCTAACCGAACAAAATGCTAAGCAGGCCTCCTAGAAGCCTTGCCAAAGGAGTCATTCACATTTTAAAAAACTGCTTAGTGAAGGCACAGCGATTGGGAAACAAAATTACCTGAAGGATGTTTTAGCACAACTGTTGCTTCCCACTACCTGAAACAACCATGCACTTTTCCCTACATCAATGGTCAGTCACAAACTTATCAAAGTATATTACGTGAAGTAGAAACAATGCCAAACATTAACATTTGCAGACGTAAAGTTTACATATTCAACCATTATAAGTAAATTGACATAACCTAAATATTCTGGAACAATGAAACCACCTGGGAAGGTCAACATTGTTAAATTTTCTGTAAGGTTATCTTAAGACTTTTCATGTTGATAAAATTCAGTGATTTTCCACTTAATGCTATATTCTTTCAGCTTGGTCATAAGCACATCTAACACACATTAATATGTAATTACTATTTCCTCATACTGTAAACCAATAAATGAAAGACAATCCATATAGCGAAATATTGGAATGGGGTAAGTTCTACAAAGAGCAATCTCCATTTCCCACCTAGATTTAAACCATAATCACAAGAAAGTGTACTAAAACATAACAAAATTCTTATTCATTTAATTATTTACATCGCTCCGTTGATATACAGATAATACGTGAAAAGCACCTTACAAGGAAAATATCATTGGTCTGTACATCCTGTAAGAATCTACCAATACGAGATGAGAGTGGAGGGTAACAACCTCTTTAAAGGTGAACAATTAGCAAAAGAAAGAGCAATGAACTTTTTATAGTATGTTGCAATGTAGGTCTTAAAAGTGATTCACGTCTCCCTTCAACCTTATGGTGGGTGGTTAATTCATTGATGAAGTCTCAAATTAACCCAAATAAATGAAGAAAGCAGAACACTCTTAGATCTGAATTAAGTAATGGAGGCCTTAGAAATGAAGATACTGATAGCCCATGGACATTTGTTATGACCTGCCTATCAGCATAAAGATCGGCAATAACAACAGCCAGACACAAAATGTGACAACTAAAATAATAATGATATCGATATACAGGAACTTTCATCTCCCTTGATGAACATAAGTAGTTGTATGCAAACAATAACAGTGAGAAACCAAGGCAACCAAACTATAAAATATACAAACAGGAAGGTTCTCTGTGACCGTGGTCCGCAATCTTGGGTCCTCAAAGGATATAAAAGGATCCGCAATTTAATAAGGATTGCTCTCCAATCCGAAATGAGAAAACTTTGTGATAAATACTTTTCAATTTAAATCATTTTAACGGATCTAATTTCATTCAGACCGACAAAAATTGACATCAGTGTCTATGAACGTTTAAGGTAAATATCTCCGGACTTAGTAACTTGCTTCTGCAAGCACAGGTCTTTAACCGGACCAATCATTGAAAACCCATGGCAAGATCTGAAGGAACAGAGGAGAAAGGAAAAATATATGAAAAGTTGCTACAGATATTCTGGGAGGCTACATAGCTAATTAGAACACAGTAGGAAACTTGACAAGACCGATTCGTGTTTCGTTTTAAAGCGTTCCAAACGTTCAAGTATACCTGCTGTATTTTGACAAAACCGCATGCAATTGCAACGGAATCACTGTATTTTTCCTCTATCTTCTTATGTTCAAATTAAAAATATACGAGTACGTTACATCTGGTATGTTTTGTAGCTAAAAGGATACTTTTTCGACTGTTAAGAACTCGTTGGAGCGCGTACCCCTCTTGCCCCCGTTTTCTGTGTCTCTGTACACATGTGTTATTCGCACGCGCTCATACATCGAAATCAGAGAAAGGTATGGTTTTTGATAGAATGTGGTATATTTAATCTGAAAATGGCAGAATCGAATCAGAGCAAAGCCTGAAATGATGTTGCACACTTCGATCAAATTTTGATAAGCCTAACACATGGTAGTAGATTTCTCGTTCTTAATAGTAAGTCTAAAATTTAATGACCGCTTTCATTTCAAGACGATTCATTTCTCGAAACGGACTCCGCATCCTCACCCTTATGCAGCTCTGGAGTTGTTGACTTTCTTCCTGACAGAGGCTGCAATTATGGATCCTCATTCCGGTCACGCGTTTTACAGGGGGGCTAATAAGGAGTTACTTCTCTGGGAAACTAATTACTCTATGGTCCTACTGGGTAGTTGAGCCTGCTTCATGGTTTTCTTCACTGTCCGGTAGCCTAAATTGAGGGGCGTTGCCCTTGGACGCCCCAGCTGCCCTTTCTTTATTAGTTAGCCTTTTTCGTGGTTTTTTTCGTTTTATTTAGGGTAGTTTCGATGTCGGACCCACTGCTTATCAGGGGTCTTTGATTAAGAGACTGCTGACCCGCAGGCGATACTTTACAACAGACAAGGACAATACAACGAAAAGAACAAAAAAGTGCAACAACTTCAGAACTGTTTTCAGTGTCAAAATTAAAAACTCCGGATGTGACACAAAATCTAAATTATTTAACAGGCCATTTAGATGATTTGAGCAGATTCTCTAATACTGGAATGGGTCGGAAATGTAAAGTTTGAATGGGATGAAAGAGGACTAGATATTGAAAGAATGTAGGAACTTACAAAACACTATAGATAGGGATTAGGTATGCTAAAACGTGAAATGACATGTAGTATTGTAGTAAACAGTGTACAGGAGATCGAAAGTTCGACAATATCGACGGAGTGGACAATAAATGTTTATGGCCCCTTCTAGAATTGTTAATCCCTTAAAAGGGGAATACCCCCAACAAAGGTAGCAAAATGTCTTATAATCCCTATTTACAGCACCACTTCGACAAGCTAGATGAAGAGGAGTATACAATTCCTTGTTTGGAGTATTGACGTATTCTCTTCTCTTTTCCTCTAGTTTGTCTGATGGAACACCTTTCGCAACTACAATGGCATTAGAATACGTTTAAGTTGTTAGTGATACAAAATTTGAAAATAATACGAGAAAGAGCTCTCACAGTGTTAGTGAAGCTTTTCGCCGGTTCACTTCGGACGAAACACATCGGTAGATAATACATTGTTGCAACAGAATTGATAGACATTGAATGGATTGAAATTTACAATAGGTGTGACATCATTGGTGGAAAAATGCAGACGTCACGGAAACAAGTAAAAAAAATTAGCTCTTGGGATAAGATTAACGAAAACAGCTAATCTAAATACCAATCCCTTTTGTTTACAAAGAGAAAGGTTACGTAAAGCTATATGTACAGCTTTTAAAACAGATAGGTAAAGTTCCGAACATGCTCTCCCCATCATCTTAAACTGTTGGTCACTATACTCTGACAGACAATGTGAATTTTGCAATAAGTGTTCCAAAATGGCGGACTTTGATCCCCACTCCAAACAAGCGTCCTGTTATACCAACGGGGTATAATGTATTTTCTTTGGTACATGCTGAAGGATCTTCTCCTCTAGTCTTTTAGTGGTACGGCCTACATACCGATATCCAGACGTATATTCAAAGTAACTGCAAAGATTATAATATTTTTGTTGACTGTGTAAATTTCCACCTTGTTGTCATGACTCGCATAATTATGAGCGTAAGGTATTTTCTGCTTTGTCTGCCGCCTCATGACTGCACGGATGACCTTTTAGATATGCAGTAATAGTCTTTCTCTCTATCTCTTTAGTTGCCTCTGTAAGGATGTAGCCTGGACACTAGCCTAGTATGATTCATTATGTAACTTCCTCCTGTATATATACTCCTGTAAATCTGATGAGAAGGGAGAATAACGTTGGATAAAGTCACTCTTCCTCATTGCTAAGAGCCTGCCTTTATAGTAAATTTGGATATGTTAGTATGCACTTATTTTTAATATAACAAAGGCATTAGCGAATCAGAAAATATGTCACAACCGAGGATACACTCATTATTCCAGCGCTGTTATGCCACTAAGGCCTGCTTACATTGCTGCATGCACCCTTTTCCCTTCCCCAGTAAGCTGTACGCAAACGTCTCCATTATTAGAATAGATACCATTTCGCAATGATGGAAAATCACTTCGCCACCGCCCACAAAAGGACTACTGACTCAACTGACTGCACTGCTCTAGACAAGTGCTAACGTAGTCTTAACATACACATAGTGGTAAAGTGTCTGCTTTTGGAAGACACGTATAGCAATCAGAAACTCCATCTACAATTGGCATCGTTTACATTACACGTACAACAAATCAATACACAATACAATGTTTAGCGGAAAGATACAACAAGAAAACAAATAATCTGAAGTAATTTAAGAGCTGAACAAATAAAGATACAAGTAGGCGTTAAATTGATTTGAAGTCATTAGGTCTGATTCGCCATTTTTCAGTGGACATATTAATCATTTCAGAGAAGCAACAATTCGAAAATTACCTGAATACTACAGCGGTAAGCATATCAAACCTATCAACTTTGGTATTTGTGTAACGTTAGACAGGTTTTATTAGGGAAAAGAAATGACCAAGTTAAAGGTCTTTGCTACATCAAATTTTGACCTCTTATGTCGGACTATGTTCACCTTTAAACTACCTTGCGACAAATCTACGTATACAGTGCAGTGACTTGTGCTCGTGAATCTTTAGTTTGGTTGCCTTAAATGATACACCAATGTGTTACGTGTCACACACTAGCAATAAAATAATCTTAGGTCCCGAATATTCTAATATCGGAAATCAGTACTCGAAGGTGGGCAGATTACACCCCTAATGTCTAGGGAAGTGAAGGGAATTTTAGGCTCAACCGGGAAGCACATTTTGCGATGCGCAGTTTATAACACGGTCATGGCTTTCTTGTATCTATGGGCTATGCCCCTATGACAGTCGACTTTACATTGTCTCCCCCTGATGGTACTTAAAGACAACGGATGAAAATTTTCCTCTTGCTTTAGATTACCGACGTATGTTTTAATGTCGACTTACTATACTACGTTGTTGTGGGAGGTAAATGCAGTTGATCCATACATTATCTTCCCATTAAAACATTAAATACGAAATCGCTCATAAACTCCCATCAAACGATCAAGACTACTTGATATTTAGATACAAATACAGAATTGTGAAATTAAACAACTTCTAGAGTTCGTGAAAAGCCGAGATGGTCAAAGAAATATATCTTTTAAACAGAAAGCGTGGGTCACGGGTTCGATCCCCGGTGGTGACACATTTTCTATTTCTCTAGTGTTCTTTTCAAAACTAACACTTCAAATCCTCTCTTCTCGATAACATCTTTTAAACACTGATATCAGCATATGAAGCCAAAATTAATCAACAAAATAAACTTCTTTACAACAATTGTTACGGGTGAGTTTGATACACTGTGCGCTTCACTTCATTGCCTGGTTCTATTTACGTGAAAGTGAAATATTAATATCGCTTCGATTGCTTATGATATTGTTGAAGATTTGGAAACGCCATGAAGAGACAAAGATCTTTCTCAGAACCATTATCGAATTTATCCATTTTAACAGAAGACGTGTTCTCACTACAAAGTTCACAAGCGAATGTGTGCCATACGACAAAGTTCATAGGTGTATACGATCACATGTTTTACAGCTTCTGCATGTGGTACTAATTACCATAATCATACTTCCGACAGACATTATCTGCTCATCATCAGCCTATTTGTATCTATTTCTAAATTTTTAACAAATTTCATAAAATCGCATGAATCCTTAGTAAAAAAATGCCATGTTTTCGCCTCCACTCAGTGGGTAAGGGGAAATTCCTTCCAATGGGTCGTGGGTTCGAATCCCCTCAGCTCCATTAGTGAAAAAAAGAAAGCAAGCCATTGTGGTAATGCTCCACTCTGTGATATATACCTAATAAATGCTATGTGTCTGCTGAGTACTTTTATATATATAGTGAAGTATGAGGATCATGGTGGAATGGCCAGCACATCAGGTTAGCCTGTATTGAATACCATAAAGTATATGAACTTTTTGAAAAACCAACCAACATTGGTATTGTCCGAAACTAGCTTTTTTCATAAAATTTAACCAAATTATAAGTTGCCCTTTGTGTAGTTTCCTCTCATTTGAAAGCACTGGGAATCAAACTTCCTAAACAGTTCCCCAAATTAATGACCTAAACGCTACCACATTCTCAAATATTTGATCAAGTATATACCTGTATTAGCAACCCATTCTGCCCACTATCAAAAAATCAAATGAAAGTTTCAAGTACAAGTAAATTCTAATTTGTGCTGCTAATTATGCTTAATTAAGTAACTTCCCTCAATCTTTGCCCGAAAATACCGACAGGAAACTAACCTAGGTAAGCCACAGTGAGCAAGAAAGGTTAAGAAAGTGTGGGGTTTACACAACAAAGTAAAAACAGAAAGATAATGCATAAAAAGATAGTCCAGGAATTTATAGGACAAGAGAGGACTAAAACAAGTCCAGGAATTTATAGGAAAAGAGAGGACTAAAACAAGTCCAGGTATTTATAGGAAAAGAGAGGACTAAAACAAGTCCAGGAATTTATAGGACAAGAGAGGACTAAAACAAGTCCAGGAATTTATAGGAAAAGAGAGGACTAAAACAAGTTACAATTACAACTACAACTTTAAGACTACGCAATTACGACACTTGGGTTGGCAAATCAAAACATTTTATGTGGAAAACAAAGATAATTTTTTCCAAACCACCTATTTTTCTTACCTAATGTCTAATCACTTTTGTCAACATAACGACGTGACCGTCAGTTAGTTTTATTCCACCGACAGGTGGTTTGACAGAAAACAACCTGTCAGATTAAACCTGGCGATAAATGTGTAAATTGCCATTTTTCTATAAGAGATTGTTGTACGTCATTATACCCTATTTTTTATTGACTTCCAGCAAGACACACTAAGTGCGAAAATAAACATGTATTTATATAGAAAATAATATAAGTGTCTATATTGGAGAAAGAGACCACAAAAGGGCCTGGTACAGAATGAGAAGTGAATTATTTCCTGGAAATCAGCAAGTCCTGTTGACTTTTTAAATCCAGTGGGTTTAGTTATTAGTGTTCCTGGAAATTAGCCAAAGCCAGCTCAAGATAAATCTTATAGCTTCAGCTCAAGATAAATCTTACAACATCAAAATTTTTCAGGTGTTTCTGACGTATTTATGTATCAAGGGGTAAACCAGATCTCCTTTAAAACAAGTAGGATTTCTTGGGAATTTTGGTTAAAACAATAAATAGATCTGTAAGGTTGTATTTGGTATGTCGGGAGTAGTTTTCCTTCTTGTGAAGCTATCCGCTTTTGTCGTAGGCAGAACGTTTTCGATTTATTTGAAATCGAATTGTACTGGTGCAAATTTCTTTCCCACAATACACCCCTTACAAAGTGTTCCATGTTTTGTTCACATCTGCACAAATGAATAGAATGCATTGTCATTAGCTTGCAAAGCACGGCTATACATAGTCAATGAACTCTGGACCAAACCAGGATATAGAAGAAGTGACCTTTATACTCCAGTCGTTGGATTGTTTAGTTATTAACGTTTTATCAGCAATTTAATGTTTGAACGACATTAATTAACGTTTTCAAACGATCAAACGTTAATTAGTGCCGTCGGTAATTAATACGTGTTTTAATAAATGACAAAAATCAAGTACCACAAAAAATTATTTTTCGCCGAAGTGTTTTCTCTTCCCTAAAATGTACGTAATGCTCACATAAAAGTGGCAACATTACCAAAAATTCAGTAAGAAAAGTTTAAAAGGTGAGCACCGTCGTGTTGGAGATCTTATGTAAAGCACCGTGGTTTTATGAGGTGCCCATCTTAACTGTACCTTCTCCCCTGATATTTGACTTCGAATTTAAAAGTAAATGGCTTAAACTCGGGCAATTCGACGTGTATCCCTAGTTGTCATTTCCCACCAACTTTCATATACCTTCAATCCTGTCAATAGCGAGTCACACAAAGCTGTGGTGTCGTGGTATACTTGTAAAACAAAGAGGCTCAAATTTATGAACCAAATCTATAGACGCTGCAAAATAACCAAATGTTTTCTTTTGAGATATCAACATATTGCCGCTAAGGAAAATTTAACAGGGGGCCCATGATTGTATGAAATTATGGCACAAATCAATGTTTCAAAAATTAGCGCTACGTTGAAATTAACGTTTCAAAAATTAACGTCAGCACCTAATCAACGTTTTTTAATTTCAAAAACGTTAATCAATGTTCAACGTTAATTTTGTGTATTGCGGTAGTTCGTCAGATTAATGGCTTTAGATTTAGCCACTTAAACACTTTATCGTCTTTTCTACTCCATATAAGTTTGATATAAAGGTGCTTTCAGAAAGCTTACGCGTGCATTATAAGCAATTGCCAGCGTTCATGAATAATTTTGTACCTTTTTATCCACTGTAAGGGTAGAAGATACGTAATTGGCGATATCGTAAAAGGAAACTTAGGGAAAAGGAAAATCATTACAGCACAACTACATAGCTATCATTACAGCACCACCACATAACCATCATTACAGCACCAACAGAAAACCATTATTACAGCACCACCAGAAAACCACCATTACTGCACCACTACATAACCATCATTACAGCACCACTACTTTGCCTTCGAATGTCAAAGAACGATGGATGTTGTTAAAGATGGCACTTATCGTCTTGCCTTTTACCGTCACATAGTAATTATTTATTTTGGGAAGAAAGTATTTGCAAAGATTCGTCTCTTGTTTCTTCCACACAGGATTCTTTACAATCATCAACTACACTTTATCTAAAGGAGTTTTCTGAGCATGCCGTGAAAGCACTTTTGCGTTTTCTATATTGCGGAGATCTCTCCTTAGATTGTACAGTAGCTGAAGAAGTTCTTGAATTGGCAGATAGGTAGGTACAGCTCTATTTTCAAATGCTATGATGTATTCACTTACGTTTTGTCGGCCTGTCTACGTGACTGTCTGTCTGTCTCTGTGCCGGTATTTATGTTTGTTTGTATGTTTGTATCTACTATTGAGCGGAGGTAATAAAGAAATATCAAATTACCACAGTTGCGTAGGTTTTGCGACCCACGAAGCTTCATCAGACTACTGTGAAACCTAAGGTAACTGTGGTAATTTGATTTCCCTTCATTGTCTTCACTTATTAGTACTGTATCAGGCTCATGTATATATTTCTGTATGTATGTATATATGTATGTATGTATGTATGTATGCATGTATGCATGTATTTATGTATGTATGCTTGCATGTATGCATGAAAGTACGTACGTATGTGTATATGTGCTTAGTGTGTGCGTGTGTGTTTATGTGTTTATGTATGTATTGATGTATGTATGTATGCATGTATGTATGTATGTATGTATGTATGTATGTATGTATGTATATATGTATGTATGTATGTATGTCTTCCAACGCTTTCTAAATTGTAAATACCATTTTTTCGTGGTATACTGAGCTCATATGCTTCTTTACAATTCCATGGTTTCTTATAAAAAAGGCAATAAGAAAGAAACATTGATATAGTCAGTTTTGATGAATAAGAAAAAAATGCAACCAAAGTAAAAGTAAATTTAATCTATTTCTATCAAGGGTGTAAATGCAGGGCGACTGGGGTATATATTCTCTCCACTTTTCCATTATTCAGTTAGGGCGGGGGACGATTACATTGATCATGCCCCGATTTCAGAGCACGAGGTTAACATACTGGGATTAATTATTAAATGCATTTAAATTTCTAGATTTTTCCCTCATTTTTCCAATTATGCACGAGCATATCTCTTTATGTCCAACTAGAATGTCTTTAATGGGAAAAGCTTTCAGGAGAATACTATTTTTGTTAATGCTACATCAATGTACACATCAAAAGATAATATTCACCCCCCACCTTTGAACATAAATTGACGCCACTGATTTCTATCAATTAGGCAAAAAGAAGAACTGAGATGTAATATGGTAACAGGTATTGATTATTGCGATACAAAACGTTTTTTTACCCTCTCTCTCTGTAGCGTCGTAGGAGATGCCCGGGCTCATTTAACACTCTATCTTCATGCTTTTTGATCGAACATCACTGCTGCATGGTCCACAGCTGGCATGTCAACATCACGAGAGACTTGGTCAATGCGAATTACCATTAGATTAAAGGTATGTACTATAACAATGCCTAATATTTAAGAACCAATGAACAGTGAACAAGGTCTTAATTCTAGTGGGTACTGTCGTAAGATGGACGTAATGTTGGACGTAAAATTACCTCCCCTCGCCCACCAGCATAAATTTGCTAGGAGACTAGGTATAGAATTGAAAGCTGATGGCATCATAGAAAAATCATTTGGAGTTTTTGTACAATTATGTTAACTGTAACTTGTAGGTAATCAACACATAAATATTTCACCAACTTGCTTTGTATTCAAGATGCGAGCAATAATTAGTAATGGTAAATTATTTATCAAAGTGCCTTAAACCATACGGCTAAATTTTGCTGCAGGCATATTATAAACCTACGGGCAGACAAAAACTACCGAAGTATTTCATCTTTTAAACTGTTAAACAATATCAACAGTCTTGAAGGTGAAGTCGTTAACACCTTTTGACACATCAAAACAAACTTGTGGTCATGAATGCACACATCAAACCAGTACTGAGAGGACCATAGACTATTCAAGTAGTGGAAACGATCGCAGTTTTGTTAAGGATATAAACCAAGGAAGAAATATTTCTTTACAAATCTTAGCACGTATTAGGTATTTTAACAGTAAACGTACCTTCGATACAGTTTCATGCAAATTTGTCCCTGCAAGAAAATAACTTCTCATTTTGGTTACTGAAAAAAACGTTTCCATCAAGGGTCACTAAAATGTCAATCTCGCTAGTAAACGTTAAGGCCTATGAACAAAAAGACAAGACATTCAGTGAAGTTCTGCTCCATCATCGCTGTGGCTCTCACTGCGGAAATTCGCTTCTTTACGTGCAAGAGAAATTAGTCCCTGATTAACTATTGAAATTTAATTTGTCGTTTGGAATTTGCAACAAAGTTCTGAGTGGCTGTAAACAAAAAAAATCATACGCTCGAGTAAAATTTTAATAGGTCATGCAAGACTTTCGTAGTAGATGCCGAGTCACTATCACCTGAAGTAGTGTTAGCTGTACGCAGGGTACGCTCTACTTGGCATTGAAAGCAAAATTTCATGAGTTAAACCTTGGGCGTTTACAGAAACTAATATTGTTGACGGATATGTGAGTGTGACTAACAAGAAAATTGACAAGGTACGTTTAGTAGGGAGGATATTGGCAAAACCTACTAAACATTTACAACTACTTAACATCCCCTACAATTAACAGAAAAACGTCAAATTATTAGATGGTATTTCAACAGGGTGTGAAAAGAATGAAAATGATCAACAGTGGACTCTCGCTATCTTAAACACCCTTGATCTCGAACTGCTCTCTGTTTCATACTAATTCCTTGGGCCACTAGACGCCCCCAGGTCGACCGATTATACCTTAATTACTTTCTTTGCATAATGTGGCCTTTATTTATCTCGAACAATTTTCACGGTCCAATAGGCATTCGAGATCGAGGGAGTCCATTGAATCCTGTATAAATAGTTTTTGTGCTACAAGAAAACGTAAATACGCAACACCTTAAAGGTGTACAATGAATCTAAAACATGAAAGGTAAAGCGATTTTGAAGGACGCTACTGAAAACTGATTATTGCGAAAAGCTCACCCCCTCCCCCCAACCCCTGCGGTCAACATTTTCAAATGAAATAAACAGACTTCACTGATAAGACGAGGCGGCTGCAAGACACCCTCACTATCAGTGCTTCTTTTTATCAGTATAAACTGAGAAACGAGAATTTGATTCTTATGAGCCCACAATGGAATGCTTGTATTGACAATACGTGGCACCCATTTGTTTCACGTTCTTCCTTAATTGTTTCCACTTTCATAACAATTTCTCGATACCCCGTCCCTCCTATGCAGGCGCCTGTATCTAAGTCTATTGTTGGAGCAGCAACTCACCTTTTCCTGACATCCTTACACTTCTTGAATATTTGTACAGTGTATGAGTAAATATCATACAATTATAGGAGGGATACAAAGCAACTGGTTCAAAGCATTTTCGATGTATCCACCCCTGGACTTTCGGAAGACGCTACGGAATTCGTAATAGTAATCAGCGTTAATCAGATATACTGGGCATGGTTTTAAAAATCTGACCACTTGAGGAACTCTTTAAAATGCTCTAAGCTCCAAACAAAAGTCCCATTTCTGTGGGCACCGCCCTAGCCCCTGCAAAGGGGAGTGCAAGGCGTAAAACCGCATCAGTTTTTACACAGGACCTTATCTGATATTTTGTTCTTCTCAGAGTCTGCGGTAAAGGTCTCAACAAACTATCGGCGCTAGCAGTTAGCGTGTCTTACAAAAAAATATAGCCTTGTTTGTCCGTTCTTACTAAATCCTTTCGTCCTCCAGCCTCAATCGAGTGCTGGCCCCAACTTTTCTAACAAACTCTTATCAGAGAGAAGGGAGAAAATGCTGATGGTTCAAAAAAAATTGAAGCAGATGATTGGTTTAAAAGTGATTTTTATTGTTGTCATTTGGGCTCAAATTGTTGGGCCCTAAATTGTAAGCCTCTCTCTGCATCAAGGTCATCTTGATGTGGTAATCAAAACATTCTGTCAAACAAATGGTGGTAATGTTATGATGCATGATGTTACGGAGAAGCTGCAATTTGGAGCTAAGTTTATCATCTCCTAAGGTATGGTCTACTGGTTTGTTGTTGATGAAATAGCTTTCTTGTGTATTATTAACATTTCCTAATTAATCTCATGACCATCATCCCACAAGCTGTACTTTTTGTTTTATATCAAATTGCTACAAAATTGTCCATTACAAATAATCAAGTTAATAAGGCTTCAAGTATTATGCTTATAAATGAAGTTGACAATAAACTCTGTTGCTTCTCCTGCCCAAGTCATTTCTCTCATTAGATATTAAAATGAAGCTCGAAGTTAAATGCCTAGGTAGAGATCAACCTACATTTGCCAAACGTTACAGGATCAGGTAGGAAATTTCAGAGCTCATCGTATAAGAGATGTGAATTGCGTACAGCTTTCCAAAATCTTACGAGAGTATTCTGCTTTGTGAATGTATAGGAAGCGATACTGACGAAGTGGTTAAATGTAAGAGTCCCAGAAAGGATCAAGTTAAAGAAAATGTAAGATCAACGAATTTCGGAGACGACCTTTCTCCAAGTATTTGGACTACCTCACTGAGTGATATGTTTGACCTAAAAGACATTAAAACACGGAAAAGGTATAGAGAACGCTTCTGCCTGCCGAAAGATATGAAAATGGCCTTGATAGATTATAAAGTCGTCAGCTACTGTATTTTGTACACGATGTTGTTTGTTTCTGCTGCTGGGACAGGAACTTTGGGTTTTGACAGAGTCTTGCGTAAGGTGGGCGATGTAAAGAATATTGATCGGGTGCTGTGCAGTTGGAGTATTCTCTTGATGGTTTTGCTTGTATCTTTGATGTAGGGGAGGCATACTTGTTTCAGAGGCTCCGTTCCTGTTCCCGAGGCAGTGTTTTTCTTTTCCGCAAGGTCACTCTGATGTTTTTCTGACTTTATCCGTTGGATGAGAGGATGTCTTTCAGGTATTTCTCTTCTTTCTTAAGGGTGGTTGGCTCTGATATGATTTTTCTAGCTCTTCCAAAGAGGGGTGTGATGACGCTGTTGCGTACTGAGGGTGGATGATGTGGTGCAGTATAGATAGTGAACTTGATGCTGGGATTGAGGCCGTTAGTATGTTCAGATGGTGGGCAGATTTGTTGCCTTGATGATCGCAAAACCGTCATCAACATATATTTCCCATATAGATGGTTTCTGTTGAGCGGTGGTAACTTTGTTTTCAAAGGCTTGCATCAATATTTTTCAGCAATGATGTACAATCTAGGAGTTCCCGTGGGTACGCCATTACTTTGTGAATAGATCTGTCATTGAAGAGGAAACAAGGGTTGTTAAGGAGGATTTGGAGGATGTTGGCGATGTCCGAGAGCTTTGATGAAGTTATGGAGACAAGTTAAAGATAAGAAAGAGTTTTAAGTTTTGACATTCAGTTAAGATCTTGCGATTGAACAGAGATGCGTCGTAATTTGCGAGTGCGATTATAGTTGAATACAAGAATTTACGGGATTTGCGGATATTGGTATACAATAAACAAGCTGCGAGTTAACGAGATCGTTAGAGAAAGTTGAAGAATACTTGAAAGGAACTTCGTATTGACTTAAATTCGTCGTTTACGCTGAGACGATTGCCACAAGGAAGCAAGGAGGTTAGACCTATCTTTCTTTTCTTGTTGTTATTGTTGGTTTTATAGTAATCAATTTTTTTTCCGATTTAAGAACGGTTTCGAACGTTTCCGAAATTATGCTGTAACGTGTATTATGCGATCAGGTATTATTTAGTTTACATTTGTTACTTTTCTAGTTTTCACGTGAGTTTGAGGATAAAGATAATTGCGGAAACCAATTCTCATCTCTCAGTCGAGACCCTAGCAATCTAACGTGGCAAATACTCCAAACGGCCGCAGCCCGTCACAGTGCGCGTCACAAAAAACGCGTCTAGTGTGAATTCACCTTTAGGTTATTTATAGACTGGTTTCTTGTATAAAAAACGTGTATGTCATAGATACACGAGACTTCTTAGATTTGATAAAGGTCTTTTAAGAGTACAGTCTTAAACTTCTAAAATATCCTCTATTCGGTAGCGGGATATTTTGTATGTTTAAAGTTTATATAGTCTTTCAAGACTTATTGGTTAAAGAACGTGGAGAGATTCTGAACAGACAAGACGGATAAATGGTATTGGTGATTTTCCTCCTTCTACTTATGCATTAGGGTATGCAAGTGAATAACGAACACGCGCAACAACTGCTGACACTCCAAACTGTGAGCAACCGAACATTATGTGTTCATTAACAAATTTTGAGAAGCACAGCCGTAGAAGAGATTCTTGACCAATTAAGAAACTAGAGATGGCTGAGACGAAGATGTGCAGATGGGCGTGTGGTGTGACACTCAGAGACAGAGTAAGAAATGATACGATTCGAGAGGGAATGGGAGTGACGAACATTGGAGTAAGGTGCCGAAAAGCAAGACTTGAGATGGTTTGGCCACATAAAGGGGAGAGAGGAGGACTACCTGGGACGGAGATGAACATGAATCCGCCTGGAAAGAGAGGAAGAGGACGCCCTAAACAACGAGGGATGGACACAGTCAGAGTGATCCGTTGATACAAGGGAAGAAGGTGCAGCAAATATCGAGATCCGGAAGACATACGTATCTGCCGCAACTGCCGAATATTAAATGGGAAAAGCTTGTAGAGGAAGAAGAAGAAGAAAAAGGAGAAGAAGAGGACGACGACAAACAAGAAAGGCATGAAACTGAGGGAAAGAAGAAAAGAAGGAAAGAGGGAAAGAGAGGAAGAGGACGTCCTAAACAACGATGGATGGACACTGTCAGAGCAGAAGTGCGATCCGTTGATACAAGGGAAGAAGGTGCAGCAAACAGAGAGACTTTGGAGAGATACTTATCTGCCGTAGCGACCCCATACTAAACGGGCAAAGCTTGTAGAAGAAGAAAAGCCGTGACACTAAGGATTCTGCATCGTTGACTAAATTAAACTCTTCCCATTCGACAGTAGCACGGTAACTTCGCTTTCGATAAGAGGTTTCCATTTCTTTAACTGGGTGCAGATTTATAGTACTGTAGAAGGTGTTCTCATAGTTCGATTGCTGAAAAAAAATTTTCCACTTAGGCCTCTTATCGAAGAAAGTAGAAAATTGACTCTGGCTGTCAGGGCTTCAAATAAAACAGTTCTTATCAATCATGTCTACAAATTCCAGCAAAGGGCCCGTAAGAATACTATATACCGTCATTTTCACCTTGCCTTTCTGAAGTTATTTACGTGCACCACATAAAACTGGATTACCTTGTTATAAAAATGCTCTACTACTTGACTTTTTACTTAATTCACATGGAAAAGTTTTGTGTTGTGCTTCTGGTTGTTGCATCATATCAAAATTCAGCATGGGCATTTCTCTGGAATCTGCACATTCCTGACACATTTCTTGATTCAGTCTCTCCTGGGAATTTAATTGTCACGAGTAACCAGAATACTGCCTTAATGGAGGAGCCATTCACAAATAATATCCTCCTCAGCATACGGCATGTTAATTAAATGGCTTTGATTCTATCAATCATGACCTTGAAAGATAGCAATCTGCCTAATGACTGGCCATATAAAGGAAGCTTGCTTAAATACCTTAATTGAATTGGCATGGACTCCTCTAAGAATTGCATCGAGGGAGGATATGCAACCAGACACAGATATTGCTAAAATCAAGAGAATCTGGTAGCACTGTGAACTGTGGTGAACTGCAGTGGTAAACAAGTGCACTTCACATTCCACTAAGTACAGCACCTTCATTTATGCAATAAGACACACTGAAGCAATCTCAACATTAAAAATAGACAACAAAATTGTGTACATAACTATAGATTCTCCCTTTCCCATATTCCACATATTCAGAGATTGCTTCTCCTAACTTTGAACAATTTTGGCATTCAATATAACTCTTGAATGAGTCTGTCCTTTGACATTAGAATGATGTAAAAATCAATGAAGACTCACTTTAAAATGACAGTTATTGATAAATATGAGCCTTTTAGACAATTACATTACAAGTACAAGTTTCCACATTGGTGTTTTCAATAGACATGACATGACATTAAACCTTCTATATTCAAACAATAAATTGTCAAAGGTTAAATGTACCTTGATGTTCTCTTCTGTGAAAGTGAATGGTGTTTTATCATTGTTTTCATCTGTATCGCGGTTGTTAGCGTCTTGCGTTCAAGGGCAAGGCCTTTATTCTAGTTGTGCTTAAGATAAGGGCACAATTTTCGGTAGAAAAATTAGGACAGGAGAGGCCTCCCCTCCCTCCCCCCTCTAGTTGCACTCCTGCACAGGGAAAGTGGAACGTACGAAGTAATACCAGTACTGGAAGCGTATGTTATGTAGCAACGGTTCAGCGGTATTTTTACTGATTTGCTCAAATTTCCACGGTGACATTGCCTGCCTCGAGTTACAAGTGCATTAAGAAGATGCCAATTCTGCTAGTTTCTTGTCGGGTATCTGAAACGGAGTGAAAGTGTCAAAACTCAATCTCATGCTTATAAACATTTTATCTTCTGACAATCAACATATTGAAATCGACAGCACAGAAATCTCCATCTGTAAATTGTATGTTTACCCATGAGCTACATTTTCCCAGAACGGAAAGACAAAAATTTTTCTTCGTCTGAAGTCTCAAAACTACTATACACAAATGGAGTAATTATGGTGCGCCTTTGGATGCGAGGTTTAGGATAAAAGTTGCTATAGTGATAACGTAAGATGACAAAATTGGATTAACGTTGGAGCTTGAAATAAAAGTGGGGCTTGTGTCGTGGGACTTCTTGCTTTTTTACTTATTGGCGTAGGTCCTGGCGACCCCTTGCTCTCCTAATGCAATTCTGTTTCCATCGACTTCTGTCCCGTGTGTTTCTCTCTACAGTTAAGATGGGAAGGCCTTTGCCCTTTGGATGTGATCAGTCCATCTTTTTTGTGGTTTTCCCCTTGGTCGTGGTTGGGTAAAATCTTGTTTGTAGGCCTTGTAGACTAGGGATGCATCTGTCGTTATGCGTACGTGGCCAAACCACTTCAGGATGTCCTGGGTGTGGACTCCTGATTTATTTTGAGGCCAAAAATACACAAATTTAAGAAGTTAAGATTATAAACTGAATCTTAGAATCCCGTGTCTGACCGCCAAGATCAACTGGTGTTGGGTGACTCTGTACTCCCTCCCTAAATAAAGATCTGAAAGGTTTGACGAAATAACGATTTATTTAAGTATATATACTGGAAAGATTTTCTTCGGATTTCTATCTTCTGTCAATTCAACCTATAATGGATATTGAAGTACAGACGATTGTAAGATATCGATTATTTAAAAATACTGTATTATCGTTTTCTTCGAGCTTAGTTATGATATATCAGAACAAAGGAAACTCCGTACATTTATTCGAGTTTGGTTACGGCAGTTCCAACTTACAAATCAGCCTTTCCAGAACACACATTGTTTCGCCTCTCTTTTTCTGAACCATTTCTCACGATTGTGCTTTGAGGAGTATCAGATGGGAAAAAATTGGAAGAACGAAAATAATATTGTGCGGCGGTACAAGCAAACTTGGTAATTACTTGGTCGGGAGGACGTTTCTGGTACCTCATAACCACTCTCGGGCGCCATCGAGGGCGATCTCGTGCCAGTACTATCATCCCTGTCTTACTTGTGTACACTTCTATGTGCTTGATATAGTTACGCCGTGGTCTTACTCTACCTTTGTGGTCGCTTTCAGGGGTAAACAGTGATCAGTCTATCAACTAGTGACGCATGGACAACGGTTCTCCCGAAAGGCGTTCTGTAGACCGTATGTAAATTAGTAGAGCTAGCAAGCACGGAGCCAGCTATATTGGTCTGGGGGAGGGAGGGGGGTGCAAAGAAAATAATTCTCAATTTTTTTTCTTCTCCTTATGTCTTTTTTACAAACAGGAAATTACTCATACTCACAAATTGGAAATATAAAGCAAGGATGACTCATTACAACATTGCCAAAATCAATATTTCTGAAGAAAATTTTATTATGACAAGAAAACTGAGGATTTTCTGGGGATTCTTTGTTAAAAATATTATTACAACTTATTATCTGTTGGCAATTTTGCTACCATTTATTCTGTGTCGAGATTTTTTTTCCTTCTTCTCGAAAATATTGTTACTACTTATTTTTCTCAAACATATTTTTGTCTCCTATTTTGTGTGGAAATGTTGTTATATGTTTTTGTCGAAAGTATTTTTGTCTCCTATTTTGTGTCAAATGCTGTTAGTACTTCTTTTGTAACTTCTTTTGTAACTTCTTTTGTAACGAAAACTTTAGTACTACTTCTTTTGTGTTTAAAGTGTTTTTATCACTTTCTTTGTTAAAAATATCGTTACAACTCTGTTGGCAACGTTTCTACCATTGATTCTTTGTCGAAAAGCTTGTTTCTTCTTGTACATTGTCAAAAATGTTGTTACTGCTTATTCTGCTTCGAAAGTTTGCAACTGTTTATTTATGGGGCGTAGCGTCGTTGATTGTACCTTCAGATTACTTGACCTTAGAGAGTACCGAGAAAGCCTATTTGGCGAGGAGCCGGGTTACCATCGGATGTGTTGAGACGAAAACGTTGGCTGTGCTGCATCTTTTGTAAGAATTGCCGGACGTTTCTGTGTCCAAATTAGTAGTATTTGAAAAACAAAGCAAATTATGATGAAAAGACTCGCTGGAACTCCGTTTGGGACTCCGATACTCCCAGAAGGGGAGAATTGAGCCGGGATCCAACAGGCTAGTTACCTGGATTCCGGAACTATAATAGAAAGTAGTGGTCAAGTGGAAACAGGCTGATCTCTGTACATGCCAGAACAGCTGCCGATCTTCACAGGCGAGGAATAACCCCCTATTCAATTTTGTCCCAGGGGTAGACGGGAGGAGCGGAGCACGGAGCACATGGTGTTAGGGTGCCCATTAACCGTAATAGATGGTGGCTTTCCCTCCGTATGGGAGTGTGGGGCCGCGACGTATTTATAGCAAATGTCACAACAAGGATTCCTATAATGTTCATTCCAAAACCACATATGGCCTGTAAAGGAAAAGAAAATATTGAAAAAATAAATAATCAGATCATCAAATATAAAGATACGCTTCTTGAAATTCTGAACAGGCTTCGTGACAAAATGTATCACAAATTATTCACTGGCATCAATGGTGGACACTTTGAGGCTTGTTTACAGGAACAGTATTTAATTGCTTATTCTGAGCATATTGCGCCTAATTTAATTGTTGTGTATAAACGCCTGTACGAGGGAAGTAAAAAGGGGCCCTCCCTCCTACCCCTAGCCCCCAATAACTTTATAAGTGGCTGCCACTGTTTGACATACGTAACTAGCAGTACAAAATTTACCATACTCGCATCATACGATCATAAACTAGATTTCTGTCGCAATCCATTTGAGCTCTTCACGAAATGGTCGACCAGATCTCGAGGTTTTGGTACCAGTCACATACTGGTGTTATTCTTTCTGTGGCAAACAAGAATCCTGACCTTTACTTCCGGCATTGTAAATACCCCGTAGGAACTCGATTATTTAGTTAAATTTATTCCTAACGCAACATGGCATCACAACTTTGTAACTGTCTGTCTATTTGCTTTTCTGTGAAGGTCAAAAAACAACGCGAGGCTCAAAAAACTAACGCGTAGTGTTAAATGCTGTATCGTTTGAATGTTAAACCTGTTACACTATTTCTGTGAGATGATATTACGTTGTATTATGACACGTTATGTCTATGGCAAGTTTACTCTAGAACACGGTCTCACTCTATCTGTCGACTGGCAAAAATAAACACAATAACGAGAACTGAAAGAAGGCTAAGGGCTCCGTGTTCCCCAGACAAGACAGAGTTCACAATGGCGAATATTCACAAAGTTATCTGTTTTTGTTATTCATTACTGACTTTGAATGAAGGAAGCAATGCTGTATGACAGGGTTTCCCAGCCAGGGGCATGCCAGGAGTTGCTATATAGCATGCCAGTAGATGCTATGTAGCATGCCAGTGGGTGTGAGATGGAATGCCAGGAGGTTTGAGACGGCATGCCAGGGGATGCAAGGTGGCATGGCAGAGGGTGAAAAATGGTACTCTAGGGGGTGCATGATGGCATGCCAGGGGGTGCTAGATAGTATGCCAGTGAGTGGGAGATGGAATGCCAGGAGGTTTGAGATGGCATGCCAGGAGGTTTGAGATGGCATGCCAGGGGATACAAGATGGCATGGCAGAGGGTGAAAAATGGTATGCTAGGGGGTGCATGATGGCAAGCCAGGAGGTGCTAGATAGTATGCCAGTGGGTTGGAGATGGAATGCTAGGAGGTTTGAGATAGCATGCCAGGGACGCAAGGTGGCATGGCAGAGGGTGAAGATGGTATGCTAGGGGGTGTATGATGGCATGCTAGGGGTGCAAGATGACATGCAAGGGGGTGCAAGATTGCATACTAGGGGTGCAAGATGGCATGCTATTGGTGCAAAATGGCATATCAGTGGTACAACGTAGTCTGCCAAGGGGTTCAAAATGGCCTGCTATGGGGTGCAAGATGGCATACCAGGGGTACAACTTGGCCTACCAGGAAGTGCAAGATGACATACCAGGGGGCTGCAAGATGGCATGCCAGAGGTGCTTGCTCCCAGGTTTTGTGAGATAAGTCTGCCTTTTAGCAAGGAATAGATGTAGTATCTGTTCTCATTCATGACAGATGCTTTCCATAATCCACGAGAGGCGGTCCTACTGGGCAGTTGAGCCTGCTTCATGACTTGCTTCTCTGCCGGGTAGCACAAATTGAGGGGCATCGCCCTTGGACGCCCCAGCTGCCCTTTATTTATTAGTTAGCCTGTTTGGTGGTTTGTGGGCTGTAAATTGAATTCTAAGGACTTGGTACCAAGAGCATTTTAAATTTAATAGCAGAAGTGCGTCCCATCAGTCCTCACACTCAACCAAGAGTACTTTCCTTTTGACAAAATTCCACACTTTGTGCTTTGCCTGTAATTACCATAGTACTCAGCACGATCCTTCTCTATCAGGCAGTTGTAACTATAGACTGAACTAAGGCTAAATCAGCATTTGATTAAAAAGATCCTTATGCTGGCCTGTAAGGTGATCCTCGAAGCTTCAGAATTAAGAATAAGGTTCTCGGTGAAATCGTGCAGCAGAAAGAGAAAAGAAAGAAAAGTACAAGGGAAAAGATGAAATAAAGACTCCATACCTAGTAATAGCACCCGACTTGTGTGGAGTTAAAACATTGAAAAATTAAAAAACAAATAGAAAGTGGTAAATAAAAAGTATAAGGTAGAAGACAATCTTTTTGTATCAGTTTCTACAAAGATGCTTTTAGACTCCTGCCGTTTCGTATTATAGTAGGTTCTGAGTGTATATCATCGTTTACAGTAAACTATTAGAAACGCATAAAGGCAATATTTAGCACTGTACGTACACTAACGTATGAACTGAATTGATTTATCATAAAAAATAGAGTTTTAATCTGTCAATAAGTTTGTATCTAATGGGAAGGCACCAGTTATGCTGTGTTCCCCTTTGATATAATTTTGCTCCTCCCTTCATGATATTGCCAAAGAACTATTCAGATGTAATTGTCGTCGCTACTTTATAGCTTAATGATACCGGTTATTGTAAACGCATGCTCCGGTATAAATAGAATAATAATAACTAGGTAATTAAATATTTTCAGTTTTTGTCAACTAATTAATTACCCTCCGATAGCTTTTTACCTCCCTCCCTTAGTACTATATATCTACCCGCCTACTTTCAATAAACCAACTCCCCTTTTCTCGGTAATGCCATCCCAGCAGCAGCCATATGAAGATGCTTTACAAGCAGGTGGTGATGCAGTACCTAAAGAATTGAAATACAGATACTTTATCAAGAGATAGTGTAAGCTTAATTATCTATATAATTTGAATTTATTAGTAGTTAGGTAACATTTGAATTTACAATATGTGTGTCCAGGAGAGTCGTGTGCTGAAAGCAAATAAAGGCACAGTCGTGTAAGCTAAAAGGTAATACCCTTAATTTAGTCATCAAGGTAACTGGATCGTGTTGATTAGAAGGGATCCACATCAACAGAAGCATCGATTCAAAATGTGATATTTTATGTTTGTACTTGAAACCTGTTTGCATGTTCTTGTAATGCTGTGGAGCACAATTTGGAAATCAAGCGAATTTAAAAAGAGAAGGAGTGGTATTTTTTAAATTCACACTGGGTTAAAAAACCTCAAGTCTGCAGCCGGCAATGTTTCTAGCTTCTTTTTGGTATAGTCTTTTGCTTTAACGGTCTTGCTGAAGGCATTCTATTGATGTTGTTGTTGTTGATTTTGCTTTTGCTGCAATTGTTGTTATCGGTTAAAGAAATAACAATAGTAAAGGCAATGCGCTGGATCTACCCATCAAACATGCGGTCTTCAGGCACTGTTACGGAGTGCCATTACCTTGGATGTCAGCTTCCCTTAATTTTCTGCAAAGCTCCAATTTTTGTTCGGCAAAAATGTTGATGGTGTTATGTTGTTGCTGCCACTGTACAGAGATCTACAAGGATAAAGAGTCTTTCTTACAAGTCTACAGACCTCTCTTCTTAGGGATTGCTGTAAATTTTGTGACTCCATGTCCTTTTATAATGCAAAGAACTCAAATTAAGATACACTTACATATGGTCTCCAAGAGCAGGAGATAGATAGCGTTTCATGCTTGCTGTTGAGCCTTAAATTAAAATTATGTATAATTGCAATGTGTCTGCTGAGAATATGTATATGTCTGGCACTGATGAAGGCTCAAAGCCGAAACACACTAAATATTAATTAATTAATTTCCCCGTACCCACTGACTGAAGGAGAATTTGCGAAAGATTGTTACTACGTCAGGTACGGTAAATTGACGGCATGATGGCTATCACGTCGTTATTCAGAGAAATGTATTCTTTGCTTATTAATCATGGCAAGGTGCAGACATCTCTGGAGTTGATCTCTGTGCCGAAATAAAGTAACTTGTGAACACACTGCCCCATGTTATTCACGTGTTAATGAACTTTCCTTTTTCGAGTAGAGTAATGATCCGTTTGATTCTATCTTTCAAATTTTACTATCATTTTACAACTTCATGTATGCCTGTACCAGTAACTTACTATCGAAATAATAAGTCACTGGCCTGTACCTCTCCATTACCTTTTGACCAAGAGCCTTTATCATCTCCATATGAAATTTCCAATTTAATTACACTTTTTCTGATATCATACTTACCATGTAGGTTTTACTTATGGTAGAAGTTCCTGTATCGCCGCCAATTTGCAAAAAGAAAACGGTAGTTTTCTGTCATGCAAGCTGACTGGCATTCATCAATATATTTACTACTTTTGACCTCTCCCTGAAGCAAAAACCATTCCTTCTCATTTCTTTACATACTAGTCAATTAATTTTTAATAAAGTAATGTTTTTCTCTTGCTAACAAAGTGAGGAACCACTAAAAAGAAGAAAGAGAGGAGGGAAAAAAGTCCTATGTAAAATCTTAATTTTTGGAAAGACGCAAAAGAAATAAAAGAAACCCTTTGGTCTCTTCTAGTCTCCACCTTTGATTTAGTTGCCTTTCCCGTCTCCGGTTAGAAAGATTCTTCTCGTAAAATTTGCCTTCGTCCAGTAAAGATTATACTGGCATACTACTACTACTACTACTACTACTACTACTACTACTACTACTACTAATAATAATAATAATAATAATAATAATAATAACAATATACAGGAGCTTTCCAAATTACATTGGGTCTTCATCTCCCTTAATGAAAAAATGTAGATGTAAATAACAAAAAAAGGGAAAGAAAAAGTAATACTATACGCTGCTATACTTTATCCTACAACGCCATTTTCCATTGATTACCCTCGGCATTTTCCTTGGCATGCAGCATGGCATTCAAACAATAATGCGAATAGCGAGCAGTTACTGCCACCTGCACCTGCATTGAATTCTAATACCGCAAGGCTATGGCGTGGCATGTATTGAAAAGGATGAATATCTGCCTAGTGGTCTTGCAGATACCCCCTACCATAAACAAAGGGTCACAAGAATATCATCAGCATTCTTTAATGCCATATTAATGGAGATTTATAATGTTTATTTAAAATACGATTTACATGGGCGTTCATTTGAATTATAACTCCAGGAATGGCTATCCACGAGGCCTGTAGCGAAAATATTTCATCTGAGAGTTATTTGGTTCTCAGCTCAGTATCGAGGAACATGTGATCTCACGTAATGTTAGCGTAGGCTTAGGATTGTACCGTACTCTGGAGTACCGAATAAACGGGGGATCATCATTACGGTCTAAAGTTAATAAACGGGGGTCCAAATAAACGGGGGGCCTGAACTCCAGTCTCAATTTTCAGTTTTAAATAAGGATCACAGATATGAGGACAAAAATCGTACTAATTGACTAATTAGCAACTTGTTGACATATATAACCCGTCCGAATTTGAGAACCATACCTTGAGCAATCGTCGAGATACGCCCTTTCAAACATTAAATCATGCCTATCAAAACCTTGTTATTTGAACCCAGTTCATAATTTTATGAACTGAGCAAAATTAACAGTGTTTAATCTTATAATTTCAATTTTTTTTCTTAACAATTGTCAATGGGATTGATGGGTTAGATGGCAACCCCTCCATGACCAGTGCACGTGGCACAGAGACGCGGTCATCTGAGTTATTTAAAGCTGATTGTCAAAGATTGTGAGCCAAGTAGGCGACTAACGTGTTTATAAAAAGTGTTTATCAGTGGATACAGTGTAGTGCAATTCATAGGATAACACAGAGAGCTCATTAGGGATAAATTGTACTTTTGAGATATCAGAATTTCACCCTTTTCACCAGTGTGTTTATTCGTAACTATCTGGGTATCATTGATATTATTTTTATAATTTCCCATAATTAACAACCCTCAGATTTGTTTGATGAGCTTTTCATCGATTCTTGTCAGATTTCACACATTACTGCATTCGTCAAAATGTACGTAAAATATAAAATCATGCAAGGGATCAAAATTACACTGGGGATGGATACGCATTGACCTGCTAGAGGACAGATGACTGAATGAGCACATATGGGCCTTTATGTGAGCAGAAAAGGTACAATTGTACAAAACTGGCTACAATTCATGCTCATCATAACTGAGAGTTCTTGTGGGTACTAACTCGCTTTTTGTTTTACCAACAAAATACTCAGTTAATGATTAAACATCAGTTTTTGGTATCTTAATATCTTTATCATGTTACAGGATCCGTACAAGAACTTTGGTTTGCCATCAGTTGGTAGGCTTACCGAATACAAGGAGCCCCTTGACGTGCCAGGGGTAAGTCGATGATTGTGATGACTGAATTTATTTTCTCACTCCGACATATTTCGCTCTTGTCATTGCAGATATGACTTTCACGAAACTAACCATTGTAGTGTTAGAGATCGGGTACGTACGGCGCAAGCATATTATTAGGAACTCTTCATACAAGAACGATCATGTATATAACTTTAAGTGAAAACGGAGAGGGTATTCTGAACTTTAAGTGGGGGCTATTCTAAAATTTGGGAGCTGAAATTGCAATTGCTTAAGATTTTGCATCGTGAGAGAATAAGGGGGCAGTGATGGTAAATTTAAGGGGGCTTAGTACCCCGATAGCCTTGCGTAGGTACGGGCCTGATTTAAGTCACAAGGGACACAAGGTCAAAATGAGTGACAGGTTCAATTAAAACTTAAGGAATATGTAAGATGGGCCGCTTCCCCGTTGATAAATTACGATCTTACATCTTGACCACGCTGAAAACATCTTCAACAATAATCTGATCGAGCAGATGCAACGATTTTAACTAGGTTTGTCTCAGTATTAATCACTGTAATGTCAAAAACGTAATTTTTATGCCGTTTATTTTTGGAGTTACATTTTTATCTTTAAAAGTATCATCGAGAAGAGAAGATCGAAATTTTAGTTTTCAAAAGAACACTAGAGAAATAGAAATATGTCACCACCGGGGATCGAATTTGACACTTTCTAACTCAAAAGGGCTTTGGGTTGATGACGGGCCGGAGGGCAGTTCTTCCTTGGTTAAGTCAGATGGTGCAGCGAGGCTGGTCTCCAATTGGTTTGAGCTGGATATCGATGTCCACCGGGTGGATGACTAGGAGTTGATGTGGAGACTAGAGAAATAGAGTATGTTAACATCGTAGGTCACCTAGCTTAGATAGTAGAGCACACGCTGAGAAAGCGTGTGTTACGGGTTCAATTATTGGTGGTGACATATTTGCTATTTCTCTCATGTTCTTTTCAAAATTAATTTTTATATTTTTCTTGAATGTTGTCCAACTAACCATGGTTTCCGCGACATGGTTCTTAAGGATGCTTGACACATTTTACAATTGATAACAATTGAGATGTTTTACGGAATGTATTCTAGATTAAAGATGTTAAAGTATTGAATGGGAACAAAAAATCTACAGCAACGCTTTCGGCATTTGCGAGATATTCTTTGTCCTTCCAAAGAGTAAAGGGACTTATCGTTTAGAAGTATATTTGACCAAAAACTACGAGCCAGCGCTGAAGCTCTCCTTATCAGTTCTCGCAGAAAGGAAGTGTTATCACAGACTTTTCATCGTTGTCAATCGTTACTAAGTATGGGCGTAGTAGTGAACCCAGTTTGGATCGTTGTATTCGAGGTGAGGCATAGTTAGCCCTCATAAAATGTACTTAATTATGCCTCTACCACGATTTGTAACAGAGGTAAATAACTGTATATCAAATAAACTTATACAGAGGAGATAATGAGGGTTTTCTATTTAGAGCGAGCAAATTCCTTTTTCAATAAAACAAAATAAGAAGTTGTTAACATAAAGCGATGATGAGTCAGCCGATCGCCATTATAATGGGATGACCTTTCAAAGGTTATTAACTAGCTTAAGGTGAAATGCAGTGCTGAAAACCCCTCACTTACATGGAAGAGAGAGATTGATATTGTACCGTTACTAAACTGACCTTTGAAAGCATCGGTCACTATTAAAGGTATGATCGAAAAATCAATACGGTTGGCAATGATAACAACGGCGTGCCGCAACTGAACAATTTTGGAGAGAAATGCCAAGTATGGAGGAGCAGGGTCAAACGTTTCAGGTGAGGTCAAACTTCTGAATAGGCTTTTCAAATGACAAAAGGGCATGGAAACAAGATCGAACAAAACTACTAGGCTTATCAACAGAGGACAACATGCATTGTAAGTACTTAGCAGAAAAACAACTGATGAAAGACATACTTGTTAGGAATCGGATCTCAATAGAAGACTGGATTGCCTTTCTTAAACACGAACATGCTTCTTCGACTCAATTAGAAAACGAAGTACACATGAAGAGTTACAATTCATAAAGGATTTGTCTTACTTACAAGCTGAAGGTCGTCAACAGAAAATCAACAAAATATGAGCAGATTTAAATATAATAGGTCGCCGACCCCTTGATATCCTTTGCGGACCCAAGATTGCAGACTACTGCCATAAAGAAGCTACTTGTTTCTAAATTTTTGTTTGGTCACATTGGTTTGTAGCCGTTCCTGTTTTGTTGTTGTTGTTGGGTTGTTTTTGTTTTGAATTGCATTTGTTTTGTTTCTGCTTTTGATTTGTTCTTTTATATATATACGCTACTAAACCCAGTGGTAGAACGTTCTTGGTTACGTGGTGACAACCACATACCCAGCATAGTATTTTCTACAAGATGCTGATAATATTTCTACCAGTTTTGAGTTACAACCCGGAAAAAGATTCCCTCGACCAAATATAGTTGTAGCTTAGTTCGATCGACCCGAAATCTTTAAGACATCTTGCGTTATACCTTCAATAATCTGGACGTTGCTGAAGCGGCATTAAGATAACACTGTATTAAGAATGTCGTTGCCACCACGTAACCAAGGCCGTTATGGCCTAAGGAACACTTCCGGTTTAGTAGCGTATATATACATATGCTTACATATATCTACTTAAATTCATTAATGGAGATCAAGAGCCAACGAAATTTTGGAAATTTCCTGTATGTCGTTATTTTTGTTATTATATTATTATTATTATTATTATTACTATTATTATGTTCAATGACTTGATTCACGAAGTGTCCAAGATGTTATCTACTTCGGTATTGCCAATGTGGTTTCGGATGACTACCTGTCATCTAGGAAACCACACGTTTTATTATTATTATTATTATTATTATTATTATTCATGGCGCCATGATAATGTCTTAAAGCTAATAGCTTCGCACTTGTCAACTGTAACTGCGAACTCGTTTAATCTCTTCGTTGATCTGCCTGGGTACAAAAATCAAAACACAAGCCATTCAGACAGTCCAATTTCTGATTGGCTCCTTCAAAATACAGTTGGGTATACTCTTTCACACATTACATTTTGGTCATTCTGACGTTAGTACTCTGAGGAGTGTCAGACGAAAAAAGCTTTTAGTACATAATGTTTTCGCTATTTCGTGCAATATTCAATAATCTTTATAAAACTTTGACACACAACATCAAAATTTGGTCATACCTTATCAACATCAAATGTAGCATTGAAATGTGGTATGATAGTGTGCTTATCTTCCATTTTTCTTCTCTTGTTTTTAATGGACATCACACAGTTTTCATACTTAATGTTATTTCTGTGAATAGGAGGTAACGAATCTGTCCATCTTCTTCCAACTGATGTCATTGTAGATAGGATGCCCTTGGCCAGTTTTGTTGATTCATACTCTGAAATGACAAAATTTATTAAACTTGAGCAGCATTGTCAGCATCCAATACTATTTAACTCTTCTATTTAAATGGTTAAGGCTATCCTATGAAATGGTTCTAAAGCTATTTCCCTAATCATGGTTGGCATTTGTTACTCTTACCATATGTCAACATGCCATGCACACCTCCCAATACCCAATGAGATAGCCCTTAGTTGGTATGTAGAAAGGTACTACATTTCTAAAATATTGTAAATGTACGTTAAATTTTCACATGATAGAGAGCCTGAGCATATGCACTGTTGCTGATATTGTATCATTCACATTTTCAGTGCAACATTTTATATCCTCTAACAAGTTTATACAAACAGTTAGGGGATAAAATTGCATTACAAAAAATTGTTTTCTTCAAAAAGTCCCTGATATAATTCACAATTATATTGATCATGGATAAATACATATTTTCAGTGGGCATGCAATATCATGCTTTCATGAGCAAATGAGACCTTTGGAATACGTAAGATGTTTTAATTGGCTCTAATTCCATCACCGCTCACGAAGCTGGCTCTCTAAGAGAGGTGGGGCGGTTGGGGTTTCCAAAATACCAAGGGGGGGAGCAGGTCACAAGTTTCTTAATCTCTGGAAGTAATCCTAATAGTGGTACCCATTTGATTTTATATTATATTTGGTTACATCGATACAAAATTGTTAGAGGTGGCTAAATTCAACTGAAAGTGGCATTGCATAGTCTAACTTCTAGCTGGCACAAGTAAATTGCCGCTAAGCTATAGGATTAAAGTGACTTAAAGTCACTAAGGCAAAAAGACACAATATTTGTTCATTTTTGAGGAATACGTTAACAATCATACGTATGAACATGCGGGCAAGACTCATCAGATAGTCCTCCCATAGGTCCTACGTTTTTGTTTTCCGATGCATTATGATATACTAAAGTGAAAAATGTGTATGCCGATAAGAATGTCAGGTGGGGTGGAATACGCTAATGAATTCTCTCAAGGGGGCGGCACCCCACCTTGCCTCCCCTCACCTTCGTGAACGTCCGTCACTTGCAACATAGGAAACCTTCCTTATTGTAAAAACCGAGCAGCATAAGAACAGAGCGAACCGAAACACGTCCGTTCTCGGTACTGCAATAATTATGGCCTTTGTAAGGGATCGAACAGCCATTTTATCATTGGCCAGTGTATTTGCTACTAAGAAAGCCCTTATGCATAATGCTTCTGTCCTACTTTATATATTCGCTATGTGCGTCATAAACAGTGAAATATGGCGTCAGAAAATAAAATAAAGCAGAGCAAGCCCGACACGTAGGTATTCATTGCCCCTCTGATGCAGGCACGGAGCTAGGGGGGCAAGGGGGCATTGCCCCTCCAAAGTTGATTTCTTGCCCCAAAATTCCCCCCCCCCCCCCCCCCTCTTTTCCCCCCCCCCAAAACCCAAAACTTCTTTTTCTTATTTTGAATTGTCATTACGTCACTAGATCATTATGAAATGTGTGAGACATAGTTAACAATTATTCATTTTTTACATTGAAAAATAACTCTTGATTTTGAGGAACTATTTCACTAATTCACTTCATACTGATTACCTCAGTAACAATATTATGAATTAAAGAGTATATATTGATAGAATAGGGAGAGAATATTGCAATACCAAGACTGTTACAACATCAGGTGTAGGACAATACAGTAAAAATGAAACACCATCAAACCTGCTCAATAGTGGAACAACTTATGTTAAACCATGGTAACATAAGGCAATGGGATTTTAACATAGAGAGTGTAGACTAGAAGATTTCACACATATTCTGTTCACATTTTTCACCATCATAGCTACATGACATTTTTATACCCTGGGTATAGTGAAGCAAGGCAGAGTACCGATCTTGATTCTTGTTATAGGAACAGGACTGTGAGTCAAACCTCTGAATCTGAATTATGCTGTGTGGACAATGCATCACACTGTCACTAATAAAGTTTTTAGTCTTAGTTTCTGTCACTGTATGTGATACAGTGGCCATTTAATAGTCAAGCAGCCATGCCTTTTATATAGTGTATTGTGAGGACACATCAATCCCCGTCATGCAAGTACAATTGCAAACAAAGTCTGGAAGTTAAATAGGTATCGTATACGCTTGCCCTTCATTTGCCTCATTTTCCATTTTAGATGAGTCAGATGAATCATTGAAACATGATCAAGAGGAGGGTGAAATCCTAAGTGATGATAGTAGTGTTGAGGTGGGTAAATCTGGAGAAGGTGGAGATGTTGCAACTCGTGATCATAGCCCACCAGATAGCTATAACATTTCATCTGAGAAGGAAAGTCCTCAACCAGTGCTTCAAGCTGATCATACTGAAGAAATAGAAGAAAGTCCAAAGGAACAGAAGGTGGATTGAAAGGCATTGAGTAAAAAAGGCTACAATTGAGTAAAAAAGGATAAAATTTAGACTGAATTGGTTAAAGATTATTACTAGCTTAAGTCGCTTCTATGCAGCTGATTTGAACGTCTTATAGGTTACGTGATTGATGTATAACCTATATAACTTCGATGCGCAATGGTGGCGACAGGCTGTTATCTTCCATAATGTAAGATTCACGACAGTCTATTTAAGTCAGCATAAATATTTGTTGGCATAAAAACAATTCTTAATCTTGGACGTAAATCTGTTTTGCATAACACTTTTGTGCTTTATTTCTGGTGGGGTCTTTACAGGCTTCGTTGACGATAAGAGTATGAGCTTAATTATTTGTTATGCTTGCTATTTTTCCATGAATGGGTTTTGCAGATGTCAACATCTGCCCGTCTAGTGATGGTGACATGATTTATAGGAAGTACTATATAAGTAAGAGAAGTGAAACAAACATTACTTTTTGTTTGAGAGTTCCCCATTCGTAGGACATCTTTCATTACTATTATCAACTTTTCTCAAATAGGACTAAAGAATAACAACACATCTGTGGGGTATAGGCGTGTTCGCGCCCTCGACCCGATGTCTCGTGGAAGGGAGGTCAGTACAAGTGTACTGTATTTACAGATGTGGAATACACCTGTGACACTTACACGTACCTTACATCTATACATCTATACATCTATACATCTATACATCTATACATCTATACATCATCTATACATCTATGCATCTATACATCTATTGGTTACTAGAGTGTTCAAACAAAATTGTAGATTAATGTGATTGAAGGTATCTTTACAAAGTTAATAAAATAGTTACAGCTATAGTTTCATGTTTCCAAGTTGCCTGATGATTTAAAATATGAAACGATAGTTGCAAGAGTCATTATTCTTTATGCTTATATAACTTCATTTACATAATGAAAAGAAATTTAAAAGGTATAGACTAGAATAAACAAAACAAGGTGTATAGGAGGTAAACAAATTGTTCTTGTTAGCCACATTGAAATCTACAGTCTACAGTCTACAACTAAAACAACTGAAACAACTAAACTGAAACAACTAAAACAACTAAACTAAATTAACTAAAACAACTAAACTGAAACAACTAAACTAAATCAACTGAAACAACTAAACTAAAACAACTAAACTAAATTAACTAAAACAACTAAACTGAAACAACTAAAACAGGTAAACTAACTCAACTGAAACAAAAATAAAACTATTAAAATAACTAAATTAAAACTAAAACAACTAAAACAATCAGTCTACAAAAAAATAACAACGACAACAATGGTTACCGAAATTACATAAAATTACCTAAAATACGACAAACTACAAACATTAGTAATTGCAAAAACTGCCAGACGATAAAGGAACGTAATAAACCCTCATCAATAAGCAAACTCTTAGGGATGACAGAGTGCTGGTATGTTGACCTTAATGTAGAGTTAGGTTTTGTAACTTCTAGTTTCCTTGATTTAAAAGAATATTATAAATGCTACCTTCCTCTCTTCTGTGTTTTGTTTAAGTTCAGTTTCTATCGTATCTTTTACTTTCCCAAGTGTCAACTCCATAAGACCATATTTACCAGATGTCAGCCTCGTATAGGAAACCTGTTTTGTGTTATTTGGAAAGTATTCTTTACGACAAGCACCGAAGATGAAAGTGAGAAACTTTCACGATTAATGTCAGCTCACTTGTTTTAAGAGAACGTACTTACACGGCTTTATCAGGATCTGTTACTTTCGTTTTCAGATACTCTTTGGTCTCCAATAAACAGAGGGGGGGTAGAATAAAAGGGGGGTGGAACACAAATTTGGAAAAGTAATAAACCGAGGGGGGGGGGAGGACCGGTGAGAGAGTCAATACCCTAACAATTTAACTATCTTATCAATGACTTAAGCGACGTTCATAAGACCAGATAGTAATGTCAGAACACCCTCCACGGTTTTATGTCAGTCTCTCCAAACACAATATCGCCTGTCTCGTTCTAATGGATCTTAAGCCGAAACTACAATAAATTAATATTTCAAAACCCTTCTAACTGGCTAGCTAATGAAGCAGGGTTCCCTGCCTCACCTTGGAAAAATTTCCCTCATAATTCCCTGATTTTCTTGACGAAATTTAGAATAAATTAATATTTCAAAAACCCTTCTAACTGGCTACCTTATAAAGCAGGGTTCCCTGCCTCACCTTGGAAAAATTTTCCTGATAATTTGACGAAATTTAGAAAACTTCCCTGACAATTCTTCACCCGCCTATTGCCATACATGCCTAGTGCAAATTTCGTATTCCATTACATCAGGTGTCATATATTGTATGAAGGCCAATTACACCAAGGTCATACATCTCATAACATTCACAGTAACCTTTCCAGGGTTCCCAGCCTCATATTGGACAAATTTCCCTGACAATTCCCTGATATTACTCAAAAAATGAGTCCAGTTTCAAATTCCTTGATAATTTTCTGATTTCCCTGATTTCCAGGTTGGCTGTGAACCCTGTAAACTAACGGTAGCTTGACTACTTACAAGGAGATTCTGTAAAACGCAGCAGATACTGGCTTACCCTTTAGTTTAGCAGCTAAGAAGACACGGTCGATTTAAATCTACATGGCTCCCAAAGGCTTCCGGTTCAAATGATGATTCAGTTGCAACGCAAGTAAATCAAAGCATAAAAAAATCAACCAAAAAAAGCAACTTGCAAGTCACGGATGGAAAGCTGCTTTCGCCAATACGAAAATGGTGGGAGATGAACGTGAACTAAAAGGGCGCGTTCCGTAGAATAAAATTTTATGCATCGTTTTCAATGCTTTCGTAAGGATAGAATGAACCGGGCTACTTTGCAGCAAATAGCAATTGCGTGTTATGCGAGGTTTCAGAAATACCCTAGTATTGTGTTTTGAGCCTTGGCTAAACGACTGGACTTTTCACTTGACTTTTCAGATGAAAGATCTGATCTTTTATGGTGATGTCGAGCGAGTTTGAGGAAACGACGGGATTTGTAAATAGGGGCTGAATCAACAGTGTACATTCACGCGTACGTGGAGGGGGTAACTGAAAAACACTGTATTCAAAAGTATATAATATAATGAAACCAAATATATCAAAGTATCGAACAGATCATAACAACCAATTATCATCGAGAAGAGAGGATTTGAAATGTTAGGTAGCTTTCAAATGCTCTCTTCTCGATGATACCTTCTAACTTCGATGGGTAGATTTGGACAGATAGACGGGCCGGAGAGCATTCCTTCCTTGGTCAAGTGACATGGCGCAGAGAGGCTAGAAATAGAGTATGTTAACATCGGAGGTAACCTGACTTAGTTGGTAGAGCGCACGCCGCGAAAGCGTGGGTGACGGGTTCGATCCCAGGTGGTGACATATTTTCTATTTCTCTAGTGTTCTTTTCAAAAATAGCTAATTATCTAATTTAAAGTTTACAAATTACAATTCCAACCAAAGGAGGCAGAGCTCTGTCGACAGCAAGAGAAGTGTGTTTGTATTTAAAGACCCGGCAACTGCGGACAATTTTCAAGAGGATTTGTTTAAGGGATAACATTCATCAAAACAAAAATAATAACAATAGTATTTTTTTTTAAACTTCAAATATCTATTTCTTTCATCCAATACAATTCATTTATCTCATTACAGGCATAATGAATTTACATGGTGCAATATACGTTTTCACCAAGCTAGAAGCTCTGGATTTGGCCAATTACAATTTCTTTTGCTATTAAAAACCAAATAAAAATTATAAAATTCTTTTGCCACCTCCAGGCATTGGCGACGAAACTGATGGAGCACACAGGCCATGGCCCTCTCACTTTTCTGAACTTGTCAATATAAACAAGACGCAATCCTTTAAATAGCAAAAGTTTCATCTTAAAATAGGAAGGTTATCATAGGACGCATATAGTTTAAATACTATGAAGTCATATATGAGCACTGCAACCTCATGACATCCAATTAAGTACCATTAACGTATATTTACTGAGTTGCCTTTCCTTTTTGCAAAACACAGTTGTAAATCCAATACTTTCACCTAGACTTAAAAAATTAATTTTGCTCTTTTAAAAATAAAACAGTGAAATATATATATGTCATAAAATTTGCTTTTGGTAAATATGAGGTTGAAGTAAAAATTTATAGAAATTTGTTTGAGCCTTTAGGTAATCATTGAGGTTTCTTTACTTCTAAATATATACTAAGCAAACATCTACTTCTAGTCATCGGAAAATATACTAAATTACCAATAACGGGGTATGGGGTCCGATTCCTGTTTCTACTGCGCATACAATCTTCCAGTGTCCCTCTGCATTACAATGTTTGCCTCTTAAAGGAAAAGAAAGATGCCCATCAGGTTGAATATGTAACTGACATGTTCATTGTCTCACAAATTCTAATATAGTTAAACAGGTATTAATTCAAGGAGTAAAACGAGGGAATAATATAAAAAGTCACGTTCTTAAAATAGACGCATAAAAATGACGTGCAAGATGTTTCCTTGATAAGCGTATAACCTGACTGATAACGACGATATCAAAACAATCTATCAAACTATACCGTACATCCTTGGTACAAATTATGCAGCTTGGACGTTTAAGAGTGATAAACTCAAATACCACAACATGCAATTTGACTTCCCTTTAACGCTTTTAATGTATTTTATAAATTTCCGGAGCGCGCGAGCAGGCAAAACATGATCGTTTAAAAAAAGTTATTCAGGATCGATAAGAAATCGCTGCACCTACAAACGTATTTATCCTTCCACTAATTCCGCCCCTCATTCCCATTTATGTGTTATGCAGAAGCAATTGCTAAGAGTTGAAAACATACTTGTTCTCAAATTTTCAATTACAAAATCATTTTGTGTTCAGGTGCAACCACCAATATATTGCGTTGAGTAACAGATCATTTTGCTAAACGTTTTCGCCGTACACTGATCACAGCAATCGTTCGGAGAGAAATTAGAAAGCTTTTACGATGAATTGATAGGAAAATAGAAGACCAAAACACGTCGTAGAAAATAACAGTCACGAGAGCGACACCTTTTCTGCCACTCGTCATTTAAAAGGACGTAAATTGTAAACGAAAACGTTCTGCCGAATGAATCCGTTACTAGACGCAATATTCAAATTTTGTACCACTAACCAACTTAACAACCAATATATAAAAAATTAATGTTTTTACGTAAAATTTATACGGAATCTCCGCATTTTGAGCACTCCCCAATATAACTTCGTCTGATTTTTTCAAATCTATTTCTTACTATGCTTGTCGTTCGAAGCACATAATCTGACTACGAAACTACGTCATGGAGCAGCACGTGACTACTTATAGTGGACTCAAATGTAGACTGATGAGTGCTTTTATATCAAAGGCAGAACTAGGTCTGCGTTTTGTTTAGTTACCTCGAGTTTAGTCTATTAAAAGCAAAATTTTGCTATATATTTGCATCACTATATAAGACCAGATTTTCGGCCAGGGAGTGTACTTAAAGGCCCGATGAAAAGTCCAGTTGTTTGGGCAAGGCGTAAACAGAGTTATCGATAAAAGGAGACAAGATTACAGACAATTTCAGTAGTAGATACTTTTCTCTCTGTTATATTTAAAAAAACAAGTAGGCCTTTTGGGTTAAAAAATGAAACGGAGGGGATGGTGAAATCTGGCTACCAGCAGATATTAAGAATTAATCTCATGATTCAACCTATCATTCTTTGATGTATTTTGCACTCCTGTAGCTATTTCAGATATCCTTGCAGCATTCCAACTCGATTACAAAATGTCTGAATTTATTTGGCAAAATGTTTTGAAGCTTGGAAATTGATCCACAAACGCCAGAAATGACCCATTTCGGTGAAACATTTGGCTTGAAGAAAGTGAGGTTTTAACCATGCATCTTTCGAGGCGTTTTTCATCCCATAATCGATTTCTGATTTGCTGATTACTTTTCTGGTCTGTTGACAAATGTGTTCATTTATGGGAATAAGCTGTAGAAGTTTGAAAACTAGTCCAAAAATTTCAGAAATTTTCATATTTTTGTGGAAAAGTTGTAAAGTGAGTTCATTTTAACAATAACTGTTAGTTTAATTTTCTTGCCGATGTAACTCTCAGTTGTTTAAGATGGTCATTCTCAGTCTCATATCTGCTTTAAAAGGATGTAAGTTATATATGGCCACAAATAAACTTGCCCTGACTTTATGCTCTCCTGTGATTAACTGAAAGGGAGGATCGTATAGCCTTTGAAAACTTACACCCGAAAAAGCCTTTTATTCTAACTCTCTAACTTAATGATCACGAAGATATTGAATCGAAAAAGCTAGATGTTGGGTGACGGATGGATCTTTGTGGCAGCTTCGTTTTTGGGAAAATTCAACTACAACTGTGGACAAGAATAATGTAAACATTTACTAAATCTCGAGGAAAATAACAGGAATCATGGAAGACACTTAGTAAAGGACAGGGGCTCCCATTTGTGGTATTACACGCTATCTGCCCCTTACCTCCTATCAACAGGGAGGTATGACATGGAAGTCACCGAAAGTATAGTACAAGTTCTGTTTGGTTGCAATTCTGATCATAGAGGTAGTTGGTGGATTGCTGGCATTTGCATTTTGGCCTGAGGTAGGACACTGTAAAAATTTGCATTAGTTTTGTTACTTAGAAAAGAACAGTAGAGAAATAGAAAAGCTTGTCACCACCAGGGATCAAACCCATGACCCACACTTTCACGGTGTGCGCTCTACCATCTGAGCTAGGTGACCTTCCGATGTTAACATGCTATTTCTATAGTTTCCAATCATCCACCAGTGGACATCGACATCCAGCTCGATGCAATTGGAGACCAATCTGTCTGCGCCATTTGACTTGGTCAAGGAAGAGCTGCCCTCTGGCCCATCATCAATCCAAAGCCCATTAAAGTATCGTCGAGAAGAGAGGATTTGAAATGTTAGTTAGAAAAGAATACTCGAGAAATAGAAAAGCATGTCACCACTGGGGATTGAACCTGTGACCAAAGCTTTCACAGGGTGCACTCTACCAACTGAGCTAGGTGACATCCAATGTTACTATACTTTTTATTTCTCTAGTCGCCACATTAGCTCCCAATCATCCACCGGTGGACATCGACATCCAGCTCAACACGATTGGAGACCAGCCTCTCGACGCCATGTGACTTGGCCAAGGACTCAATGTTAGTTTTGTATATAAAATTTATATAAATATGGGCAATGCCATAGTGACAGATGATACATTTATACGGAAAATGAGCCTAAATTCTTCTATTCTTTCTGTCTCTGGATGCTTACCTAATGTTGTCTAGATACTTTCTTCAAGTTGTGGTGTCAGCTGTTGGTGTTGTCACCAACCAAGGCTCTGCATTGCTGTATATCCACTGCTAAGTCCCTGGCACAGTGATCCAGCCGAGACCCTATTCCCCATCCACCCTGGTGAGGGAGCTTTACATGTTTCTCAACAGTTACAACCAGCCTTGCTTTCTATGTTACTCATTTTGAAGAAACGTTTAACATAGGTGTATGTGCATTCGAATTATAATAGGGGAGATACAGTTGGAATAACGGAATTCGAAATAAGGAAAGGAGAGGAACTGAAAGAGAAGTGGATTGACAAACGCTTGCACGGTCAGTTAATCAGAGACCTGCCAGAGGCGGTTGACAAAGAAGAGACATGGTAGTGGTTGTCAAAGTGCGATTTAAAGGCTGGGACAGAAGCGCTAACATATGCTGCACAGGAGCAATCGATCAGGATCAACTTCGTGAAGTAAACATTGATAGGATGGTTCACAGCCCTCTTTGTCGATTGTGTGAAAAGGAAGTTGAAATTGTGCAACACATAATAAGCAGCTGTGAAAAATTAGCTCAGAAGGAATATAAAAAACGTCATGGTAATGTTGCAATGAAAGCCCATTGGACCATGTTCAAGAAAACTGGGTTTGCCCACAGTGTCACGTGGTGCGAACATATTCCTGAGGGAGCGATGGAGAATGATGATGTGAAGCTATTGCGGGACTATTATCCAGTGTGACAATTTGATTCAAGCAAGACGACCGGACTTGATTCTTGTTTACAAGAAAGAACGAAAGGCAACAATAATAAAACAATAAACAATAAACTCAGCAAATAGGGCGTAGCTAAATATATATGAGAGATAATTTTGACTATAGCTTTACTGTGCTTTCCATAAGACAAGAACGAGGAATTTTGTGTGTGGTTGCTGAAAAGTAGATTGACATTTATTTTACTTTACTAACAAAAAAGTGAAGCTGAGTAGAACCCTCGAATTTAACGAAATAGAGTGAAGAACAGGCTTCACAAGAATCACAAGTGGCAACTAGAGACTTTTAAAAAATAGTGTATCGGGGAATCGACAATCGCGAGAGAGTAAATTTGCATTCCAGAGCGAGGGCAATGCGGGGAGCAAAAATCCCCATCACAAAGCAAATCCCAATTACGTTTCTTGAGTTACTTCATGGCTATGCTTGTAATTTAGTTGTAATATGCTTGAATTTTTGTTGTAGTTGTTTTGTCTTTCTTTGTTTACTTCCTCTTTCACTTACGTCATATGTATAGCAAAATGTGCGGTGTCATATAATTAAATAAATAAATAAAAACGGGAATCTTTTAAGAATGCTGTACAACATTTTAGTAGTTCTTGGTAGAATTTGATAGATTTGACTTATTTTAGTTCAAAAATAGTGACCACAAATAGTTAGGCTGTTTATCTCAGTTGGCTACGTGGAATCGTAAAACAAGTTCTTGTTACGTCAGAACTTGATTCAAGGATGAATCTTACAGCTCTGAGCCCTATGTTTGAAAACTTACTACAGAGAATGAGATTAATACCGAGATTCAAACCCAGGTCTCAAGCCAACACGTATTGTTGCGCTAGTATAGTAACTAGGCCACGGTTACCTTAATATAATACTTTATTTTCTGTAGTCGCAACTTTAGCTACCGTTCCCCCAATAATGAAGGTCGACATTCAGCTTCGCACAATTTCGTAAACCAGCCTCTTTTTGCCTTAGGAACCAATTACGAGATCTCCACCAAATTTGTAAATCTACCTTATCGGTCCTGTTTTATAGCGGCACTTAATGGCCCCAATTAGTGTGACTCGGTGTTAAAAGGGCCTGCGAAAACGGACCAATGTTCTGCTGTAAGGGAAAATACTTAAAAGTTAAGATAAAGACATAGTAGTAGCTGTTAAGAAAATAACAAAAATGCGGAATACATCTGAGGGGAGGGGCACCTATCTTTCCTCCTCTTGATACGAATAGGGTAATTTTACTTGAGCTGTCACAACAATCATCATTAAGATATCACACATTCATAAAACCTATTCCTTCCTTCTTTCCTTCCTTCCTTCCTCCCTTCCTTCCTTCCTTCCGTCCTTCCTTCCTTCCGTCCTTCCTTCCTTCCTTCCTTCCTTCCTTCCTACCTTCCTACCTTTCTTTCTTTCTTTCTTTTTTCTTTCTTTCTTCCTCCACTTCCTCCGTTCTTTTTCATTCTTTTCTTTTAATTTCTTTTTTTTCTCTATTCATTTTTTAAATTTTGTTTTCATTTCATTTTCGTTCTTCATTTCTACAATTATTACACTTCATTCTTTACGCCTTCATTCTTCCCTTCTTATCCTCTTTCTTTCGGTCAAAATTTCTCTATTGTTTGCTTGGTTCGTCCCACTTCTTTTTTTCTTCCTTTCTCGTATGATGCTCCGTGTACTTTGTTGATGTGTAAACTTTACTTTAATTATAGGTTGCTTATTTTTTTAGTTGATTGATATAAAGTTTGCATCAACGTTTCTCTTTTATCCTAGGCATTTCAATCGGTATTGTCGTTTCAGTCCACAAAGGTAACAGCCTGATTCTTATCACATATCATGTTTTTATCGGTTGATTTTATGGGAATTTTAAAGCATGTTAGTAGTAGGTAGTCCCAGACTCTATTCAGAGCGTCAGGGATGTGGTATGGTAGAAAAACACATGCCTTAAGCCACTGTGTTTTGAGTAGGGTGGCCAGTTCCTTTCCTCGCCGCCCTTTAGCCCTTCCCAGCTAATGCCAGGTGCTCCTTATGCTGCAGGACTCGCAGTAGGAGCGTTCAGATTGAAAGCAGAGCACAGGCTCGAACCAGCAACCTTCAGCTTGCTAGACCGGCTCTTTACCGACTGAGCTCAGTCGCCTCCTTCATGTTTATTCCCAGATGCAAAGACACAACCGAAAATACCTGCAAAGATACCTAAATGCTTGAAACAGAGTAATTAAGTAGACGGTATGCCATAATTAGGAAGATTTTGCCGATGTTCGCTAATTCTCATCAAAATAGTCCTGTTAGGTATGCATAGATCCCTGCAGTTCTAGTCTGCTGTCCTAATAGAAAAGAAGGTACAAAGCGTAGTGAGGATCGATATGTTTACCGCCTGGAAGTAGTCGTATATCTTGTTTAACTACAACCTCCGTTGTGGCAATTGAATATTCTTATTTCAGCAATACATTTAGATCTTCGTAAGCCAAAAACAATAGGTATTGTAGCAGAATGGCTGATGTTGGTAAGTTCGTGTTATTGTATCTACTCTTGCAAAGTGATCGTCCTCAGCTTCAAATATTTGAGCCGAACATAGTGATGGTTAAAGTCGTTGTAATCGAATTAACTTATTTCTGTGGTATTTCGCCTATTTGGTTCCGGATGGTAACGTGCGCTTTTCATGTATACGATTCATGTCTTGGTGTTAAAAATCCGTAAACAAAGTGGTGTCAAAATGTGAATCTGTTTGTTTTCATAGAATGTTATATAGTAACGTATTTACGTACGCCATTACTTTTTTACAGAATTTGATATCTGCTATATCATACGTTGAAAAATGTCTCCTCTGAAGTTATCAGAAACTATTTAAATATTATATCGTTCAAAAATCGTAAGCATAACCCTTTGACACAGCATTCATTTTGTATGAACTATAAAACACATGCGTTTAACTTGCATATACATCTGTGGTAGTGACAGTGGTTACCTTAACACTTACCTTCGGTAAGGTTACTTCTCGACTTGGGATTGTAATTCAATATAACGGCGTCCACCTATCACACATATTTTCTAAAATCTATGGTACTTTTAAAGCAGTTTATCAGTATTTTACATAAATTGTTGGGGCCCTAGTAGAGTCTGTTACTGGTTCATCTTGTAAATTGAGAAATCCGTTGACATAAATTGTGTCATCCGTATGATCCTGGCCGAGAGACAGAGGTTAATATTGGTAGGTAAAGGATTTATGTTTTATTTCCCAAATTCTGTTTACATGGCAAAACTGCCATTGCTACAGAGTAACAAAGTATAAAATGTTAGTAATTTATTCACTACTTATTTGTTATACGATAGCATTACGATATGCATAAAGAACAGAAACCCTAACATAGACAAACGATAATGTAATCATAATCAAAGAAGCAGCTAAACTGAAGCGTTACAAAGTAGCCCCAAGAGTATTGCTAGCTAAAAGGGATCTCAATTTAACTATGCAGACAAGAGGATTCCTGCAAATAGTTAGGAAACATTTACTAGTAAAATCTAGATAGATACACTACGTGAGTTGTTCTTGCTACCTTCTTGTTACCTTACTTCTTTTGAGCGCTGAAACCTACTCTTCTTTGTCATGGGTTAGCATACATCACTCTTGTTTTTCATAGACTAACTCGGTATAATTATGAACTGTACAAGTGTGTTGCAACTCCATTTCGTCTCTGTGCAGTTTGTTTTGACAGAAATTTACAATTTCCAGCTTTGTGAAAGGTATGTGTAATGTCCTCCTACGATAGTAATGCTTTACGTTTCTCTGGGCGTAGAGAAATTCAATGGTTTTAGCAGGTGATGCAGTAACTTCTTTCTTTCGTTCGGCGGATTTTTAGATACCTTTACATCAATTTAAGTTAGATCACTTATTTATTTTCGCTCCCTGAGTTTCAGTCTAAATTTTTTAATTGCTACTTTCTTCAATTCGCTTGAACGTTTTGAAGCCCTTTCAAGATTTGGAAACCTCTTTGTTGACTCTCGAATTTAATCGAGATAGTATTTTGACATTTAAGAGTAATACCCTATTCACATGGAGAGCAAGCGGACGACGTCACGTCTCATATTGACGTTGGCCTCGTCAACGTCTAGCTCGAATGAGTGAATGGGTGAGTGAGTGAGAGAGTGAGTGTGTAAGTGAGTGACTAAGTGAGTGAGTGAGTGAGTGAGTGGTTGAGTGGGTGGGTGAATAAGTGAATGAGTGGATAAGTGAGTGAGTGAGTGAGTGAGTGAGTGTGTGACTAAGTGAGTGAGTGAGTGAGTGAGTGAATGAGTAAGTGAATGAGTGAGTGAATGAGTGAATGGGTGAGTGAGTGAGAGAGTGAGAGAGTGAGTGTGTAAGTGAGTGACTAAGTGAGTGAGTGAGTGAATAAGTAAGTGAATGAGTGAGGGAATGAGTGAATGGGTGAGTGAGTGAGAGAGTGAGTGTGTAAGTGAGTGACTAAGTGAGTGAGTGAGTGAGTGAGTGACTAAGTGAGTGAGTGGTTGAGTAGGTGAGTGAATGAGTGAATGAGTGGATAAGTGAGTGAGTGAGTGAGTGAGTGAGTGAGTGAATGAGTGAGTGAATGAGTGAATGGGTGAGTGAGTGAGTGAGTGAGTGAGTGTGTGACTAAGTGAGTGAGTGAGTGAGTGAGTGAATGAGTAAGTGAATGAGTGAGTGAATGAGTGAATGGGTGAGTGAGTGAGAGAGTGAGTGTGTAAGTGAGTGACTAAGTGAGTGAGTGAGTGAATGAGTGAATGAGTAAGTGAATGAGTGAGTGAATGAGTGAATGGGTGAGTGAGTGAGAGAGTGAGTGTGTAAGTGAGT
>JAAAKM020073195.1:173575781-173658733 GCA_010016025.2 Alatinidae sp. Z8VKAUB7J3 | reverse complement strand
GACTAAGTGAGTGAGTGAGTAAATGAGTAAGTGAATGAGTGAGTGAATCAGTGGATAAGTGAGTGAGTGAGTGAGTGAGTGAGTGTGTGACTAAGTGAGTGAGTGAGTGAGTGAGTGAGTGAGTGATATATTAATGTCCACCAGCGCACAGTACCAAAGTGAATCCGGTCATCCAGGAACACCTCCTCAGTTTGCAGTAAGATTTCAAGCATTATAATCCCGATCTAAACAATGACCTTAACAAGCATCGGTGATAAATTCTGTATTAAGCCAGGAGGAGCAAAACTCCTTTCATAGCAAATATATTGGGCGTCTCTGTATTAATATTGGTAATTCATTTTATCCAAGATTATATTCTTAATCACTCCATGCTTTGGCACCATTTGGCGCTCTGGCTGTGATTCACTGATGGCTCTAAATAACAAGTTTAGGAAGAAATGTAAATCGGAGCAAGGCTTGAGATGTACTCTGAGTAAAAGAAAGCCTAGAATCAGAAGATTGACGAAGACAGTTTAGGAACAGCCATCTCACTAAAATAATGATATGTATATCTTTAAAGGACTAAGTATAAGTAATCAACGGAATGTGATCTGTTTGAGGAGCAAATTATACAATGATCACAGTTAAATAACGCATTTGCCAGCCAGGGCGTCCTTACTATGAGAAATTGATCGGATGGCGTAATTGGGTAAAAAGGCTAAAAACCAGTATACTAGGGTTACATCCTTTTTAACTTCTATCAATGCCCGTGCGCACAGCCTCACAGTGACCTGTGCCTGATACAAATATTAACAAACGCTTAGAAAATTATATATCTAATGGTTAAAAGACGTTCTCCCTAAAAATAACATCTTAAAATCTGCAAGAGATTTCTTGCGAAGCACATTATTTATACAGGAATAACGAAGTATAAAGTTACGAAGGTGATCATTATATATATATATATTTATATATATATATTATATATAATATATATGATATATGCTGAGTACTTATATATCTCTGGCACTGATGAAGGCTCAAAGCCGAAACACAATTAATAATTATAATTAACGAATTTCCCCGCTTTATCTTGGTTAAAATTCTACGTAGTAATATCGATCTCAAAGTAACATTCCCGGTGAATCATTCTCACAAGACGATGTGCTTTTGCGATCTTTCTCTACAAAGATGTACTTAGTCCCCGATTCAACTTGAAAGCCACAGCATTCCTTTCCTGAGACAACAAGTCTTGAGTGCTGCATTCATCCCGGGCAAACAAAAAGCGCGTTTTGTGGTACCCCTTACAAAATTCCACCGAGGATTGAGGAGTGACTTTAAAGTACATAAATCAAGTTAATAACAATAAGTCATTTGCTACCTTACCTAAACTTTTTTCACTACTTAAAAGTAATTATGTCGGAAGGGAAAACCAGGTAAGGGGCCACATACAGAGAGGTGCATCGTTCAGCACCTTAAGTCCTTAAGAGTCTTCCAGAACAAGGGTCATTAAAGCCAATGGCCATTGTCCTCACCATTTTATGGGGTTTCAATTTTCTTCAATGGCGCAAAGACCGACATCAGCTTCTTCTTTCTTCATAAAGAAGATGTACTTCACAAGTAAGATTAGGAGTCATCTCTTGGCTCTAGTTGTGATTGTTTAACTATGGATTTCCAATCCTTAGTAACTGACTTTCTTTCACTCACGTTGCTATCGTATTGACCAACAAAAGCTATTTTGCAAGTACCTTTAAAATGTACAAAAGTATGTAAATTTTATTTTTATTACAGTTTCACGCATTAATCTGAATTGGTTTGCCTTCTCTCTTTCAGCATTCAAGTCGATACAAGAGTATTCCAACCTTAAACTTCAAACTGTTCAACTGTAAACATGAAAACATCCCGACTTCCACTTCGCAATTTACAGCGGCCTACTAAGAGCGAAAGGGCAAAGATGTTAATGTATTATAAAGATTTGCCACTGTCAATTTATGGTGCCCGTAAAGCTGAATACTGTTTTTCATTCCTGAAAATATTAAAAAGATATGGGGGTTAATGACATTAATATTTCAGAGAAAACTAGTGGATTGTTAAAAATAAGATTTCTTGAAAAGTTGGTTTGTGGTACAAAATTTGAATATTGTGTTGAGTAACAGATTCATTTCGTCATACACTGATGACAGCAATCATGTAGAGTGAAATGAGAAAGCTTTTACGATGAATTTATAGGAAACGAGAAGACCAAAACATTTCTCAGAAAATAACAGTCACGAGAGCGACATGTTTTCTGCCACTCATGTTATTGAAAAAGCCATAAATGGTAAACAAATTCTTTTGGTCGACAGAGTACCGGCTTCTTTATTTTGATAAGTACGGCTTCTACAGTGGCAAGACAAAAAGGAGATCTGTGTAAGGCTGGCCCGAGTGGAGCTGTAAATTCTTGGACTGCAAACGGCGCTAAAAGTGTGGAACAGCACTACAAACAACTGTTAGTTCTGAATTTTTACCGCAACTAACATCGAAAATCACTTTCCATTGAAACAAACAAAACAAAACGAATATGTACAATGACATGACAGCTGAACGGTCATTAACCGTCATTAACGGGGTCAAACAGACAGAACGAGCAAATGGGTTAAACGGGCAGCAACTAACAAACCATGTCCACATCGCTTGCCATGGGATGATCTGCAACTTGCGGAACGGACTTGCCTTGCCTAAATGACAGGGACAAGTGAAATGCAATAGCCGTGCGACAGCTTAAATATGAAAGTGCTGGATAAAGGTACGTATTCCTATTTGATCGTATATAGAAACTGACAAGCTTACCAACTGTGAATACCTAAGTTTGAACCAATTACGAACAGGTTGGTAGCTGACAAATGCGTATTCCCGTATACTGTCCATATACCGTTGCCAATTTTGCTCTAACTCGAATCGTAACTTAGAAAATCATCTTATAGATTACTCTTTGATTACCAAACCTTATGCCTCCTTATTCAGTTGAATCCTCAGATAATCCACCCAAACTCCCCCCTCCCCCCCCCAAAAAAAAGGCAATCCTTGGTGCGGCCCGTTCGTACAAAAAATAGCCTCGTATATTAGCCTCGTTTTGGTATCTCGTTTTCGTTTCCCTTGTCGCTAATTATTTCCTGTACGTCAATGGCCTTTTCCAGTTGTTACACTAATGCCTCTTTGTGCTCAATAGATTAAAATGTGATACCAATTAAGCGGAGTTCAGATAAGTATTTATATTCGATCTGTCTCACAATCATGCGTCTTATTCGGATATAGCTCTTTCCAACACTGCCTTTCGTGCTTAAAATTACTCAAATTATTAGGTTTCTCCGACCCTTCCACCCAAGTTCGTGGCATAACTTTCCTTTGGAATTATTACTTATTCCCTGCGAAGAGAAGGTATCCAAGCCAAGAAGTATAAAATAGGTTTTGACATGCAAATTTGTTAGTTCGAAGAAAGTACACAACAGCAGCAGTTTGGTGTAGATGTCAAGCTTACGTAAAGACAGAAAGCAATGAGATCGTTGATCATGGATACTTACACTGGCAAATAGAACAGATCTAAGCCCCTAATTACCAAATAGTAATTAACATCCAGGCTTATAAAGGAATATATTACATACAATGACACCAGTAATACCAATATAGCATGTATATGGCAAGACCACAGTGAATAAATGTATTGTAAGAAGGCTTAATACTGACGATCATTGCTCTGTCACGATTATGTTGTCGGAGAAAACGTATGTAGTTAAGCCAACAAGGGCATTGGGGACTAGGCTCCGTGATAAGTACACGGTTTTGTAAAATAAGCAACTCAGTTGCTTAGGTGTGAGGCCTCGATTTGGTCCAAAATCTAAGCAACAAGCTAAGCAACTCGAAAAGGGACTGATAAAGTTTGAAAGTTCATCTCCTGAAACTTCTTAAAAAAGACTACGAACTGATGACAGCATGCAGCGCCTAGTATTGCGAAGGCGACAGCGCCTCCAGTTCCGTTAAGAGAAGGATTCGACGTTTTGATTAGCAGACTCTTAGTACAGAAAACAGAAGTTAGAAGGCTGACGTCAACTGCAGACATGAGATGGTTTGTCGATGTAGTGTTGGTGTTAAAAAAGAGAGTTTCAATTTACGTGTTAAAGCCTAAGCGCCAAGATGCTTTGATACCCTAGTGTGTAGGCTGTAGATTTTCCTGTTCACATAAGCTAGACAATAAATAAGACACAAAAACTCGTATATGATATTGGATTTTGATGACTTTTGAAAGTTGAGTGATTACTTAATGAAAGTAACTACCTCGCATAAAAACAAACTTGCAAAATCAATTGAAAGAACTTAAAAACAGGAATGCCAATACCATCGATATATACATATGCAGAGATTGCACCCATTAACTCTAGACCGGATCGTTTGTACTAACTCCCAAAGGTCACAAGCCTAGTTTTCTGTGGAGGCCAATAAGATTGGAAATTGGAATCATCATCATCATGAGCGTAGCCCATGTGGAGGCCCTTGGTGCATCCACACATGAACATTTGTCTTCCATATCATTCTGTCTTGAGTTCTTTTCAGTGCCTTTGTCATGCTGAGAACAGCCCATTCCTTGATGTCATCGCTCCACATTCTTGGGGTCTTTCTACCTTCCTACTTCCTTCTACTTTCCCGTGCATAACAAAATTAGAGACGACACATCCTTTGTTCTTTGAACTTACAACATCCCAAAAGCTGTCAATTTTGACTTATTCTCCTTGAATTTAACACCTAACAAAATCGTTTGACTTCCGACGCCTTTAAGATACTGGAATAGCCAGCCGTTTTATTGTCTCGCTTAGGAAACTGTTCATTGTGCAGGTTCTGATTACTTGTTTGCCTCAAGGACTTTTAAAGGGTAGGCCGTCCAGTACAGGGATACTACGGTTTTCCTACAGTTTAGAGTTCGTTCATGTAATCGGCACTTCTTGGAACGGCTTCCGAACATCAGGCAGTCATTTGTGTAATTTTGAAATATCAGGACGTTTCTAAAGGAAGTCGACTGAGTCACACGTGAGTTACTTATACACAAAAATAAATCGTGCTTTAAAACCAAAAAAACCCAGTAACCAGAGACTGAAATATATCATGAACTGTTACTTTTTGTGAAAGAAATGACCTGTTAAAACAAATCTCCCAGTAAAGAACAAATAATAATAATAATAGTACTAATTCTAAAAAGTCCAACCAATTCCTCCTCTGGTATATGAAGTCGTTTACAACTAAAGCCCAGGCTTCCATGAAGGATCTAGCCACACAGACACATGTTCCCTAGGAAGCCGAATAACATATAAACCTACTTCCCTATCCATAAATTAAACGCATTTGTCTCTATCTTTCAGTGCATGTATGACAAAAAAGCAGCCTGTTTAATGGAACCCTTGTGCATTGCTTTACGAATATTTACTCTATGACAGGGGTGGGCAGATATTTAGGCTCGGGGGGCACACTGACTCTTAAAATTTGACAGACGGGCCGGTTCAGCACCAGATACGATACATATAATAAACTGCATTTGTTAACAGTACATATTAAACATTAACGGACAAAGCATTAAATTATCAACATACTTTTTAATGAGAACAGTATTGTTGATCACCCATTTTAGCCAGTGCATCGAAGTCTGGTAATATGAATGATATCATTCACATCGAACTTAAAACTTCTGTACCAATCTTCGACGGGCCGGATTAAATAGAGCAACAAGTCGTAGCTTGCCCACTTCTGCTCATTCTGCATACATAGACTATTTGAATATATTGAGAATGCGTTGTGCACGATGGAATGTGAGTATTTCAATAGTGCCAATCTGCATAGATACACTTTTTGAATACATTGAGAATCCGTTGTGCACGATGGAATGTGAGTATTTCAATAATGCCGTTCTGCACACATATGCCGTTTGCATATAATGAGGATCAGTTGTGCACGATGGATTGTGTGTATTTCAATAGTGCCATTCTGCATACATACACTGTACGAATACAATGAGAATCCGTTGTGCACGATGGAATGTGAATATTTCAATGGTGCCATTCTGCATACAGACACTATTTGAGTACAATGAGAATCCATTGAGCACGATGGAATGTAAGAATTTCAATAGTGCCATTCTGCATACATACACTATTTGAGTACAATGAGAATGCGTTGTCCACAATAGAATGTGAGTATTTCAAAAGTGCCATTCTGCATACATACACTATTTGAATATAATGATAATGCGTTGTGCACGATGGAATGTGAGTATATCAACAGTGCCATTCTGGATACATACACCATTTGAATATATTGAGAAAGCATTGTGCACGATGGAATGTGAGTATTTCAATAGTGCCACTCTGCATAGATACAGTTTTTGAATACAATGAGAATCCGTTGTGCACGATGGAATGTGAGTATTTCAATAGTGCCATTTTGCATACATACTCTATTTGAATATCATGAGAATGCGTTGTGCACGATGGAATGTGAGTATTTCAATACTGCCATTCTGCATACATACACAATTTCAATATAATGAGAATGCGTTGTGCACGATGGAATGTGATTATTTCATTAGTGCCATTCTGTATACATACACTAAATGAGTATAATGCGAATACGTTGTGCACGATGGAATGTAGGTATTTCAATAGTGCCATTCTGCATACACTATTTGAATATAATGAGATATAACTTCAGAACTGCGCAAAATGTGTCTTTTGGCCTTAAGGAACAAACTTCTTTTACGACTTTAAACCAATGGCTTAGCGGCAATTTACTTGTCCCAGCCGGAATTTAGACTACACAATGCCACTTGCAGTTGAATTTAGCCAAATCTAACATTTTTGTATTGATGTAACGAAATATAATATAAAATTGAATGGATACCGTTTTTAGGATTATTTCCAGAGAATGATAAAACTTGTGACCTGCCCCCTTTGATATTTTGGAAATCCCAGTCGCCCCACCCCTCTTAGAGGACCAGCTTCGTGAGCGAGACCACCCCTCCAGTTTCTACATGGTTTATGTTGTGCTAAGTTGAAGTTACAGCTTACTCACGACCTTCTATCTGCTACACGACCAGAGGATCTGCAGGAGCCATCGTGTGGCCCACAATTCATAGAACTCTAAGTTATTAGTTGTAACGTTTGCCGGGCCAGTTCTCGTTTGCTTGCTTTGTAGCCGAATTGTTCTAAAAATCGGCGTCACTGTATTAGTATACTTCATGCAGCTGAGACGCGTCTTTTTGCCTTTGTTCACATGAGGTCTATCGCTTATAAAGAGCCCAAATTTTAAGACGCCGACTTGCCTAAAGCAGTTTATACCTCCAGCCTTTTAATGCATCGATAACTATAAATATGGTATTGATGTATTAGCAAAGAACTCAATGCCAAATCTGCAACGGTAAGCAATGCACGGAAGATAAAGAAGAATGACAACCGGTTTTGAAATCTGCAATATTACTCGATTTCAGAATAGATACAACTTTACAAAACGCGATTTACGAAATGCAACGATATCATTACAAGGAAACAAGACTTCATCTTCCATTTCGTACAAATTATAATACACATCATAATCCAATGTCTACTGAAAATAGTTTGAATCTATTACATATCTTAAGGTGTCGTTACTGTTTTAGAGAATGTTACCCTAAGAACGACACCCTTCTCTACACCCCCTTCTTCACAAGGTGCCGTTACTTTGTTAGAGGATGAGACTCTAAGAACGACACCCTTCTTTACGCCCCCTTCTTCCCAAGGTGCCGTTACTTTGTTAGAGGATGATACTCTAAGAACGACACCCTTCTCTATGCCCCCTTCTTCCCAAGGTGCCGTTACTTTGTTAGAGGATGATACTCTAAGAACGACACTCTTCTCTGCACCCCCTTCTCCCCAAGGTGCCGTTACTTTGTTAGAGGATGATACTCTAAGATCGACACCCTTCTCTACGCCCCCTTCTTCCCAAGGTGCCGTTACTTTGTTAGAAGATGATACTCTAAGAACAACACCCTTCTCTGCACCCCCTTCTCCCCAAAGTGCCGCTACTGTTTTAGAGAATGTTACCCTAAGAACGACACCCTTCTCTACACCACCTTCTTCCCAAGGTGCCGTTACTTTGTTAGAGGATGAGACTCTAAGAACGACACCCTTCTCTACGCCCCCTTCTTCCTAAGGTGCCGTTACTTTGTTAGAGGATGATACTCTTAGAGCGACACCCTTCTCTGCACCCCCTTCTCCCCAAGGTGCCGTTACTTTGTTAGAGGATGAAACTCTAAGAACGACACCCTTCTCTACGCCCCCTTCTTCCAAAGGTGCCATTACTTTGTTAGAGGATGAGTCTCTAAGAACGACACCCTTTTCTGTATCCCCGTCTTCCCAAGGTGCCGTTACTGTTTTAGAGAATGTTACCCTAATAACGACACCCTTCTCTACACCCCCTTCTTCACAAGGTGCCGATACTTTGTTAGAGGATGAGACTTTAAGAACGACACCCTTCTTTACGCCCCCTTCTTCCCAAGGTGCCGTTACTTTGTTAGAGGATGATACTCTAAGAACGAAGGGATATTAAAATATGTAAAACTAAATGCCTGATGGCGATAAAAGGAGCTTTCGGATTCAGTAAAATCCTTCTTCGACCTTCTCTCCAGCAGGCATTTTACTTTTATATATTTATATATATTTTGAAATATAATAGCAACTTAGCACATGAGATCATACTAACACTGCTTACATTAAATGATGATGCTAGACTGTATACTCACTACACAATCAGAAGAGCACACATAATTCTACAAGTCAGTCATTGCCAAGCATGTCAATTTTAACCCTATTACGGGTAGGAGCAAAGTTGCCCACTAAGAAAATACTCCATAGCATATTTTTGGCTGCATAAGCTCTAATAATTTTTTCTCACGTTTATACAATTGAGTTAATCACCTCCTTGAAAAACTTTATAGTTTAGGAGCTATGCAGCATTTATCTGAGCCATGTAATGCCGATTTTGTCATACTTGAAATTTTTGGGCTGGGGGATTTGCAGAAGAGAAGTCACATTTGAATTGTGACTATGTTTACCTGTTTTTATGTGTTCATATTTCAAATGTGACCTCGAAGGGTATAAAGGTTATAGTGCAAGAATAAGATAAATATGTAAATTTATCATTCAGTTGCAAGAAAATGCCTTGAGAAGGAGGTGAAAGAATTCTCATGGAAGATTAATTCCTTTCTTATGTAGAAACAGTGATATTGCTGAGATCTGAATAAAGGAAAGGAGGTAAAAGAAACTACTACTTGAATTAATTGTCAGTCACTTATACGACACAATAGGGAAAAGCGAAAGAGGAACTCGACTCTTCCGTTGTTATAAGCCACTCTTTACGCTTGCGCGAGAAATGCAATCTGCTAAAAAGGCTTGCTGTAGTTACTCTGACATCACACCAGAGGAAGTTGCTACATCATCATAGATATTACACTAAAAGTACAGGATTGATAAACTAGTGCGGGGGAGTTTTTTCATAGTGAATGATAATATGTAGTACCTGTTTTCTTTTTACCCAATTTAAACAACATCGACGGAATATATTTAATCATTATTTTAAACGTTTCATCGTCACTTTACCGGAACGTAATATCTCGGGATAGTTAGGTAAAACCACACTACCCAAATTTGAGAAAAGCAAAGGATCTATGACATCGATATGTGCAAGTGTTTACCGTTTGTTTGGTCAGTTGTTGGTTGAATTGGTGCAGATATAAATTTGAGCGTCAGCTAAAAAATAGCTTAGAATTCTGGAAGAGATTGCATTTCTGGAAAATGCTGTGCAGAACAAAATTGTGAAACAGTAGAAAAGAAATGTGTTAACAGTATGGAATACGATTACGGTTGCGAACCGTCTCCTAAAATACGGAATAGTGTCGTATTTTTGCAGCTTATTCTGTATGTATTAATTAATTCAGCAAATAATGATGATTCTGTGCAGTATATAAGTCAGCAAAATGTTCCGTATTTTGCAATCATGGAAGAAAAATCTTCATAAAGTCACTCATGAATCATGCTTACCAACGGCAGTCTGGGATATAGTCTACTACGTAGCAAGCAAAGCCGACGCCGCAGATATACCTTTCTGGCTCCTCGTCACAATTTTCAATGTTTCAAGATGTTCTAGAAAGGTGTTCGGAAGAAAAACGATAGTACACACAAAGGGTTTGTCTTCAAAGATAAAAATACTTTGATTTTCCGTTGTTTATGCGTGATTGCTAATGTATGCAAGTTGTAATACATTTCAACAAATTTCTAGAAATGCCGAACATTAAATATCAATTTGTTACGCATACCGTTTGATTTGTTATGGATTGCGACCCATAGTGTTAAAAAATTTTGCTGAAAGGGATGATAAGATTTTGCCAAATAAACACGTATGAAAACCTTAGTTAGAAATTAATTAATTAATATTTATTGTGTTTCGGCTTTGAGCCTTCATCAGTGCCAGACATATACATATTCTCAGCATGAGGTTATATATATATAATATTCTCAGGTAAATAAGGTAAAGCAATCAGTTACACGATTAGCCTTGATTTTTTATTTATTTACCACTATTCACGTAAGAAAGTGTAATTTCATCCTGCAGGTAGCTAAATGTTCTGGTATCATCTGCACTCTACATACTACATAGACGTCTCTCTTCCACCCTAATTCCTTTCACAATAACATAATTTCTGTATGGGCAGAGAAAAAAGAATAATTTTATTGCAGGCCTCTTGACCAAACCTTTGACTATAGTCACTAAGGTCTTATCCTATAAATTACTTGCTGGTTCTCAATATGGCTTTAAAACACTTCAGGTTATGGCCATCGATATGAGAATACCATAAAAATTAGAATACTAGGTAAATAGATATTGACATGTACACATCATATATCTTTTCTTTTGAAGATGTTTTTAAGTAGGCAGTAATTTTTCATACTAATTAATATATTGTTCTGTAGATTCTGTTGTGAGAACAAATTACTGCAAATACTTCCATCCTAAAGAAGCTCTCATACCAAATGGAGTATTGAACAGGTCAGTGGCTAAACTTTTTTGTTACAGCTTCATGCTACATGTTTGGTATTACTGTGCCAGAGGAACAGTTTATATTGAATTTTGAGTTTTGTCATGAGCTGCAGTAATCTAATTTGATTTTGCACCTTGTCAAAGACCTCAGCACATTAGTTTCTCAGTAAAAGAGTGTTCCTAAAGTCTCTACTAGATTTACATACTCCACTGAGTAAATGTTGCTGTAATTCAGCGACAATTGCCCTGGTACACAGCAGAAATTGCATTTGCAAAAAGCAATAGAGGATTTCTTAAGTGATGTTTGAGGTCTAATTGATTTTGTGAAATCTTTGGTAAAAGAGGTTTTTATTAGTATTATAAAGTAAGGTAGTCAAGTCCAAATATGTTTGCCACATCTGAATCTGATCGGAATGGAATACAAGTTGTTACACGTTTTTTATGTACTGAGGGCAGCAAGAGTTACCTCAAAAGCTATTGTGAGCCTTAGAAATGATATGCCACTCCGAAAACGTGAGACACACAAGTATTCATAACAGCTACGGGAACACATAAGAAAACACGAGAAGTCTCACCGATTGCAGCTAAAATACTTTAAACAAAATAACTTTAGAGTGCCATTTACCCTGATTTAAATATTTGAAACTTTCTGTTTGAATTTTAGGCAAAAGCTAGTTAACAAGTTAGGAATCCAACTGTAATGTTATCAAATACGATAGTTAACCCCAAAGAGTGTTGATTACCTCTTAATTAGTATTAAAGCGTTTGAAATGTATTTAAAAATTAATTTTAGATCATTCGACAAAAAAAGCTCAAATTCATGAAAAACCTCCCCAGTTAAAGCTCTTTGAAACTTTTCATCATAGACATATAGGTTAAACTTTTTATCAAGGACACGTGACCAGACGACGAGCAGTGAGGGCCAATTTTTTTTAAAACTTAACTTAGAAACTTAGAAAAAAGCATTCAAATGTTATTAAACAATATTCACCCCCGCGGGTCTACTAGCCAAGGCCCCCTCCCCCCCCCCCCCGTGCTACATAGGGTTAAGGACAAAATTACACGCATGCGACTGAATTGAATCGAGCATGTCTCTTCAGAGTTTACCGGGATTCTCTGCAGCGTCTTGTTCAACTTCACTACGTCTTCTCCAAATTTATTAACTACAGATTTTAAAATAGAAGTAGCGATAGTATCCAGGCTTAGGTCTATTAGGTAATATTTGGAGTCTAAGCTATTTCAAGTTGACTACCAGGATTACATGGTACCTGTAGCAGACCACAAGGACCAGACCTGATATTTTCCCGATTTATATTATTATTTTGGGAAGTGAACGATATTGTTGTAAACCCCCCCAGACTTTCATCCGAGTTCATATTATTGATGTGGTTCTAAACCGGTTCGCGAACGGGCCCAATGGCCGTTTATAGAATAGTGCGATGTAAGGGAATCAACTGGAGTATATGGCAGCAAGAAATGATATGACCCTATTATAGACCCACTCTGGTTTATTCATGGAAATCCAAAAGTTATTTACAGAACTAAATGGGTTTTCTACGATCACGCATCAACGATATATCAGACGAGAAAACGAGGCCGGGGCACTCCGAGACTCTTTTAGTATTTTCTTTTGACAATTATCTCTTTTACAATTGACCTTGAAAAGCTTTCAATACTTTCGTCTTGCAGGGCAGTTCCCCTGTCCACCGCCGTATTTGTTTTCTTCTTTACAAGTAATGTCATATATTCACCAAATAAGGCGTTGTCAGGAGGATAGTTTGGCAGTCCACATCAGAGATATGTTCACAGTCCGTCAATTTCAGGTTTAAAGAGCAGTAAACAGTAGGGAACAAGACTAAACATGCTATTTCATCGTTCTGACTTTCACAGCACCCTTGAAAACGTCATTGAGAGCTTGCTGATCCTTTTGACAGTTGGTTAGATAGGGGTGGTAGCTCTACAAAATGAGGGAGGGAGGGAAAGGGAACAGAACATAACAAAAAAGGTAGAATCCTTTAAGTTTTGTTAACAACTTCTACTACGAGAAACAATCGGACTGTACTAGATGTGTTTAAATAATGAGGCTATATTTCCATTCTTCACAAATAGCTTGTTTCCTGGTAAATTATTAACAAATAAAGGCAATTTCGACCGTACATTGCTATAATTTCAGTGCGAGGTCTGGATTGTGGAAGTCTACGTCTCTCAATTGCAATTTTGAGCCTTCTAGGGGCTGTAAAAATTCAAAATTTTCCCACCCAATAAAGCTGGCTTGGAAGGAAGGAGGGGAGGGAAGACATTTTGTTTTGAATTTGCCCCCCCCCCCCATCAAAATTTGACTTGCTGCGTGGCTAAGAAACAACGTCTACCTTTTTGTCACCTCCCATAACGTAGACCTGTTTAAACGTGACATGATTGAATGATGCCATAGGATGAGAAGCTCAATGGCAAAATCGTAGGACGACGAGGAATCAAACCCTGTTCTTCACTGTTGCAACACCGATGTGCTAGATTACACCAAGGTCTCAAACTATTCAGATGGAGCATTTGGGACATCATTTGTTTTCATTGACCTCGCTAAAAACGCAGTAACTGGGGTAACGGCCCACAACTTAGTTTTACCCCTGTGTGTCTATGTTTTAAATTTGTACAGAAGAATAGCGTTAGGACTGCTACAATCTTCAAAATAGGCTGAAGTCAAACAGATGTTAGCCTCTGACCACAAATTTTAGGATGAGATGCCTTATCAACTCTGCTTTGACCACATCTCCTGACAGGTCAAACTTAAAGCAGTTAGCGGTTATGTTCAACAATAAATAAATTGCTTTATTAGAGCAGGTTATTTTGTCATAGAAATTGTGAGTGGTCAAATATTTGTTCGCTATAAGGCGGTACAGTATAGGGTGCGGTTACTACCTTTTATAACACGGTACCATTTGCAGCAATAATGACCCTAATCTGAATTGCAAATAAAGTATTTTTCTAATGTGATTTTGGAGGAGTCATAGAGTTGCATATGTGCCTGTAATATGTTGCACGTAACATTTGTTAGGTTTTATAGGGAGAACGCCAAGAAGGAAACTACAATTGTGACAACGTTTCGTCTTTTCTTAAAGACTTCGTCAGGTCCACAATTTCTTGATTGCCAAGATCAATAAGCCAAGAATGGAGTGCAACATACACGCACAATAGTCCTCCGTAAGACGGATCATCATAATGTATCATCATCAAGCAAGACGCCCCCCAAAATTTCTCACATATTACATGATTTACTATTTATTTGAGGACAAGCTAAGAACTGGTGGTCACATTATTACAAAGATACGTATCACGAAATGCAAGTATGATGTTATCTTTTGTACTATATGCGCGTGTGCTATAAACCAGGGATGGCCTACCATTTTAGCACAGTGGGCAAGATTTTGATTGATGAAATCAAGTGGGGCCACAGCCAATTTTTAAAATAGAGTCAGTCCACATCACCGAGGGTGCATCTTGAGGGTCATTAGATTTTTTCCATGGGCGGTAAATTTTAAAGTTTTAAAATTTTAAAGTTAATACTTTAGTGCTCCAAAATGCACATATGTAATTGGGTACGACTTTGCTTTTCTGGATAAGTTAAAATATCTCATAATTTTATTGAAAACAAGTAGCACAATTGGTCGGCCTAATGATTCTACAAAATACACAGCTGAAAACATTCCACTTTTGAGGGTGCTTTTGACAACGTATCGGAAATGTAAGCTGCTCAGTATCGAAAACCACTTCTATCAATATTGTCACAATCTTCTTGCTGTTAGTAATCTTTGGCCAATATCAAGTTTATCTTTAATCGAAAAAATATGAAATCGTTTTGAAGGATTAATGGGGTGTTGAAAATAGAAAGGAGAAGAAATCCTTTCTTTTCATATAAAAAATACTGGTTTTTAGATATCTTAAAAGTATTACAAACCATAGATGTCCTGAAGCTGCATCTGGAACAGAGTTCAAATGGGAAAGTTATTAAGATAAACTATTAACAACAGCAATTTACACTCCCTAAATTGGACAAAGATGGCAAAGGGTTTACCATGTCGTTAGAAGCAATAACTGACGAGGTTTTGTGATTTTAATGAACATTCCGATTGCTGAAGTTGAAACCAGTAATGGTTTAATGCCTTATATATGCAACATGATCTACTGAAGACATCGTAATCATCTCTAGTACTGACGCTGAATGAGATTTACATTTACATCAAACTTTTGTTCTCCGAAAATTCAGGTACTTTTTAGATCTCTCTGTGCAGAATATCCTCCCCCAATTCAACGCTATCAATCGTTCGAGGATCAGCTCGGATTTTGGAAACCAATTAGAATTGTTTTATAAACAGCCTTTGTTCCTGGTGCCCTAACTAAGTTAATGTATATTGTGCTAGTGTCCGCTCCCCCCACTTTCTTCTTGTATCTTTTAAACAACATTTGGATTGATTATATTTACATATATGGAAGAAAAGTTGGAGCTTTTATATATTTTAGTTAGCTTTTCTTCATGGTAAATAAAATTTAATATCAAAGAGAATTACAAGAAGTTTTGCGATCATTTTCTCTCAATATTTCGTATCTTGACTAAGATACATAATCACGAAAGAAGATTAATTAAATTTCATGTTGTTGATAGTTACTTTCGAGTTACGTGCTACTCCGTTACTTTGTTAATTTACATAAATTGTCTACTCCAACAAGGAGCTCTGGCGTAGATTTGAACGTTCCATTGGCTCGGAAATTCTTTGAACTTATCTAATCACTCTTTTGTTTACACGTGATAAAACTTGTGTGTATCAATCTCAAAGGGTAATGGAAATATACAGACACACGCGTTTTTGGATTGTAACGTTGGGAAACAGTGTAGCTACGTTGGGTTTGACTAGAGTTCGATTTCGAATGGTATTTAGTGCATCAAGTTTGCTTGTATGTCTATTCCGCTTGGTTTTACTTGAGAGCGACAAACCGGGATCCTCAACAATTTGTGCAGTTGTTTCAATTCTTTCATTCACTCTATACCCCTTTCCTTTCACAGCAGTAAGAAAGTTTTTCGTGGGCCTATGTAAACGATGAATTGTAGATATTGCCGACAAGAAGGCAACTTTGTTGTTATATTTTAGGTATTCAGGCCACTAGAAGTTTTAGGTGTAGGGGAAAATTCACATCAATGACGACGCCATAAATGTTGACATGATCCTACCAAATTCTCGCAGTTTAAAAGGTTGAAAATAGAAGAAATGTGGTTTGCACCCACGTCCTATCGAAGAACAATTATGACATCATCGATAAGATCTCTGTGCCAAGTTGTATGCGTATGCAACTGAACCATGGGATACATGCAATGTTTGACGCATTTGGAGGCGTTGTCTTGCGAATAAAAACGTTGCACTTACTAAATACATTGAATCAACCTTCAGTTTGGGACACCTTTAGTATCATTCTAAGTGCTAAAATGGTGAAAGAAGTTAATTCTGCATATTTCAATTTTTTAGATAGGTATTTGTATGGCAAGATTACTTCTTAGATTGACGATTTTGTGGAATGGATGTCTTCAAACGAAAACTCGGGAATGCGCATTTGAACACCTAGATATATATCATTCATTGAGGTCGTAGAATATTTGCCAATATTTCAATGTCATTGTAAACCTTGTACATTGAAACTAGCTAACACCTTGCTTGATGTGCATGGCTTTTCTGCATGTTACCCACTTATACTGACCTACGCTGAGTATAACCAAGGTCTCAATGTCAATGTATTGACCCCCAAACAGAGACGTAGCTGTTTTGTCCCTCGTAGCAACTACTATATCCTATAAAATGCATTTAAGAATGATAATACTGACATGCAACACGGAAAAGTAATCTTCTCCGTTGACCAAAGGTTATTTTGAGGTGCAGTTAAGTAACAAGTGAAGTCGCCAGGTTTTTGATAAGTTATCATAAGTTGTCCACTGGACCACGGCAGCTCTAAATAACAGAATTCAAACCTGTTTGTTATCTCTAGTCACCACTTTTCATTTGGTGTTGCTGCCCCTGATATCATTATAACAGTTGAGGTAGTTGAACGATGGATAAGCCAATATCATGATTTACTGTGTATCCTCCAATAAAAGCCACCCACAACACTAAAGTTCTAGAATGGATGACTTGAATTTTGCTAATTCTACAGTACATGTAAGCTGTTTCAAAGATGGTTCACAAATAATAGCTGACAGAGTAAAAGAAGATGGAAGTCTGGGTACAGAGTCAGAAGTAAACCTGACGAAACCACCACGAAATCTGCCCAAAGTTATCCACCTACTTACCCATCCCTACCTACCTCTATCTACCTCTCCCTAACTACCCCTACCTACCTACAGCTACCTACTTACCTCTACCTATCCCTACCTACCTAGCTACCTACCCCAATCTACCTCTAGCTATCTACCTACCAGCCCCTACCTACCCCAATCTACCTCTAGCTATCTACCTACCAGCCCCTACCTACCTACCTACCTACCTACCCCAATCTACCTCTAGCTATTCACCTACCAGCCCCTCCCTCCCTCCCTACCTACCTACCCCAATCTACCTCTAGCTATCTACCTACCAGCCCCTACCTACCTACCCCAATCTACCTCTACCTAACTAACCCTACCTACCTACTTCTATCTACCTATCTATAGCTACCTACTACAATTTACCTCCACCTAACTAACCCTACCTATTTACCTACTGCTACCTACCAGCCACTACCTACCTAACCCAATCTACTTCTACCTAGCTACCTACCTAACTACTTCTATCTACCTACCACAATCTACCTCTACCTAACTAACCCTACCTATCTACCTACCTCAATCTACCTCAACCTAACTAAAATTCCATACTAAAAGTCAATATATACTTTCAAAAAATTGAAACAATTTCTTTACTCCAGCAATTTGAATTAACTAGTAGTTGTTGCAAAAGTCCCACTATAAGGATTTGTCCTGAGAAATGTAAATCATCTGATGAAGATCAAGACCCTCGCATTTAGTTTTGGCCTTTTATATATGTTGATGATGCTGGCTTCTTTGAGTACATAAATTCCAGAACTTATTTTACAAGTCCTTCCTGTTCTTGGAATCCTCATAGTTTCCATATGGTAACATTTAGATTAAGGATATTCCAAATTGCTAGAATAATACTGTATTTTGCCTTGGTCATCGATCAAGGTCACATCTTGTATCAGCTTTTCTTCCCTAAGATCTTTTCATCTCTCTATCAGCAATCATTACGGTATGTTACAACACTGTTTTGTGCCTCTGGAATCAATTTCCGTATACAAAGAATGTAATAACAAATTAATTTAAATATATATAAATGACAAAATTTCCATGATGTTAATGGCATATAGGAAATCAGCATACATGACAACTTTTCTGAAAGAGCTCTATGATTTTATTTTTTTTCATGCAGAAGGGAACAACTGTCTATAATTTTATCTTGACTAAAAAGTTAAGAAATGCTATATCAACATGCAAACATCATGGCCTGGGCATTAGATCACTATTCTTGACATATATACATATTCTCTTATGACCATGATACAAAGGTGTCTTTTCCTAATAACTACAATTGATTTCAATATAAAATTATTATGACAACAAATTTACTGTTCGAGCCAAATCCCACATTTACAAACACGTTTCTGATAACATTACCATGTTACATATGCATAATATAAGATATATAACAGGATTTTACATGTGCAGTCATAACCTACATAAAGCTATCAGTTTGAATGTAAATCCAAGGGTCATCCTACTCACTTTGTTGACTTTGCTGACCTTCGTTTCCATTTCAAGTCCAATGAAACACTGAAGAAAATTGTTTTTATCGCCAATAACTTTGTGTTTAATGGCACCGGTTGTATTTCTTCGTCGTTTTTGGTTGAGATCGATACGTTATAGTCTCGATATTAAAGATGTAATGTAGATGGTTATTTCGAAAGTCGAAAACTTACGGTCAAAAAAGTCTGTGGTACAACATTGGCTTCTCTACTTATTGGGGATTCACTGGTGAAGCATCTGTTCTCGTTGATTACAAACGCTCCTAGCGATTTGTGAGAGGCGGTCCGATTTATCTAAAGTAGCTTGCGTGCTTGTTTATTAAAGGTGTATGTTATTGTTTATTAAGATTTTGTAAGTATGGAGTCCTCTGCTCGTAAGTCTCTGATTGAGGGACCCACAATTTCAGGACACTGGTCATTGGTAGTTGTCCTGAGTTTACTAGTTTGCCACAGACAATTTGTTATAATAGCTGTTAATAAAGGCTCTTAGAATGAGTGAATCCGTTGTAAACCGCAATGTTAAAAAAAAGTGAGTGGAATACTGTTGTAAATATGCGTTGCATAATGCGAAGCGTTATTAAAAATCTAGAACTACAAAATTGCATACACACGGAGTGGGATGCGGACTAAACGCTACCTAAGTAGATGCATTAAACTTTTTTACAAAATTGTTGTACACACACAAACACACACACTCACGCGCGCGCACATACACACACACACGCACACACACATACACACACACACGCACACACACACACACACACGCACACACGTATGAGTATAACTTACAGCAGGGGCGGTTTTAGGGTATGGCGGACGGACACGGCGGTAGCCCAGGGCCCCGCACTCAAGAGTATCACAGCCAAAAACGTCTATCGGCCATTCAGTCAAGTTCTCTTTTCGCACTCTTTGATGTATGAGAGGAGCGGAGGGGCAATCCCAAACGTTGATGTCCTCAACTTAGTGCAGATGTGAAAATTTATTACACGTTGTTTTTATACAAGAATCACATTATATGAGTGAAAGGTGGGCGCTTTCTTATATTTTGGTCGTTTTCGCCAATATCATTTTATAACTTTTCACTAAACCAAACCTATTAACAACGTGAAGCTGGTACAAAGCAATGGCGGAGTGTCCTTTTACGTTTAATAAAATTAGCAAAACGTTTGGTGTTTTATTTCCAAATTAATCTATTTTGTCTGTTTTTATGTGTTTTATGGTAGTTTGGGAATCTAGTGTTTGCTTATACCCTACAAGGAGGTTACATTACACACTTTTGAGATTTTTCATCTACAAAGTAATGTTGACTAGTTTAAGGCCCCTTTTCTTCATTTTTATTACACTTTTGTTGCTTATTGATCCTTAAACTCTTCCCTTCTCAGTATTTTATGACCTGCAATGCTTCTTTAATGTTTAGGTTTTAAAATTTTAAGCCTTCTATTACTTATACGCCTGTCCCTTGCTTTTAAAAATAACATGTATGGGTGACACAGGTGGCAAAAGTTCCCTTGATTGATTATGTCAATTCTAAATGATTCCAAGGAGATTTTTAAGCACGTTGCCGTGGCATAGTGAGGAGAAACGCTTTAATCTCCTATAATTTTCAGTTGAGAGTTCAGGTTCAGAGGCATAGGTATTTTACCCTTTCGATCGCCAGATTTTTGACCAGGAAACGTTTCTTTCTTGCATGGTCACCGGCCACCTTGAACAACAACATTGAAGCAAAGGAGCAATAGAATCAGGGGTTTCGAAAGAGCAAGATGAAGATCCAACAACTACTGATGACGCAGCTTATCAAACCTCCGCTGAAAGTAGCGTTATCTTACCGGAACGCATCATTGGTTATCCAAAGGTGACATTTTTTAGTTACGAAATAATAAGAAGGTGGTGTAACATAGTAAAAAATGTAAACGAGTTGCATTTTTTAGTTACGAAATAATAAGAAGGTGGTGTAACATAACGTACTTAATTAATAGTTGTAAGACAAGACTGATTAGCTGTAGAACACATGCAAGTATACGCTGAGATCTATAAACAGTGCTTTCATAAAAACATCGAGGTGTTTGCTGTGCATGTCAAAAATCGGTGTTGTGTATCTCCCTAAGAAATATCAACAGATAAATACCGCTTCAAGTTCAACTGTTCGTAGACACAATTTACTAATTTGTTTCAAGTTCGTAGTTGTACGTCAAAATAGTACACTGGAATCCGGTCTTTGATATCAGAAGTACATTACATTCGTACAGAAACAGGTAGTAGTGATCCCCGTCAAAGCTAATTAACTAAAACAAATCTACCCCTACATGTCTACCTACTACTTATCTTACGACAGACAGTGGTTGCAATGAACAGGTGGGGGGAGGGGGTTATTTCACTGTGTTCGTCACCTGATAGTAAAAGAAGGGAAATGGTAAAAGAAACGTACTCCGTTGGAGTCCTCTGGTATTTGCTCGGGAGTTTACTATCTGTAAGGAACATGGCCTTCGTACGTAGTGGGGGGAATTTGAGCTGCGCTGGCTCTTGCAAGATACGCTAGATCACTGCAGCTTAAACAGATCGTACCGTTCGATTTATGGGGAAGGTTTTTAATTAAAAGTCCAAGTTGAAGAAAGTTCAACTTGTTTTGGACTTTACCGGCGGTGATTAACCGGGGAGTTATATCATAACTGTTCGGGTTATTAATGCCCTACAACTTCCATTCTTTTTGCGCTGGAACTATAATAGGTAGTAAAATAATAAAGGGATAACACGCTCACCCAAAATGAGGAAAATATAACTGGTTTTGGGATAAAAAAAACCGTTGCGTTAAGATGATATAATATCTCCGACCCTGTTGGAATCCGGTCCAAGACACAGAAGAGGAATGACGATTTCGATTTAAAATATCAAAACATTCTCGATGGAAACATTGATAAATAACATGTATCACTGAAGGTGAAAAACGAGTTGAATAGAAAGGAAGTCATAGATGCCGACTATCGTCAATATATAGAGGCAACAACAATAGAAAATCCAATTCAATCTACAGGTAAAGTAGAATACTCAATACGTACTAACTTATGACTTTAACTTCATAATTGTTTAACTGTTTTCAAAGAAATGGCAGCTAGGCACTCAGGTAATGAGATTAATCAACGTTAGCACGGGTATGAAACTGTGTACAACAGAATCAATTGGAGCAAAAACTGACATTGCCAAAAAAGAAAATTAAACTTTTAGCAGATAAGTGTTACCGAGTCGTCGCATGAGGAGAAAGGTCTGCGACAAAACAGCACCGAGACAAGAAAATTAAATGCAACACAACTGAAATCTTTAAAAAAATACTCAAAGTATGAAATGCGTAAAACGTACTTAAAATAAAGATGATAAAAGTTAGTTAATACCACAGTTTGTTATTCAAGACGGCTTTGTGGAGTTAAAATTTTGAGTTTGGATCTTCGTTGTGGTCCGGTTAAATGCTTGACGGACTGTAAGTATTCTTGGAAGGCGATGACGAGAGAGAATAACAAAACACTACTGACTTTCATGCGAAGAAAATTGTAAATTGCAGTTTCGTAGTAGTCTCGGTCGTATGCAAGTTTTAAAGAGTGTGTTTTGTTAGAGATAGGAGAAGCCCTTTATCAGCGAAGAGTTCTTCAAAAGATGAATTGTCTCTCTTCTAAGACAGATGATGTCATACCCTCTCTATAGATACATCTTCATACATTTTACGTCAGTAAATAAATATTGTCCTTTGACGAGAGTGAAAATCGAGTTTCAACACCGTTAAGCTCTTATCTCAAATTTAATGAGCACGGAAGGAATCAAAGAAAGCAGTTCCGCTTACTTGATATTGAAGTTGGGTCTCCTTCTCCTGACTTGCTGTATTTAAATTGTTGATCTGGATAGTCTCAAGAAATCTCAAAGCTGTTTCAGCCAAAGAAGCAATGTTTTCTGCGAATGCAACTTGAACGATCACTTCAGGATCATTTGCCAAGTGGCTCTAAGGAAGGAATAAAATTATATGATATCAACTATAAACGCGGCTTTATTGACCGTACAATTACATCTCCCTCATATGCAACTACAAGTAAGCTTGAATGGTCTTCGATACGTGGTAGCAACGGAATGCTCCCCATAGAATTTTCTGCAAGACATTAAAACTAATTCCCAGTGTTGGGAGTTACCACCCATTTATAGATCCCCTGACCTTCTTAAGTGGTCAGTTAATTTAACCGTTTGCAGCATCTTTTGAGAAAATACTGTATTGAGGATATTGTGGCCACAGTGTAACTAGGACCGTTCTGAATGGAAACGCTTGATAGACAATATTGGCCGTATTTACGTGGAGACCCTGTCATGCTCAGACCATCACTCCATCTAACATTTATATTCATCAAATAACGGATCATGACAATACACGAGGAAATTTTTCCAGCGGCTTCCAGAAAATACTGTACTAAGCATGTCGTTGCCAACACGTAACTAAGGCGTTCTTCTGTACAAAGCATTTCCGATTTGGTCGTTCATACGTTAAGAGATAAACTTGCAGGTTTTTTGCGATCGAACATCCTGTATCAAACAACATTACAAACAAGTCAGCAGCGATTAAAATAAGTGCCATACAAAATTTTTACACCAAAATACAATAAAGAAAAGTATTAGGGCATTCTCAATCTTGGAGTAGAAATGACTTCATACATCGACTTCATACATCGACTTCATACATTGACTTCATACATCGACTTCATACATCGACTTCATACATCGACTTCATACATTGACTTCATACATCGACTTTGGTTAAACGTCGCTCTTCTCGTGCGCCGAGCCTAATACAATTAATTTCGACGTTGGAGTGGCTTTAGAGCGACTCTGAGTCAAACGTCTCTCCTAGTACAAGAATAATTACGACGCCACTGCAACAATAGCACATTGATGAGGGTAAGATTGTTACGCAATACAGAGTAATAGTTGAACACCTATACAGTACTTCTCCAAGTTTTATGAACACACCAGTTCATCACTCTTACTTCCAATCTCCACACTACACTCACAACCCCGCTATCCCGAATGGCACTCGGGGTTCGTTCTGCCCTAAAGCAGAATTAAAATGTGCTAAGAGAGAAAGAAGTGTCTAACTTTAGTTTTATTCTGAATGTAAAGAGAAGAGCGACGTTTTGATTAGAAAACCATGTTATTAACGCGTATCCTCAATAGTTCTTTGTTTGGCCATCAAAAAAGATACCAGTGGGCAAGACCAGAATTTTCTTTCTAAAATTATTGATTTTTACAAACCTTGGGTATCGAATACTGTTAGAAAATGGGTAGCCTGTAAACCATTTCTCTCACACACCATGCCAGCTTATTTCTGTCATGAAATGGTAAAAAACATCACATTAACTATGGTTAGGCGCCAATACATAAACAATGACTTATGCATCAGGTTCTGCGCATGAGAAGAGCGATGTTTGACTTGGAGTCGCAATCTGACACTGAAGCAGCGTGATAAGCAGGAGTCGCAATCTCCCAATCAAAGACCCCTGATGAGTAGTAGGCCCGACATTGAAACTACCCTAAATAAACAGAAAAACCACCAAACAGGCTAACTAATAAATAAAGGGCAGCTAATTTTGAATAAGGTATCGCGAAAGGTGTTAATCTATTTCACTTAATTCAAGTCAATTTTTTAATTTTCATCCATCCCTCATTTTGTTTTCTCTAATTCAGATCTTAGAGAAATCGTTGCGGACGTTATTTGAAACAAAAGATGTCAGTCTTGTTAAGAAATTTGTACAACGCCAGTTTGTTAAGATCATGGAAGGCAGGGCTTCAATACAAGACTTCACGTTTGCTAAGGAGTACAGGGGGATGAAAAGTTACAAACCAGGAGCTTGTGTTCCTGCTCTAGAACTAACAAGGTAAGAAAATGTTACAATCACACTTCCATGATAGGACTGTAATGGGGCACTTCGTTATCGAGGTTCCAAGAGGTACATGGGCGTGAAGTACCTTTGCCTGGGGGCACAATCGGGCCTCAACCGTCTCCAGAAAAACTCTCAGCCGCTCCATAATCAAGAAATCCGATAGAGTTTCTAATGTATGACCTGTAGGCCACAAAGTCAAACTTTGTTGTTGTACGTATGTATGGCTCGCCGCTCAAATTCTTGTGCTCATAAATGTTCCAGGGATATACCCTTTGCTAACCCCTGCACATTAATCCCGTACTGTTCTCTTGAACTTTGTTAAGATGTCTCATTGCCTAGCGTGTCTTTTAAGCACAATGCCTTTGCGAAGCAATAAGCTAACTTTTGGAACCACTGCGTAAATAGGGGGACAATCAGTAGGCTACTTTTGAAGGATAAGGTGGGGTGTTGTTTAACCTGCTTCTAACCGTTGATTACTCTGGATGATGAGTCCAGAACCGACTACTTTTCTTTATCTATGAGCTAATTGCAACTGTTTTTTGACCGAATTAAAGAATTAAAGTGAGCATTAGCGTTAGTTTACACTCCCATTTCTGTTTTTGTGTTTTTCGTTAGTGTAAGATATGTCATAAGGGTTTACCCCACATGCGATTGTGGTAATGCACCACTCATGATAAATCTATAATAAATGTGTCTGCTGAGTACATGAATATATATACACCGTTTCTGTTGAAAAGAACCTATCAAATTTGGGGGAAATTGACCACTTACTTCTCATCTCTTGCTATCCCAAGGAATGAAATGAACCTGACTCGATCTTCCATGAGAATGGCTTGGTTCTGTAAAAAGAAGTAACGTAATTACAAACCCATTCTGGCTCTCTGCTATAGGTGATGACATTACTGTGATGACATATTCTTCAACAGGGGTCTCATTGATAACAATGTTGTAATACTGAAAAGGGTTTACTGATAACTAAAATCGCATGCAGATGCATCCAAAAGCAGCAAACGGCCTCAACGCATAAGGCTGCAAGTGCCTTTTCTGTTAATCTAATATCATCATCATTTTAAATCCATCAAACCGCTGCAAGAGCGTCCCGTATAAAAGTCGAGTTTAGCGATTGCTGATATGGCGCACCAAAGAGATAGACACGGGATTTGGGTTATATTGTAGGTCATCTGCTTATCGAATTGAACTTGGTCACCTTAATCAACACAAATCACATCCAAAATTTCCCAGTCTTGATGGCAAGGGCTCTTGGTGAAAAGACAGCGCATCAGAGTCGCAACGACGAAGGACGGGGTTTGATTCGTCGTGGTACTATGGTTTTTCTAGAATTTCTATTACAGAAACCTTGATCCACTTACGTCAAATGGTGACCCCTACAGGATCTTTAACCGTCAAGCTTTTTTGTTACAGATGCCATCATTTACTCACGTCCCGCACCTCAGAGTAAAAAATGGTGAAGTAGCTTAGCGTCTCCTTCCCGGCCTTTATTACCGGGGTTGGGGCCCGAAGGCCGAAATTACCAAACGGTTTCTAAATTACTAAGACTAGTGTATATTATTTACCTAAGCAGTAGAAGCTTGTAATATCAGGGGTCGTCGAAGGCATGCAATATTGGAGGGGGCTAAATTTTGATCGCGGGTCCAGGGACTATTGTGAATCCCCTGGTTAGGTTGGGTAAATCTAAAGGCCATTTTTAAGCGTGAATATCAACTCAATGTTAGTATAAACAGCAAATGAAAAGTAGAACACCAGTTAAAAGACTTTAGGGTTTTTTCGTGCGTTTCAGTTGTACATTATTGAACACACAAAAAAAATAAAGCCCATCACAATATGAAAAACTGAATAGCTCCGTAATCAGACGCACGTTAGTCCCAGTTTGTTAAAGATCTTTTTCGGTAAAGAGGCCCAGATGTCAATGCCTGTTGTCATTCCATACCAAAATAATTGTAATTGTCACCAAATTTTAAGGAGGTTTTGATGAAGATGACTCGAAATACTAGTCCGTCATGTTCGTATTCGTGAAAACAATAACTGAATAAATCTATTAAAACAATACCTATTTACAAGGGGCTTGCTTGATGACGCATGTCATTGTTCTTCTTGTCTCATTGTCTACATACTGGGGCCGCCCGAAAAAACTAATCTTGTTCCAATCCGATTAGTTGGGCTTGAATGGCAGTACGAGCATTAACAGCGGCCTGACGTTTTGGGCGAGAATCTTTTGGGAATCCTAAGTTACAAGTATTTTTGGAATAGATTTTAGAGCTAACTTCGAGAGGGTAAAGTTTATTAATGGCGCGACTCGAGCGTCCATTCGGCATACGAATAACTGCCGCACGTGCAAATCCATCCGACCCAAGTAGCAGTTTGTCGACTACTGCTAATTTCCAATGTTGACGTGGACGATTGGAATCCTCGACGAGAACTACATCGCCTTCAGAAATGACGTTAAATGTTGCGTTTTGTTTTCGTAAGTTGTGGGTATGGCGTTCTCTTAAAAATGATTTTCTTCTTATTCCTCCTCTTCTCTTCTTCCACTTGTTTCTCCGCTTCTTTGTTGCACGTGGGTGCACTGTCTTTCACTCCACCAAAACTCCCTTTTACAGGATGCTGTTATCTCACGAATCAACTTGAAATATTTGACAAACAGCCTGTCGTTGGTCGTCCTCGACGTTTTCTCCCCATTACTAGTCCATGTGTGACACTGTTCAGCTAAATTTAACTTTATGCGTGCCGTGTCAAAGCCACTTCATATACCTGCTTTTGGATATTGAAAGCGGAGTTTCATAATTCTTGGTTTTCGGCAGATTCTAGTCGTTGATGCTTTCATTGATCAGCTGTAGATTCGGCTTTAGGATCGACTGTAGGAATGGCTATAGGAGCAGCTGTAGGGTCATCACTAGTATCAACTTTAGGATCATCTGTAGCGTTAGCTATAGGGTCAGCTTTAGGATTGGCTGTAGGATGAGCTGAAGGACCATTTGTCGCTTGTCGGTCACTTGGCTAGGATCGTGTGTTGTATCTGTAAAGATGTCGATTCAGTAGATGATTGAAATTGGGATAGATTAATCTCCCTCCGGGAAGTCCTCACCCTCTATTGACCGGGGACGAGAATTGAGGGGCGTCGCCCTTGAACGCCCCACCTGCCCGTTATTTATTAGTTAGCCTGTTTGGTGTTTTTTCTGTTTATTTATCACTGCTTATCAGGGGGCTGTAGGACCATTTTTAGGATTAGCGTAGCGATCACTTGACCAATTAATTTTTAGAACAGATGTAGGATACGGTGTAGGATTGCAACCCACTGCTCTGGACCCCCCAGAATCTAACTTTACCAAAAACATAAATACGTAATCCACCTGATGTAAATTCTTAATGTTTCTTTCTTAGGGTTATAATTACAAAAAAGATATGTATATTGCGACAGAAGGTAAGTGACTACATTTGTCGATATACCACAATAGGAGATGGAGAACGTTTTCGAACTCCTCTTTCGTTGCACTCATCTCTGCACGTTTTGATTTCAGTATTTCAAACTACCTTTGGTTGGCTAATGACGGCCTACCATACGTAATCGAGACGAAAACTGCAGTACTGTTCCCCACTTCAATCAGGAGCTGTTACTGAAGTCGTTGAGGCAGAGCTGAATCTACCAAAATGAGCGATACGTTCGTCTACCATCCATGAACGTTTTTCAAACACATCAGGTGCTAGTAACAGCAGAGCTTTTGGGCAATTGTCTTTGATCGTTTTTTAAGCTGAAATTTGACAGAAGTCGACGATACTTTCTTGAAAGTAATTTTGCAAAAGGGGCTCCCCCAAAGTGTACTTTAACTCCGTAGCAGATATCAACATCACTGTTTAAACATGAGACGAGAAGATTTGTAGAATCCAGAAAGCTTTCAACAAATGCATAACCGGACGATTTAAACAGGCTAATTCCTTCTTTTAAGCTTTGATATCGTACGATGTGTCAGCATAAGTCAGGTCGAAGGTAGAACACAATCCGTCAAGAAATAAGTTGCCAAGCTTTTTCAGGGTATGATGATTTGACAACAACCGTGGGGGATCCCCCTCTCTCGTTTTTAAGAAGTTTTTAGCTGTGTGCCATTTGCTTTCGATTTGACGTACTAGCACCACAGGAGCCGAAATGTCAACAAACTCATAACAAATCCGGAAAGGCTCTTGTGAGTCAGACGATCAACGATGTACCCCCTCCTCTTCCAATAGGGAGGGGACGTGGCCCAGCCCCCTAACTTTTTACCTTCCTCCAAATTCTCCTATAAATATTCAACACCTATTGGCTTTTATGTAAGCAACTGCAATGTCAGCCCTCTATAATTCAGAAAAGTTCCTCAAATTTCTTATCCTCGCTACGGACCTTACTTTATGTTTCTCGTCTTCGTATTGGTTTTCCCTAAGATAAGTAAAAATATTAAAATCAGGTTTTCTAGAGACTCCCTTAAGTTTTGCAAGGAAACCCTTTATTTATGGGTCTACCACTACGCCCATCTGGCCTTGTGTAAAGCGTACAGCGATATTCCTTGAATACAACCGTTGTCACTTGGCATGAAAGACAGTCAAACAACTCCTGGGATTCTTGTAGCTTTTCCCACAATTCTTTCAACTCTAATGGACACAATAAAGCTGAAGTTACCTTCTTTTTGCCGTGAATTATGTTGATATTCATATCTTTGGTTTCCATACACTGTCTAAGGTTAACCAAAACCTTTTCCTTTGCTTTGGAAGCGATTTCTGGTAATGGCTCTTTCCTTGATGGCAGAGACGGCCTTCGAGTCTTATCTATGTCAAAGACAGCGAAAATAAATTATGTTTGTTATTTTTTTGTCCCTCTCGATAACATCTAGTCATGGCAAAACACCTTATATAACTAATGTCAAAACTTGTACCCTTGTGATTTGTTGATCAGTTTAATCAATAAAATATGAAAATAACGTAATCATAGAAAGATGAACGTATTTATTTATTCAATTATTTACTTATTTATTTATTTAATTATTTATTTAATTATTCATTTATTTATTTCATTATTTGTGTATTTATTTCATTATTTGTTTATTTATTTATTTATTTATTTCGCTAATAACAGGGGAAAAATTAAAATCTGTAAAGTACAAACTACTTTAAATATACAACAGAAAATATAAAAGGCACTTGAGAAAAAATGTAAGTAATTAAAAACAAAGAAACCCCTATAGATAGAAGTTGGCAGGGATAGTTTAATTATTTATTTAATTATTTATTTAATTATTCATTTATTTATTTCATTATTTGTGTATTTATTTCATTATTTGTTTATTAATGACATCCTTGGATACTCCTACATAATAGTGAGACCCTTTATTAGTTAGCTAGTTTGTGTGATATCTTGCAATCATAGAAGTCATTATAGCACAGCAACTCCGAATAAACATTCTAGATATATATGCTCTACGTCTGATAAATAAACAATTTACCAATAAAAAAATTATCTGATGTTGTATTTAGAAGTGTTTGAGAAAGTGATTAGTGATTGAGAACGCAGAATCGGTCGAAATGTAGTAACACACAGCCCACGTTTACTGATTGACTCAACTTCGTCTGTGCTGCCGTTAATGTGCGCTTAGGTCAAGTAATCAATAAACAAACTTTTGGTGGTTTGCCGCTTATTATTTAAGGGTAATTAAAATATCAGGCCCATTACTCACCTTTAATCGAGAGGCTGCGAGCTGACTCGAGAAGGTAGGGGTGGGGGCATGGGGTGGTATATGTCAGTCACGAAGCCGAGAAGAGGATGGTTAATCGTTTTCACTGTAGTCTGATTTACAGTTTTTACAGGCTATCAAATTAAGTTAATGCTATAGAGATAAAAGATTTTCAGAACTGATTCAGATTTAAGCACTCCATATAATAGTTGGCCAATATATTTGTAATTTTTGAGTCTTTGTCATTGTAATCCTTCCTTGTGTCATGATTTGACCACAGGAAAGATGCGACGTAACACACTAGATATGAGACAAGTAGGAATACTGTTAAAGGTAGTGCTTGACTCCAACCTCAACTAAGTACGCTCAGTAGCAAAATTAAAAGGATATATAGTTGCAAATATTGTACAACACAAATGATATTCAATGCCATTAATAATCATGTTTTTTATTTTACATTTATCGAGGTGTTTTGTTTTTGCAAGAATTCATGCAGTACCATAAACATTGTTAGTGGGTGATGTGGTATCATAACACAAACAAAGCTAGTGACTGAGTATTCTTAATTAGAAAATAGACGACCACAAAAAAGAAGTTGAACATGTCCGAACTTACTCTTGTCAAACATGCTACAAAATGAAGCTTATGTACAATTTTCCTTGAAAAATGGATGTTCTTAACATTTGACGATGAATTGATTTTAAAATTTAAATAGTTAGTGCAATAAAATCAGACATTTGGCAAGAGATTAGAAAAGTCACAAGTAAATTTAAAATCAAGAAACTGCTAAAAATGCCTTCAATAATGACGCGTCAAGTTAAAACTTCAACGTGTCCAAGACGAAGTTTTCTCGCCGAGGTTTGGGGATGAGCTATTACGAAATAAACAAGAGCTTACTAAGGGTAGCAGGATTTGCAAGAGGTCTAAGTTCTACAAACAGATTTCGCATAGACATTTTACTGCGTGCACCAGACAATGTGGTACAGGTAGAAATATCACCAAGTAACAGTGTTGGTATCCATGGTGATATTGAAGTTAATAAAGGACAAGATTAGTTACGGGGATTCTATGTTTTGAAATCAGTCCTAATCAAGACCTTGCATGCTCAGGAGTCAGTTACAATACAGCTTCCAGAATGGTATTTGCATGTAATGATATTTATGAGGGTTAATCTTTCATACAAAGACCCCACATGTTTAAATCAATTTTGAGATAATCTCTAAACAAATGAGATTGTTAAATTAACTTATGGTAGTATTATCTCGAAAATTGTTGGGCTTATAGACTGATAATAGACAAGCATAACGTCTTCCAAAAAGCTTGATGTATTGTGGATTTTTTTCTACAAGCAGTAGGTTTGTTAATCAAAGTTTGTCCCGCTAAAACCCAGCGATGACTTTTGACTTTAAAGAAGAGCATGGGAGGGAGAAGGGCAGAATCGGGAGGCAAGCCTTATACCTGCTATGGATAATCATACGTTTTCTCCAGGGTGTATAGGCCTAAATGATTTAGATTACGTTTCCCTTAGCTGCCGAAAACAAAGGAACCTGATCGGATATAGGATTCACCTTCATATAAGGGTAACCAGTCTCTAAAAGCAAAACAACATTTCTTGGTCGGAATGATACGTACCTTCATGTTTTCCATCGAGTTCCTTTAAGATAACATCATCTGGAATTTCCTCAACAGATGCGGCACAAAAGTTTCGCGCTAAAAAAGAAGTCCTGCAGGATCGTACAATGCTATTTACCGTCAACCGTGGGAGAAGAGATGCAAAACTCTTTAAGCCAAATCCTGACATCCTTACTTGAATTATAACATACAAGTTGTTCTAATCAACTTTTAACTCTGTAGGAACCTCCCCCTCTTTGGTAGGTCCGTCGACGTGTGGAGAACTACCATTATGTCGTACTCGTGTATGCAACACGAATTATTTCACTCTTCACTGAGAACATGTACATTCCTCCTCTGTGATCGGAGTGCATTCAATCGGGGGCCACAACTCCAGTTCGGGCACGACACACTGAGATCACTAACCGCAAATTTCCAATTTTATGGAGTACACCACCACCTACCAGCTGTTCATACCTACTGTATTTATGGATATTAAGCGCTCTTCACTTAGATACCATCCTTTTTGCTGGCATTGAAGTCGGAGGGATATGGGTTTACCACCATTTTCACCGTACAAACTCATAAATTCTGCGCCTCCACCCCTTTTTTAAATACTTATCATTGATTCTTACTAATTTGTTGGTTTGTATTAATTAGATACTATTGTGTGTAGTGTATTTTGACTGTTTTTATGTATTTTATACACCATTTACCTTTATGATATGCTTTTGTTTTTGCTTTTTCTCCATTTGACCCCGATACCTTCAGAATTTTCCCAGTACAACTTCCATCTTTATATTCAAAAAATGTAATTATATGGGAGAGTGGACTATGCCATCGAAAGAAACAGTTACTTTCCCTTCTACTTTATGCCTTGCAATTTTCACTAATGTTGTCTTGATGTTGACGAGAGCTTGATGATCCCGAATATTAAATATAATTGGGGCTAACCGGGCAGTTTCTCGACTGACTGTTTCCAGAGGAGCGTTTTCCCAATGGGCATTTCCTTAGGGTTACACGGGGTTAGAGCTACGATCTGGGATTGGGTTAGGGCTGCGATTACGGTGTGGTTAGGGCAATATTGGTTGAGTAGAGGAGTTGTCCGCCTGAGGAATTGTACCTGTAAGCATAATTTTGCAAGGTAGTTATTGCATTGCTAATACTCATGTGAAATAAAAGCTTCACAAAAATGAACTTAAAACGCATACTGCTAATTAGAAGTTCACTGGACTAAGTGCTTACCAAATCCAGAGAGTGGAACGTTGTTGCATCTTCTGAAAGAATATGAAGCGCCTTCTCAGGTGAGCCCCCTTCTTCACAGAATCCAGAAAATGAGGAAATGCTCCTGAAAGATGAAAGTATTAATGTCGCTGAAATGATACTTCGAACGTGAGATTAAGTAATCTCAACGTAGTTATTCTCTACCCTTGATAGTAGATACTGACCCTTGCTGATCTCCCTCTATTACTAAACAATTATCATGTTATTACTATCAAGCTATTTATTTCTTGATTAACTTTGCACTTCCATAGTTGCGTACACTATTGCACGTGCGCACATTACGAACATTCTATCAACATCAGAATTCTAACGATTTTTGACAGCAACAATTGAGAACACTATGCAACGCAATAAATCACTCATAAAAACAGTCATTGGCATTCCCCCTACCTTGAAGCCCGTAAGTACATCATCAAAGGTGCGTCTCCTAGTTTGGGTGACCATATCTATTGTGGAAGAAAACAAAATGAAACCTTTGTTTACTGACATAACTTTGTTTACTGACATAACTTTTAAAATGTCGAAATTTCCTCAATCCTTCCCAAAATAACAACGACAAAATATAGCATAATAAAGTATGCGATGTGGAGTTGAACAAAGGAGAAGATGAGATTAGGTTTTAGATGAAAGTATTTTTCAATTCCGCTTATCGTGTATTCACTAACATTCGGGGGCTCCCTCAGGACATATACAGCTTATAAATAGGGTCTTAAAGTGTTGAACTATTCCCCGGGGAGTTGTATTAAAAAGTGCAGTTTGGGCGTCAGTTATTAGTTAGTTTAAGATACATTAACTTGTGATAATATGCGATGATTGCGTTTCTGGCTTTGCAAAATTGCCTATGCATTATGTGCTATCATTTTTCAACTTTCTTATTATTTGGTGGCCTGCAATTCTTTCAACTACTGACCCCGCAGCTATAGAAAAGCTCTTTACACGCCCAAACATAAATTTTTAAGGAAGATTTTTCTGGCTCTATGTTCACGAGTTCCGTTGAAGGTTTAGAAATCAACTTTGCAGTTATCGTCTTTCTCTACTACTACTTACACTTGCTTATATCTCCATGTAGAAAGAGGTCGTAACTATGACAAGTGGTGTAACTGTAAATGGAAAAATTTTCCTATCGGTATTTCTTTGATAGATCGAAGTCATTAACCGAAGTCTTCCTTGAAATTCACTTTAAGGAATTAAATCAAATGTTTTGTACGGAAAAGGTACAAAATACGGATTATTGATTCCATAATGAGTACTTGAAGAACGAAATATCCAATGTATTTGTATGGAACACAAAAATTACTTGAAATAGTGGAGACATTGAGCCTTAGGAACTATTTTATACTAAAAATAGAAACAAGACAAGCTCATGCCACTTTTATGCCTTTATACTTACCTTACCTTACCCGATTGGGTGAGGCACTTGAAGATGCTGGTGTTACATTTGCAGATATTGAGCAAGCAGCAGTAGGATATGTGTATGGTAAGAGCCTTAGACACCATTGACAAATTTTGATACCAGTACTACATGTTATTGGATGTGTATCTTTACTGGAGTTACCTCATCTAGAAGTAAACATTTTACTGAAGACAAACTATATTTCAATACCCTCTCCACATGGTATGATCCTATAGTATTTCAATCAGAACATTTGGAATCAATGTCTCCAATATCTTAATGCCCTGTAATGCTGGACATGGGTATTAATGAATACCAGTACATTTTGGGTATAATTATGCCAAAGAAGGAGTTGTAAAATCAAAACTGTTATAAAATGGAATTTACAGCATTGTGAACTGGCCACTGGATATTTTAGTTGAGTTGTGAACTGCAAAGTGGTCCAGAGATTCCTTCAATATTTTTCAGTCAACATGTAACCCAATGTCTGGGTGTTTAAGTGCAGGGACAACTTCCATAAAAGGTTATGAATGAATTAACTTTTTCACAAAATGCTTCCAAGAGAAAAAATCAGCCAGTGCATTAGTTCTTAGCCCGTGGTCCTGGTATTCCCTAGGGGTACTAAATGCAATTCCAGGGCGTGCAAAGTACAGATTTGGTTTATGAAGAATTCTGACCTGAGAGTGGCTCAAAAAGGATAAAAGTTTCAGAGGTAAACAAAATAGTGAAACTGTAAATAGTGAAACTGAAAATAAGAACAATGTAGTCCTAGCATTAAAACGTTGCCAGTAGAAATAGTGTGGATATATTTCTGTATAAACTTCTGTCATCTGTGGATATATTTATATATACTTCACTTTCGTATTTCTCATGTTTTGCAGGAGATTCAACCTGTGGGCAGAGAGCAGTATATGAATTAGGTGTCACTGGTATTCCAGTTTACAATGTAAGTAACAAACCATTGTTTAAAAAATGTCTTGATCTTGTTTCCAAGAGAACAAGGGTGGTGGTTGAAAATTGCCAATAACAAACGTACGTCCATTTCGAATGGTCTCGTTAACGCGTACTCCGATTTGCTTTGTTATATTTGGATATTTGGTCATATGAACCGAAGTCAAATCTTAATTGAGCATAGGCCTTTATTCTTTCTTATCTCTAGTGCATTTTTTTTATACTTCCCTCCTACTGAGCACTCGTTTTTCACTCACACCACACAGCTGTCCTACTACTCCGGTGGTTAGGTTCCAGCCTCCTACGACGCACTGAATTGCAAAGAGTTCCAATGGCTGGGAAGCAAATTAAATAGCTGGCAAAGGAATTCTAGGATTTGGTCTTCACTTTCTCGCATTACGCTTAAATGCCGGCAGCTGTTCTATCCCCATTTTGGTTCTTTCAAATCATTTGTCTATTGTTAGTATAATTTGCAAACTTCCAGATAACATTGCACAGCCTTTTCTTCACATCTGGTCGCCCATCTTGCTTTGTTAATGTGGTTAGTCAAGCTGTTCGGTTAGTGCACCTCAGAGTAATGATAATGGCACAATCTTCGCAGCTTTTAAGATAATGCGAACGCTTTCGCATCTCGATCTACTCAGCACTGATACAGAGGGCCTACCTTACAATTTATCGCGTATTTTATGGTCTTTGTAAACAAATATATTTAGCGAATTCGAAACAAACTGAGTCAATGCCTAATTCAGTATAACCGTATATTACCGCCCGTTTTGTAATGAGCAGCCGATTGCTGTCACGTCAGAAAAATATTATCCTAAGACTATTTTCAGCTGTGACTAATAACAAACCTGAAGGCAACCGGACAATCTCTATATGAGTTACAGAAGTATGGTAATGAACCTGAAGGTCTACCTAAAGTACCCAGAACATCTAGCCATTTGATTTTATATCAAAGCTAGTCATAACGGTATCATTGGAATTAAAATTAAAACTATGTAACTCAGTAATAAAAGAAAATGCGTCTTTAACAGAAAATGAACTAACAGAAAAAAGTGTAAGAATAGTAACGAGATATTTAGCCATTTTATAAGAATGTGCCCCAATAGCTGAAAGAATGGGACGCATAGGAACACCAGGTTTATGCACTATAGGTAAACCATTGAGTATACCTGGGCGAGAACCAACCGGACGAAGGTTTCGGTATAACTCCTCCAATAAAATTTTCTTGTTCTTAAGGTCTAGCAGAAATCTTTGAACATTGTATTCCCTCTTTAAGGTGGTCTTTATCGGGTCGTCTTTCAGTTTACAAAATTTGGTCTGATCCGATAGAATGTTCTCAACTTTTGCAGTGTAATCATTCTTGTTTAAAGTCACAATTCCTCTTCCTTTATCAGGCTTCAAAATGACAACATCTTTATCCTGCAATTGCTTAAGACACTCGTATTCCTTGAATACTGAATAATGAATAAGGGAAACATAACCCAGGAAATGACATAAAATTCAATAGACCTATTTTGTATCACTTTGTATTTTCCATCTTCTTAAAAAACATTGCTTCCATATCATTGCTAAATTTAGTCCGTAGATAGCAAGATAGCATCGAAAGCTTAGATAATATATCACCGAAATGTGTCTTAAATACGTTTCGTTTCCGGGATTTTAATATTCGATCTTTACTAGTAATTCGGAACATTTGTCTTTTAATGCCAAGTCGAGTGCACCTGAATGTCTGATGAAGGAAAAGTAGTCTTGTGGTTTCAAGGTACTTTGATAAATAATCTACCGCTACCAATAATTTGTCACGTCTGGAAAAGAAGGCAAGGTGGTGTAGTGATCACAAGCAGTTTAGAGCCCAGGTCACTTCCGGTAACTGAACTATGGAAAATCGAATTCCCAACATTTTTGTTCTTCTTTACATTCTCGTGTTGTCTCTTCGCAACAAATAAGTTTCATCTCAGATTCTTTGTAAAACCTCGTCATTTGATATGTGATATTTTTAAGTAATTGTTAACAGTCTGAGTCAGTGCCTCGCTTACACGCTCGTAGAATATTTCTGTTACTTTTCCACCAATATAAATGTGTCAGCTTCATATTCCTGGAAGCTTCAATTCGTGTCTCATACTTTGAGTCCCGTTTCTTTTGTCAGATGAAACGAGAACTCGAATAAAGTTCTTTAAAAGTCCTGTACTACTAGAAAACACGATTTCTTCTTTCGATTCACACTAAACAATCTCGGTTTAATAGTGAACTTCAACCAACGGAACAGTTCTGAATTCCGGTCTCAGTTTAAGAATAATGAATTGTATCCAAAGTTTTACCTGTCTATTGAACGCTTTTCGCAAACTGCGATGTCGCATTGCATAAACAAATGGATGTATAGCCACTGAGTAAATGTAGGTACTCGACGCCCACGACCACAGACGAATCATATCAGGATGGAACTGATTTAAAACAAGTTTATGGTACAGATGAATGCTTAGTGCAACTAATATTGGTATCATTGCAAGAAACAGAACAAGAAGGATTGCAAATATAGAACGAAAGCATCTTCTTTCACTTTCCATCAGATGTTGCAGTAATGGAGATGGCTTTGAGGTTGAATCGGAAGAGTTTGCACTGTTCACCTTTTGTTTCAAGTGGGATCGAATTTTATAGTAACAATGGCATATATATACAATGCACAATAACAAAACTATCAGATAAGCTGTCCCGATGTATTTTCCATCGATGTATATAAACCCAATTCCAAATAGTATTCCGCTCATCCAGGAGAAGACAATTTTCCAGTACACGGTAACGCTCAATTTTTCTCTCCATGCTAATGGATAAACTAAACAGACTATTTATCCGTCCTGAACTGTTCTCTTATCTAGCATTACCAAAAGACACACTTTTATATCTATGCATGTATTCATTGCTCAGCCTTGTAATGAGTTCTGATCCCCTTTCTTTCTCACCGCACTCTATTTACACCGGACTTCAAATCTCTAGTCCTGATAACAGCCACATGTGAAAGAAAGGATATAACTCATCTGTGATTAATGAGTGCATTTTAAGCCCTCCTGTGGAAACCATTCCTTGGTCCTTAATTGGAAAAACACACTGGGATGTTGAACAGAGGTCGTCAGATCCAGCCATTGCAAAGAAGCCGTCCGCAATAGTTCATGCCAGTCAAAACGTCATCTATTGTTTGTACATATCTAGTTGATAGATCATCATGTTCACACACTATTTATTAAATGCTGTGACAGTGATCCTTTAATTCTCCTAATTTCTTACTTGAAAAGAAGAGTGGGCTTAAATTTCAGACTATTTCGCAGTCAGATCCGGATGCTCTGCTAAAGGCTGCTCTGTTTTCTCAAAAGGGTTTAGAAAAGACAAGAACATCTTACCACGGATCAAGGTTTAATCACAATATCACAAAAGTGATAATGATTAAAACAAGTATTCAAAAACGTTTATCATTCATTGGATTCTGTAGGAAATTAGCGTTTTGCTACCATCACTTCTCTATGTGCCTTTTGACAAGTAGTCTATGCTGTAGGTAATGTCATGAGAGATCCGTTTGCCTCTATTAGGTATCGATAGATGGTAAAACCATACAACCATACTCACAGTCATCTTGGGGATTACGTACCCCCTAAAGCGCCCTAATTTTTTCTTCGCTGCCACAGAACCATTTTTGTGAGCTAGTTATCATAGGAAACAAAGTGATCCTTACAGAGATCAGTGGATACAACTAAGACTTGAATCTTGTTTTGATAATTAAATATGCTAGAAGATCAACTAATGTATGAAGTTGCAAAGCGCCAGTAACATTTCTTGATGCAAGTGTTACGTAGCAGTTGTCATACTTTGCTTGAACGCAGTGTTTATTTTTTAAAATTATTGACAGGTCTTTATTGTTTACTTGTTGTAGTAAAACAGTTCAAATTTATTTATGTGTATTTTGATCTTGTGATATATTTTCCTTTTAAAAAATTCTTGTGGTCTTTCCCTTAGTAGCCCCTCCTTATTTTCCTCCTGTCATGATCTCATCGCTGTTTCCATCTCTGCATCTCTTTCATACGTTTGTTACTTCCTTTCTTCGCTTCCAACCTTTCCCTTATTTTGCCTCATGTTTCTTCCTTTCTATCTGTCTCTATGTCTTTCTTTCTCTCTTCCGTTTTTTCCTGCGTTCTACTTTTTAATTGCTTCGCTTTTTCAGTTTACGCACAGTGATGTTTTCTTGGTTTTCCTTGGGTTTTCCTTGGGTTTTCCCAGTGGGTAGTGTCAACTGCATTGACTACAACACCAAGCTTTAGCATTGTATGGTAAATACCAAGTTTTAGCATTCTTCTGTCAGAATTAAATTACTGGCTACTTACTTATTCAGTTCCTTACTTTCACCCGTAGTTTCCGTCATCAACATGAACAACTTCGTGCAGTCATCATCAGGGTTCTCAGACCTGCCAGTGCCAAAGGTGGATCAGCACCAGCAGCACAAGCAGGAGATCCTGAAGGTGTTAAACCAACAGCAATGTTGGATATGGCAGATGCTAATGCTGTTCACGAGGTAGATCTTGCATATGAGAATGTGAAAGAAGTAGACGGTTTGGATGTGTCGAAGGAGGGAAGTGAACTATGGGAAGCTGCCATTAAAAGGTAAATTACTTTTGAGTTACGGTTACTTTTGGAAGCAAGCATGTGTGAACCTTGTCCCTCCCCAATTCCCTGAAGAAGTTTTTATCGAATTGATGGAAGTTGCGACACGTGGTGTTGAATTCAGCCTTAATAAATCTGCGTAAAGTATGCGCGGCAATAGTATTGCTCATGAGCTCATGGGACCAAAAAGATCTATTAAGCTTCCCTGGACCTCAGATGAGGTTCATCACATTATGGAAGCCTTCGAAACCAAATTTAGACTTCTTTAAGTTGCTGGTTGTAAGACGGCACTCATATTGTGATTTGATAGCTCACTGAGAACTCCCAAGATTATTTTTGCTACAAAATAAGACTTATACTTAATCGCCAAGCTCCATTGCAAAATCATGCTTTCATTTATTACATCCATCACTCAACCAATTAATCCAACAGTCAACAACAAGAGCCGCACGAATGGGAGAATGTTATACAGTGGAACCCCACTTGAGGACCACTTCGGTAATGGGACCACCCCAACTAAGTGGCTCAAATTTTTCGGTCCCGAAGTTTTCCTTCACGTTTTCCATTAAACTAAAGTCCTGTAAGTGGACCACCACACTATCTGGACCGGGGCAAGAGTTATCTGGTCCCAATCAACCTTCTGAACTCCGCTAACAGGACCAAACTGACAGTTCCAACCCAAGCTCACCCTTAAGCCCAGGGGAAACTAGAAAAACATCTGAGCCAACATTTGTTTAATCGGATGTTTTTTTTAGTTTCCTCCACCATCCCAACAATCTTCTTCAGTTTCGTGTTGGGTTGTGTTTTATCATGTTGGCGATTTACTAATCTTTCCTGTAAAGGCCGGGGGAAACTAGAAAAACATCTGAGCAAACATCTTGTTGGGCAAGTTTCCCCACTACCAATGAGCATTGATGTCCGCCGGGGAAACTGAGGACTTAAACATCTGCCAACAGATGTTTTGCCTGTCCACAACTCGCGGGGAAATCTTAAATTCTTTTGATTGGGACCAAATCAAATCATGAATATTTTTTAGTTATTCTTCTACATACCTATCTTGAAAGTTTTTGAATAGCCTTTTCCAATTTTCTATGAAAAAATTACAAAGAGACCCAACACTTATAAGTTATTTTGTGGCAAAAAAATTTGGACAAAATCAGCAATCTTCTTTCCTTTGGAGCTTGCATACCATTGAAGATAATTATTTCATTTTTTTCTGCATTAATTACTTTGATATTGAGGATACAATAATATTGCAGTTACTAAAATATATGTTTTAGACCTTTATCAAGCAAATGCACTGCCTGAAAGATTGATTTCATTGATCTGCCCACCCTTAAGGCACGTAGAAATCACTGATATAATGTTCTGAGCGATTACTATTGCAATGTATGCCCTCGGTTTATTCAACCCTCAAGTCTTTTGTCTTCTGAAGTGAAACTGAGGACAGTCAACAACCAAATGTTGCAACAGAGATGAAACTTGAAATAACAATCCAATTTTTATGTAGCCTACATTTGACCTTAAAAAGTTTGGTACCAGTAAAATCAGTGGAAAATTTAGAATAACCCAGGGTTTAATAGGCAAGGTTTTGCTGCTCTCATTCTACTGATAATTATGTTTTTGATTGAGGATAACAACAGAAATTGTCAACATGGTGGATTTTAAGAGGCTGCATGGTCATGTACAACATTAAAGCATCAATGGAAATTCTATAACCTGGAATTACAGGAAAAAGTTGTAAGAAGTCAATTCTACAATAATTATTCTATAAAATTATGCAAAACATATTGGTAAATTTGTACTGCATTTTCAGATGTCATCAATTATCTCGCCATCTCTGAAATTTTATCAATAAAAGTCTGTACTCATGATTGTCAATTTTCATTGAGTGTCTGTGGGCTGCTTAACCCTTTAAGGACTGCCCGATGGTGACATATTTTCTATTTCTCTAGTGTTCTTTTCAAAATTAACATTTCAAATCCTCTCTTCTCGATGATACTCTGTAACTTTAATGGGCTTTGCATGATAATAAATGACACACAATTTTAATGATTACTAGCTAACTAAATTTTTCAGTTTCATCAACTTTTTAATTGTTCCCCAGGTAGCTTTTCCCTCTGATAGTCGTCGTTGGTTACGGGCCTGTCGGTAAGGTACCAACAAAACACCTCATAACAATCTTCTGTAGGTGACAAGAATGGTTTCATAAACAGAGAAGATTCGATGATTTCTGTGAACCGTGATAATCCCTACTAATGCGTGCTTCTTCAATTGTAAATATCCGTGTCGTTTATCGGGTTTCAAGGAGTAAAAGAAATTGAAAGAGAGTCGAAAACGTTGAGACTAGATTCTCTATTACACCAACGAAAACTCTTACACGCAAAGTAACTTAAAAGCACCGGAAACAAAGAAATGTTGATCTTTATCACAGCTTTTTTGAATGAAAATGAAGATATCTCTATCTGCAGATGTTCAGATACGTTCTGTCAAAGATGAAATTTTCAAGCCAGTGCTTAACAGTGAAATTTACTTCAGTTAAGCAACGATGACTCGAAAACGTACAATTACTAACACAGTGATATGTCTTTGAAAAAAATTTAAGCTTAAAATTACTTGATTGAAGCAATTACACTTATCAGTGCTCAAATCTGACTCATTGTTTGCAGGTGTTAAAATCATTATGAAGTCCAGAAGATAGACGAGAAACTAGAAAGTAATTATTCACAAGTTCTGCCAATATCGGATTTTGTTGTGAAAAAGTTTGACAATTTAGCAAAAAAAATCCTCGGCATATCTGGAGAAGTCCTTTTTACTGCTTTAAGTCAGCATAAAACTCCGTTTTCTACATTGAAAGTTTTTTAACTCATTTCACGTTGGCACGGAAACTCTAACTCTAAAAGAGACGTTTTGAACACACACACATACACGCACACACACACGCGCACAAACACAGAGACACGTATTCATACCTTCCAGTGGCCTTTTAAGAAACGTTGGTCTACCTTTTATGCTCATAGGCAGCCATGGAAGTATCGCCTTCGTGATGACTTTGTTGGAGGTACTACCAGCGTGAACTGATATAAAATCGCACAATGACATGGCTCGAACCAAAACGTAGAAAAATGGGAAGCTTCTATGTATGTTCTGTTCACCTAGGCTATGCATCTGTACAACCTAGGAATTGCAATCTTAGTAAATTCGCACTGAACAGTCGACAATATATTGATTCATCGCGGCTTTCAGCGAAAAGAGTACCTAAATTAATCTCAGAACGAGTCTTCTAGATCATTCATATACCAAAACTGCTTATGTCTCTATAGCAGTTATGTACATTAATGTCTGGGTTGTTGAGAATGTAATTGCCTTGTAGACACTATTAAGCATCTTCATTATTTTCCAAAGGTAGCCTAAGGTCCATCATCAGATATGTTTTAGTAAGGAATTTATATCTTTTTCTTGACGATTAACCTTGATTCTTAACGAAGGATAGGGGTTTTAGCGCATAATTGTGAAATGGGTAGCAGCACTGTCGAGAAAATCTTTCACATTAGTGCTAGTCCAGAGAAGGACATCAAACAATCTGATGCACGCTGCTGATTACTTTCGAATTACTTTCTTTTATCTTATATCCAAGTCCTACTACTACACATGCTTTAATTGAGTGGTTTAGAACTTTTCGTGATGCAACGTTTGTAACTACAGTGGACTCTCTCCATCTCGACTACCCTCTACTCGAACTTCTCTCCATCTCGAACAAAAAGCTTGGTCCCATGGACATTTACGTACCCTGTTAGCTATACATTCAATGTTGGATAAAGCGTTAAAAATAGGCTGATAAGGCATATTTGACATAGTTTGCATACACTAGATGCGTACATTCCATGTTGCACAAAGCGTTCAAAATACGCCAATAAGGCATATTTAACATAGTTTACATACACGAGATACGTACATTCCATGGTGTACGAAACGTTCAAAATACGCTAATAAGGCATATTTGACCTAGCTTGCATACACTAGACGTGTAAATTGCATGGTGCACAAAGCGTTCAAAATAGGCTAATAAGGCATATTTGACATAGTTTGCATACAGCTAATGTGAGTACATTCCATGGTGCATAAAGCATTCAAAATAGGTTAATAAGGCATATTTGACATAGTATGCATACACTTGATGTGTACATTCCATGGTGCACAAAGCGTCCAAAATACACTAATAAGACATACTTAACATAGTTTGCATACATTAGATGCATACATTCCATGGTGCACAAAGAGTTCAAAATAGGCTAATAAGGCATATTTGACATAGTTTGAATTTACCAGATGCGTACATTCCATGATGCACAAAGCGCTCAAAATACGCTAATAAGGCATATGTGACATAGTATGCATACGCTAGATGGGTACATTCCATGGTGCACAAAGCGTTAAAAATAGGCTGATAAGCCATATTTGACATAGTATGCATGCACTAGATGCGTACATTCCATGTTGCACAAAGCGTTCAAAATACGCCAATTAGGCATATTTAACATAGTTTACATACACGAGATGCGTACATTCCATGGTGTACGAAGCGTTGAAAATACGCTTATAAAGCATATTTGACCCAGCTTGCATACACTAGACGTGTACATTCCAAAGTGCATAAAGCATTCAAAATAGGTTAATAAGGCATATTTGACATAGTTTGCATACACTAGATGCGTACATTCCATGTTGCACAAAGCGTAAATCCTGCTGTCCCATGTACCATGTCAGGAGAAAACAGCAGGAAATGTTATTGTATCATAATGATTACCAATAAAGGCATCGAGTTAAAATTATTATTATGATGATGATTTACCTGAAAATTTTCGTCCGATAAGCTTAGAATCGATTCCTTTAAAGATCTTTACTTCAGTTTTAAGGAATCTTGTGTACATGTTCCTAAAACAAAATCAATTCATAGAAACAACAATTCAAAAGGGTTTTGTTAAAGGAATTAGTGGTACTTTCAAGCATACAGCACACCTTGCACATATTCCCCGTAAAGCTAAATTAAAGCAGCGATTGTCTTTGTCACTTTGCTTGATTTAAAAAATGCATTTGGAGAAGTCGATCATAAATTGATTCCTGTTATACTTAAATATCATCACGTACCTGATCACGTAGCAACTATAATTATTTATCTTTATTCTAACTTTTACACTTCCTTGGCACCTGAAAATTTTCACATGGAATACGTTCACGTCGGAAGGGGTGTTTTACAAGGTGATTGCTTGAGCCCATTACTATTTAATCTTGTAGCTCATTCTTTCGTACAATAGATTAAGTCTGATAAATTTTCACAGCTCGCCTATAATTGGGATACATTCTTTTAACCAAGGGACTGGTATCAGTTTTCAGATGATGCTGCGGTCCTAACAGGCCAGGAATATGAAAATCAGACCCTTTTGAATGCCTTCTCGCCCTGGTGTACAGGGTGCCACATGAAGATACGAGTCGATAAATGCATGTCGTTTGCTATGATAAAATGTAACACTATCTCTAAACAAGTTTTACCTAAACTTAACGTTAATGGGAAATCAATACCTACTATCCCAATTAATTCTAATTTTTGTTATCTCGGTCGATACTTCAATTTTAATATGGATGATGTTAGACATAAAGAAATCCTTTCTGGGACGGAAAGCACAGCTCTTACCACGGCTGACCAGAAACCATCTATATGGGAAAGATATGTTGTCGATGTTCTTGCCATCATCCAGAAAACTGATCTACACACTTTCTGTGAACATATTAACGGCCTCCATCCCAGTATCAGGTTTGTTATTTAAGCAGATATACCACCTTTCTTGTACTTTCTTGGAATTCCAGCTCACAAGAAAAGGCGAGCACTGCATTGCTGTCCAGATCTACAGAAAACCAACCCACACCGACCAATATCTGAATGATGCATCACATCATCCACCCTCAGCCTGCATGAGCGTCATCACAACCCTCTTTGGAAGGGCTAGGAAAAGCAAGAGAGAAGCATCTCAAAGAAATTTTCTCATCCAACTGATACAGTCAGAAAGACTTCAGAGTGACCTTTTTAAAAAGAAAAACACCCCCTCAGGAACAGGACACAAGCGACAATTACATCATTCATAAGACTCTGTCAAAATTAAAAGGTCCTGTCCCAGCAACAGAAGCAAACAACATCGTGTACAAGATACAGTGTAAGGACTGTCCAGCGACCTATATTGGCAAGTCAAAACGTTCTTTGGGTCAGAGAGAGAAAGAACACAAGAAAGCCGTTGCAAAGGGAGATTTCAAAGGTCACGAGATCGCAGAACATTGCTGGAAGGAAGGGCACATTTTTGATTTAGAAAACAAGCAAATTATAGACAAAGAGACCCACACAACCATCAGAAAGATCGAAGAAACAATCCACACTTTACTCCATCACAGCCACCTCAACAACATATCCTACCAACTTCCACACATATGCCATCCAGCCCTTAGAAAGAAAGCACAGCCGACACAAAAACGACATGGCGCCCCCTTACAACCTAGTTGCGAGGTCCACAACTGAACCTCATAAAAACAGCGGCACAATTCAAATCCGGCAGCCTGAAGATTAGTCGAAAACAACACGTATACAAGTGACAAGTTTTCTGTCACTCTGTCACTGTTACTGAATAGGCAGTAAGTGACTCAGCAATCGGTAAACGCTTGGTTGAAACTTGACGTGTCCTATCAATTACCAAGAAGATTCACACAGCGCATCAGCAAAAGCTCATTCTCCTTCACGACATGTCGTTCTGGATCCTGTACTCATCAAAATAAAAAAGCCGGCTTTTTGTCGAAAGAAAGAATTTGTTTAAATCTTACGCGATTTTCAACCACAAAAGTGGCGAACAAAGTACAAATTGAAAAGACATAACGGCAAATAACTACAAACTTTATAATTTACTACAAACATGATAAGTGAATATTTGTTTGGAAGTGAAGATGTTTGCGGCAAAATTTGAAAGTCAGCTATAAGGACCACATAACGAATGAAGAGATCGTACGCGAGTCAAAACCCTTACATGAAATTAGCGGGACATATCCTGAGAGAAAAAGACACCCGTCTTACAAAAATGGGCATGGGATGAAATGGGCCCTTGTAGGAGGGAAAAGGAGGAGAGGAGGTCCAAAAATAACCTAGGAGAGAATATTCCAAGATGACCTGAAGTTAGTCGGCATCACATGAGAGGCAGCTGAAGATGCTGCAGCAGACCGTAAAGCATGGAGGAAGTTCGCTACTCAATGCCCCAATAGGGGCGGGAGAAACTACGTACTAAGTAAGTAGTTAAGAATTGAAGTATACTCTCTTGTTTATAAAGAAAAACTTTCGCCAATTCCTATTAAATTGACTACATTTGTACCAGTTACCAATTAAACAGAATCGGTCTTACCTCAGAGCATGAATCTGAATAAAGTCGGGTACTTCATACAACATAAAAACTCCGTTTGTGAACCCCACTACTAAAACCTTTGAGTTTTTGTGGTACTCTGCTGAGGTGACTTCACTTTTGGAGTGTCTCTCGTGCACATAGCAATACAAAACGTAGGAAGGTTCAGAAAGGGTCAGGAAGAGATCGATCCCGTTACCCAGGTGACATCTTCGATCGTATCTGAAAATACCTGCATCATGGAGCAAAGAAGCACTGGTAAAAGGGATGAATGTGGAAAGAGTGAGATAGATCTGTCTTGTGTTCCACCACTGCAAACTGCCTTCACAAGCTACAAAGTTATTGATGTACACCCTCTTGCCACATTATCACATACTGGGCCTATCGACTTTCACATCCCAGGCTCTTCGGAAGAGTTCCTTGATTTAGCTAACACCTATGTCTCTCTGAAAGTAAAGATCGCCAAAGGGGATGGGTCCAGCCTTGATGACACTGCAAACGTATCGTTGTTGAATTACCCGTTAGCAACTATATTTAGTCAAGTTGATGTTACTTTAGGTGGACGGCTAATATTTTCCGCAACAAACACTTATGCCTATCGAGCTATGGTGGAAACACTCCTATGGACAAGACGCTAAAGATACCCAACTTTAATCTGCCCTATACTACAAGGACACAGCAGGCGAAATGGATGAGACCGATCCAACGAAAGTGAACCTTGGTTTAAAAGCAAGACATGAATGGACTAAGAGTAGTAAGACTGTAGACCTACTCGGTCGATTGTATGGGGACATATTTCATCAACCAAGGTTATTGATAAGCGGCGTCGACATGTCAATCAAATTACATCGACAGAAAGACTCCTTCTGCCTCATGAGTGCAGATGACAACACGGATTATAAATTAGTGGTGTTAGATGCCATCTTGTATGTGCGCAGTGTAAAACTCTCTAACGCTGTACTTAATGGTATCAATAGTGTTATTGTCAACATCTGCCCGGCTCGTGATGCTGACATAATTGATATGAAGATATTACATAAAGAAGATAAGTGGAACAAACCACTCTGTGGTTATGAAGTATATCAAGTTTCCGAGGCACAGATTGCCCAATTGCAGCATTGAATAGTAACACAGGCAGGGCTAGTTGATTGAAAATTATCATCGACAATGTTTAGCACTTACAAAAGAGGGAGGATGCAATAACTGAGAAAAGCTGAAAATCATTACAAAAGACCATGTAAAACTACATAAACTTGGTTATTTACCGTCAGCTTCTTTCTGCATTCAAGCGTTGTCCATTCCTTAGGATGGTACCTCATGTGTGCTCCTTTGTCTCCAACTTTACGAGAACCCACCAGGTAATCTCCAAGTGGCATGGTCCCTTCACACCATTCAACGAGTCCGCTTCGCTGCGACAAAGGAACGACCTGTAGCAAATAGTAGCAGTGACTTCAATCAATAACAATTATGTAGGTTTTATAACATATAAAATATAAATTGGAGGTCGATAACAAATTAGAAGCGTGGCAAATAAAGCCTTGTAAATGTTACATAGGAAGCAAAACCCCAATAAAGTATCTAACACCACGCCCACCTTCAGTTTCGGTGAGAAATGCTACCAATGCTCTACGAGATCATTTCGTCTTCTTCCAAGACTTTATCTGCCCAAAATATTAAATAGTTATTGGCGTACGACCGGCGTTCCAAATAGGTTTAATAGGGCAGAAAAATTTAAGCAGATTTTTGAAGACACTTTTTATCTGACTGTGAACCAAACCAAGTCACCCATAACGCAGCCCTCTGAGTTAGACCTTCTTGAGGCAGCATCTCTGCGCTTACGACATCAGTACACAGACCTGGATCTACTTTTAACTAGAAAATAGCAGTTTTGACGGCAAGCAACCACAGTTTCGGTAGAATGGTGAAGGAAAACGTGTCTCTCTCTTTGATCAACGACGAAATTTCTAGGAAGGGTTGAAAACAAACGCTCTATACCGGGGCGAAATAACTAGATTTTTACCATACATGTCAAATAACAATGGAAATCTATTCCACTTAACTCTACGACGATGTACAACGCTTGATATGACCACGTGTATCATACACAAACTGGCCAAACGACTGGATTTTTCATTCAAATTTTGGGCAGTGAAAGGTCTACTGAAAAATACAGTCGTTCGGCCAAAGCTTGAGACTTGAATATCATGAAACACTAATTAAACAGGGGCCACAATAAGAGTTTTACTCCTTAAGAGATTCGGAGGGTGTTCAAGTAGAGTATTGATGTGAAAGCCTGGGTTTACAGACTTTTGAAAAATACACTTTGGAAATAGAAAAAATATCACCACCGGGTATCAAACCTTTGGCACGCGCTTTCGCGGCCCGTGCTTTACCAACTGAGCTAGGTGACCTCCGACGTTAACATACTCTGTTTCTCTGGTCGCCACATTAGCTCCCAATCATCCACTGTTGGACATAGCCATCCAGTTCAACGCAATTGGAGACAAGTGTCTCTCCGTCATGTGACTTGATCCAGGGAGGACCTCCATCCAGCCCGTCATGCAGTCTAAAGCCCATTGAAAGTAGAAAGTCTGATCGAGAAGAGAGGGTTTGAAATGTCAGTATATTGACTTCTAACATCGAGCAGTCTTTATTTCCACTTGAAAAATTAATACCGAGAAACGAAACTCGTTAATGACGATCAAGTGAAAGACCCCTACAAGCAGTACTGCACTACGAGCAGGGTTTGTCAACTTCGAAGAGTATATTACCCGCCTTGAGCTACGAAAATTTCCAAGTACCCTCTGGATCTGTACGAATTTGGCATTATTGTCTTCAGCAGCATTAAGTAAGTACACGATGAAATACATGGCTAGGAAAGAGTCCTAAACTGCTTATCAGGAAATGTGGGCAACTTGGGAGTAAACTGAGACAATCTATTTACTACTCGACAAAACCACTGATAACATTTGAATGCAATTTTCGTAAGAGTTCTTATTGATCGTCTTTCAGAGCAATTTTGTTAAACGTTTCCGTCAATACACTTGGGTTCTTGTAGTCAACAACAATAACTCCATCTGTGCCAACGCAATTGTATGGACGTTTGTTGAAATTGTTCGATCACTTTTCCTTAATTAATCTGGTAGACTGACAAAGGAAAACAAACTTTCCTTGATAATGTTAATACTTATCGACGCACACTTTTGGAATCCGCCACTATGTTTCTTTAAGTATTGTGACATGGTAACTTTTCACCGACAAATTTCTTTGGACAATTCAAGACATTGACTTTAATGTGAGGGTAAATTGATTCAATTGGGCATGTTTATTAACTTGACAGTCGATTTAAAACGTGCTTGAAAATCTTCAATATTTACTGATTTGGAAACAGTCTGTCTTTCTTCTCTCTCCATCGATAAAAAATTGACATATTCTGCGTCGCATGCATTTGAGTTGATGGAAAAAGCTAGTCAGTTGTCAGGTAAATGAATTCTGCCTAGCTGTGTTTATTTTATTTGCGAACTAGGAGAAGGTTTTGCCGTCAGCACCACAGCTTGACATAGAGTGGTCAGATGTTTTGGTTGTTTACTCAAATTCAGATCGCAGTGTCGTTATTGATGAGACTGGGGGAATCTCTTTCCAACCGAGGGTGGATGGTCAGGGAAGGATGCCATCTTTCAGCAAGTATGAACAGCGTGGTTTACCAAGACTAATGTTTAAATTATTTATACTTTAATGGTTCTCCACAACTCCTGTGCTCTTGTTACGAATTGAAGAAAACAATTAGGATGGTGGGAACATCTGAGAATTAACTATTTGAAGTAATGGATCTCTTGCTTCCATGGGTCAACTGCTTTAGGACGAATGCATTTTTATACAAGGGGCTTATATTCGTATGGTCTTTTGGGTTAACAGGTGACTTGTGTATTCCAAAAAATTCACCATTCGGTGTCCAATCAGAGAGACTAATAACAACATTTAATGCATAAAATGTCACAAAGGAACAAAAGTAAATACAAAGGCTCTAAAGATATACTCTGTCCATGTTCATTCAGTATCACTGCCTTCTGCACTACCAATTTGGGATCCAACACAAAGAAAACCAAATGTAAGCCCTGGGCTTATATTCGGGGAAGCTTATATTCTGAGGGCTTTTATTCGGAAGTATATTTTGGTTAGTTTACAGGGGGATTATATTCGGAGGGGCTTATATTCGGGAGGGATTATATTCGAGGTTTTAGGTATGTTCGCCAGGGTAGGAAGAATACTGAAACAGGAGCTCACAGAGGAAGCGACGCCCTACCTGACCTACCCTCAGTGACGTGCCTGCTAAAGAGGAACGTCCACTTTCAAGGAGGGACTTCCCATGACGTAGCTCGACTTTCAAATTCGCTTTCTTAGGATGCAGTTGCAGTATAATGGGACTGAGACGTTGCAAGCTTACTCATGACTGATTTTTCCCTAACCACAAGTAATCCCTGACTGTGTCTTAAAACCCGCAAGAATGTCGATTTGTGTGTCAGTAACCAATGTGCACACAGCAGCTCTTTGGAAAATTTTAAGATTTACAGGGATTATCCGTGCCGCCTGTTGCTACATTGTTTTCCCTTATAGATATATTCCTACAGAAACTTTTCGCCCTTTATTAGAGCTGTCTGAGTTTTAATCGATGAGACGTTCAAAGAGGCGAGGCACAAATCACTTTGCACAAAGCACAAATTGCGCACAATATTTTTTTTTGTGATTTTTGAAATTTCATTGCGACTTTTGTGATTTTATGGTTTTTGTACTTTTGTGTGATTTTGTGATTTTTCCTCCCAAGAAAATTCCTGGTAAGGCTCATGCTGCCCAAAATAGCCGTTTTCCACCTCTGAGCCGGTAGGTATGTGAATGAAATACTTTATGGTGCATAGAAAAAGATTGTTCCAATGGGAGTGGTACTATTACCCCGGCCAGTGCTAGTAATTAAGGCTAAGGAAACTCTTCGAGGAGCCTTGCCCCCTCCCCTCCGATAGCCCTTTATATACTTATCTAGAGGCTCATGGAGATACAGACAACTTGAGCAATAAAATTCTCTCTTTTAGGCGTCTGCTCCCCCGCCTGTACAATGTCCCGTCACCCCTCCTTTATAATAGCTGATGTCCAATTATACATCACTAACATAACTTCATGAATAATCAAATGAGTCAACCTAGTTAAATTTAACACGAAGATAAATGTTCATATTCACCATTTATCTTTCATGAATTAAAAGGCTTTTCAGGAACGAATGCGCTACGATAAGACATTTGTGTCACAAAATGGCAAAAAATATCATTTTCCCATGGGACAAGCTTTTTGATAACTTAAAAAGTGCACTAGTGCATTTCTCATTTCAAATGGGCCTCTCCTGATCTTCTAGGAGTATAGCTCCAATTGAATAACACCTGAAAAAAGAAACAGCCACTAACGAACAAACAAACAAATCAAACGAACAAACAAACAAATAAACAAATCCGTAATCTTTCTTCTGGAAAAAAAAAATGAAGAATTCCACATTGTTGTAGATAGGAACTTGAAACCTCCGCAGTAGGGATCCTCGTTGATTATAGTAGCTCGATTTTCATTTAGATCACTTGCCTAGAGGATGTTTATTTCTTCTTTTTTTTTGAAAATAAAACAAATCAGATATTAGACTATTTTATGATTGCAAATGGTAAAGAATGTGATTAAAGGCTCTTTTCCTTTGTCAAAAGTTTTAGTTTTCGAGGTACAGATGGGTCAGTGGGACTGAAAATTCTTGCTTTTTGAATACAGCTCTATGCTTCATTACGATGATTCGTCATGTCAGCCCTAGTTATTTAAGAGTACGATAAGAATGCCAGTGCAAATCTGTCTAAAGAACAGCCAGAAATAATAACTGTGTCCAAGTAGGAAGATTATACAATAGTGTTGATGGTATAATAGACTTATTTCTGAGTCAAAATAGTTTGTATGCAGGAAGTGACAAAAATAAAGAAGGGTTCAATGAACAAAAGAGGAGATGAACAAATTTGTGGGGTTGCATTTTTGGGGGGCGGCTGTAATATGCGCTTGAGTGAAAAGGACCATTGGGAAAGATCGTCCGGTGTAAGTTGCGATCTGTTTGCTGCAATAGCTGACTCAAGATCTGGGCCATCATGGACCGTTCCTCGTGAATTGTGTCTTCACGGTGGTGATCATGAGGCCATACCTGGTCCAGTGAGAAAAATTACGTAGTTTGAAAGAGCAGGCGTCGAAAAGTATCAGCTATTTGCAAGAAAAGTCTACATGTTCAAAACTGTAACAGGGCCTTTCACAAGAAATGAACAATGATCAATGACATGTTACACGTTTTCTTCTATTTTTTCCAGTTTTAAATCCATAATCTGCCCCTAAGATAATCAAATAATTGAACAAACTCCTTTGTTGACTTCAGCGGTTTTGACCCCGCAACATCCCAATCTCTACAATTGTAGACCTGTGAAAAAATCAAACTTAAGTAGAAGCTATGGTGATGAATTTTTCCATGTAAATTTGATACACCATACCAAGTAAATTCTGAGAGATTTATAAATTTTGGTCCATTTTATACATGCTTGGGATAATATGGGTTAAATAAATCCCAAATCTTCAATTTGTTGTATGTATATGATAGAATCCTCTTAGGTTTTTTTCTCGGTGCTGCAGATTTATCTCGTCGTTTTATACTCTGTCAGTTTAGGGCAGAGAGGGATTCCTCGCCTTAAAAGCACACATGTAAACAGCTAAACGTTTTTTACAAATCGTGGAACAGTGGACTAGTATATGCCAGATTTTGTTGTGCTTTTCACATTATTGCCGGTTAAGTTCTGTTCGCTTCCTTGTTGCTACTTTTTGTCGTATGAATTTTTTATGCTGGTATTACAGCTATTTTATCACTGCACAGTTTGTCTTTTTATCTCTGCACATTTTCTGAATTGATCTCTGCACACTTTGGCTATCATTCGCCGTATATAGGCTTGTATGTAACAGACTCTACAAACCCTTAGGATTTTTGGATTCTGTGGCATTGCAGGAAACCTATTACATTTTGTAATCAGAACACATGTGGCACAGTAAAAGACCCGCTACATTTCTGATTTTGTGGCATTGCAGAAGACCTATATATTACTTTTTAAAATATCATAACTCCTCGAATGAGGTTCAACAACCAACGTAATGAACATAACTTTCCACCGCAATAGCGTTCTAGAGCTGTTACTTTGCTGTGGGCTCGTTGTCGTTGCAATTTCTGTTAGAAGTTAAATTTCCGTCCTATTCGTATATATTAATCTTTCGAATTATACTATTGTGTTAGATGCTTCAACTCTTGCATTTATTTATTGCCTCAAATTTTTGTTCTACCCCCGCGGGGCTTTAAATGTAATGCCTGGTTTCTTAAGGTAGCAACCGAATCTTAAGACATTTTTTAGGGCAGTTTGTTATAAAAACGCAGTTTTACGATGAACACCTTTGAAAGGTCGCGGTTGCTACAATTTTCCTCCTTCGCAGTCACTCGGGGGTCTAACTAAAGGCCTTAAGACACGGCTCTAAGCTGCTTGTTTTGGGTGCCTGGGCTGGAGGTCTCTACTATTTCCTTCTAAACATAGAAATACAGGGCAAGGGTTTCTCGAAGGGGCTTGATCGAGTTCTTTCTTTGCCCACATTCATTTCTCCCGTATTGGCGGATGGTTTGATTGTTCGAGCAACATTGTGAAATTTTGTGATGATGTGCGAGCCATTTCCCCCAAGAGTTCTCTCAATCAAGCAACCTTTGGGGTATTGGTAATTTGAAGGACGGCATACTCATGGCTGGAGGAAAGACTGAGGTGATGCAAGGTCAGGTGGAATTTGTCAACATTTCCCACAGAAGGCACTTGTGTCACCAATGGGAAAATATGGAGGGGAAAGCATGGCATTTTTGATCACTGGTGGTGCGGGTTTTATTGGTTCTCATTTAGCTGAACGCTTAGTAGGGCAAGGAGAAGAGGTCCATATTGTTGACGATCTCTCAACAGGAAGCATCAAAAATATCGACCATCTCAAAAACGAACCAAAGTTTCATTACCATATCGACACCATTTTTAATGAATCACTAATTGCCGAATTGGTTGATCGTGCCGATGTGATCTATCATTTAGCCGCTGCCGTAGGGGTGAAATTAATCGTGGAAAGTCCCGTGAGAACGATTGAAACCAATACGCACGGCACTGAGGTTATCTTACGTCATGCCAGTAAAAAGAAGAAAACGGTTTTCATTGCCTCCACATCGGAAGTGTATGGAAAAAGTGAAACGTTTCCGTTTCAAGAAGATGCGGATCTTGTTATGGGATCGACTTCGAAGGGACGGTGGAGTTATGCCTGTTCCAAGGCCATCGATGAGTTTCTTGGGTTAGCCTACTATCGTGAGAAGAAAGTTCCTGTCGTGGTATGCCGGTTTTTTAACACGGTGGGGCCGAGGCAAACTGGTCGATATGGAATGGTCATCCCGAATTTTGTTCAACAAGCGCTGACGCATAAGCCTATTACCGTTTTTGGAGATGGACAGGGAAAATTCTATGCGACAGATGAGATAGTATGTAAATCACTAGTACATGACTATAGCTCAGTATATGAGCGTCAAATCATAAAGAGACGTTGATAAAATTTTCAACCAAAACACAAAGGGGTACAGATCTACGGAAACTTAGGAACTTTTCCGAAACCTAAAGCTTAATATTGCTTGTGCAGCAATAGTTCAACTGAAAATTGGGTTCCCTTTTTAGTGTTATTTACTCCCTCTTTCCCCTTAAAACAATATTATATTCAAACAACTCATGGTCCTTGCCTGAATCGCAATTTGGAAGACCCCTATCCCCAATTACATAACCAAAATTGTCCAAAATTCCTCAAAACATGAACTATATCACTGTCAACTACACCCCACAAAAGATAAAATGCCGGCACAGATCTACGGGAAGGGAGAGGAGGCTAGAATCAGGATAAGTTAGACAACGGAATATGACGTCCAAACTAAGAATACGATTGACCCGCCTCCTCCCACAAGAAAAATTAAACCATACACTCCATTTTTTACCTATTTTTTTTGCATAATACTGTTTTTATCATGGATAAAAAGCAGTCCTAATAATTATTGTGACAATTGTCAGAATCATAATAGCTATTACCAAAATATTTATTTTTAACCCAATAACAGTTATAACTTACCTCATTTACATACACCACCTCCCCCACTATCTCAGGGTCCGTGCCTGACTCGCTATTTGGATGGCCAAACCTTCATATTTGTCCTTATATGCGTTTTGGTGGCGTTTCCGATAGTGTAAGAGACGGTTCTAGGCGTTTACCCCCTCCCCCGCGCGGAAAATACTCCCCTCCCCTATGGAAATTACTCCCCATAGAAGATTGGGTTTCCAAATTTGAGAATTTTATTTGAGTCGTTTTGTGTTATTTGTTGAGAAGTGCTAAGGAAAAAGAAAAAGTGGAATATTCAATTAAAATTAATTCTATTTGCATCATGTAAAGAGATCTAAAGTTGAAAGAAATATATAAACCTATTTTATGCAATACAAAAAAAAAAATCTCTTTTGTACCAAAATAGTACATAAAAATCTCTTCTGACAAATTTCCAAGCTTTTCTAACACTTAAACTGAATTCAATTAAAATCAATTTTATTTGAATAATGTCAAATTATTTAGTATTAAAATAAATGTTTTTTGTAATAAAATAGCACGTACAAATATTCTTTCTGATAAATTTCCAATTTTTATTAATATTTGAGCAAAATAAAATAGAACTAAAATCAGTTTTACTTAATCAATGTGAACGGCTTTAGAATTAAACAAATTTAGAAACCAGTTTTGCGCTATAGAAAAAAGCTTTAAGTTTTTTGTAGCTAAATAGCACATAAAAATGTTTCTTACGATTAATCTACTTCTTTTGCCGTATTTAAATTAAATAAATATTCAATCACTATCAGTTTTATTTGAACAATGTGAAGAATTTTAGAATTAAAAAGTCCGAAAACCTGTTTTACGCAATAGGGAAAAAACTTTGTTTACGAAAACCTGATCATTGTAAGTGTTGTAAATAACACATTCTAATAAGTTATATGTAATTTATAAATTCATGTTTATAAACTTATCGGTTGCTAGGAAGGACCGTGGAAGGACATGTACGCAGGAATTTATCTTGGAAAGGGAACAAAGTTGTTTTTTCTGGGGGGGGGGGGGGAATTATGAGTAAATTTCCGCTTGTTCTAAGTGCTAGCATTGTTCTACTTAGGGAAATTTTGTTTTATAAAAATTTGATTCCATTGAAAGAAATTTAAATGTCGCCATTCTGGAGATTATACGCATTACTATAAACGTCTCTGCATAACTCTGTTCGTCATACATATTCTTAAAGCCAGGATCGTGCACCTACTTTTTTCGTTCATTCGCAGGATAAATAGTGTCTAAGATAAAACCTAGAGGTTCATAAAAGAAGTTACCTCAGCCAGCTCTTCAAAACAACTTCCTACAGTAAGAACTTGATCCTGTTCAGTTACTTCTAACGTATCTTCTAAGGAGCCTAACAAGGTCACAGTTAACTCGTAGATGTCTTCTATGTTACTAAAAATGAGGTCCAATTCCTATAAAAAGAAGAAATAAATAACTGATTTCAAGTACCCATTTTAGAGTAAACCATACCCGTTTTAAAGTAGACCATACCCGTATTAGAGTAAGTACCCATTCAATTTTTTTTTCCGATCAAACTGCCTTTCATTTACAAATCAAACGGAATGAAAAAATAGAAAATGGATATAATATTTCAAGTAAGACACTCAGAAAACAAAAAATATACTAGTAATAATGAAGTCAGGATATTCACCCTTACGTCCGGGAGCCTTTATGAAAAAAAAACTAAATTAGACAAAACATATGAAGAAAAGAAAACTCAAAAACAGAAATGATAAAAGAAAACTCACCTCCTAGTAAAGTTCAATTTGATAATATTCACAATGCAACAGTTAGATTTGTTTCCACTGCAGGGTGAACAATATATTATCGGCCATTATTAAGATGTGAGTTTTTATCATTTGCGTTTGTTTTTTTTTTTTTCTTTTTTCACATGTTTTGCCAAATTTCGTCTGTTTATTTTTTTTTTTTCGCTGATAAAAGCTTCTGGACGTAAACCCGGAATATTCGAACTTTTATTATTATTAGTAAAAAAAAAACATTTTTTTTCACTGGATTTTTAAATATTATACCCATTTTTCAACATATTTTTATTTCATTTAAATAGTACCAATTCAAGTACTTATTTTACAGTAAATACCCATTTAAGAACTCGTTTAAGAGAAAACAGAAATTAATATTTGTCGTGGTAGTTTTAAGCTTGGAAGATTATTTGACTTTATTGCTGCCCATTTTTGGCTTAACGGAGCTCTTTACTTTTCTTTGATAAACTTTCTTTGTGGAAAAATCAAATTAATCTAAGTCAAGTTGTCAGGTTGACTCCGTAGCGAGACTTTCCATGGAGTTTTACAGCAACTGTGACTGTTGCGGCCACAGTTGCGGAGCAACACTTGAAACTATAGCTGTGATTGCTCTCGTCTCCCGTTTGCCGATACGTTATTATTGTTGTGAGTTATTATTTTTAGGATTCAAGTGCAATTAAAGAACTTCTGAAAGAAGTTATTTGTGTACAAATTAATCGAAACTCTGTATCCGCATTGTTTTTGTTTCAACCGAGACCGAGTATTATCTGTATCGAGACTGAGTATTATTTGTATCGAGACCGAGTATTATTTTCTGTTGTTAGTGAAAATCCGTGAAATGTTTCGTTGTTTCAACTTTTATTCCTTAATGTACCGCATTTTTGAATATAGAAGAGTGCGTGTCTTCTTGCTTACTTTTTATGGCAATAGAATAAAATATGACAAACATCAAAATCAAAAGTTTGGAAAAAATAAAGAAAAAAAAAAATCAGAACGTCTGTTACGAATCCAGAAATGTCCTGTATTGTCTTCCAATGATTTTAAAAAGATTTTGTTCAGATTTCTAGGAGATAATATGAAATTATACCAGTATTAAAAGTTATTGTATTTCTAAAAAATTCAGCTTCGAATGTTCGAAGTTTCGCTTAGAAAAAATGTGGGGAATTCGTTTAATCACAAATCAAAATAGAAAAAAGTAAGAGAAAGGAATATTATCTTTGGAAAACCAATGTCAGATCCAGCTTTTCGAGTTTCAAGATCTAACCGTGCTGGAAAAAAAGTCTATAAAAAAAAAAGTCTAAAAGTTTAGGAAAAAATTCTAGGGATTTTCGGTAAGCAGGCTTTCTCTTGAGTTACAGGCAGTTAAAATTCTATTGGTAGACTGTCTATTTGTTTGTATATAGAAGAGAAAGGAATATAGAGAGCTTGCATCAGTGACTGCTCCTTCTTTGCTGTAGTTCTGGTTGAAATTTTAGAATAAAGACATTTACAATATAAAATTCGAGTAATAATTTTTGTTCCAAGTTTAGCCTCAAGTGTTTTAATGTCAAAGTGGAAATTCTGCTGAGGAAGGTTGAGAATGCACTAAAACGTATACAAACATTATATAATTTGTACAATACATTTTTTTGATAACGTATGTACAACGAATATAGGAAATCATGCAGGGTAGAATGAAAAAGTTTGCGACAATTTGAAACTGAAGCAAGATTTATTTTGCGAGGGGGGAGTTAGCGACAGTACTAAAAGGAGTTTAAAAAAAGGCCTCACGTTCTGATAGTGTGTAAATATTTTTTTTTTTTTCAATATGGAGGTTGTGGAGAAAACGATGAATTACTGAAGATTACAAACATGATTTTTGAAAAAGGGGGTGTGCTTAGTGATTCTACGGAAACTTTAATAAAGTCCTTTATTAAAAAGCGGTAAGAGTGAATGTGGTAATTATAAAGGAATTACCTTAGTTTTTGTTGGAAGCAAATTACTGGGTATGATTCTTGTTGAAGAACAGTGTTGTTTTAAGAAGAGCAGGGGGGCAATTTGCTACGGGGCAGGGGGGGGGCAACTGCCCCTCTCACAACTCGGTTTGCCACCCTCCCTGCCCAGCTGAAATTTGGTTTCTCCTAAACTCTTGTCAAAGCTAAGATAGACTTGCATAATTCAAGCATCAGCAGAGACAGATAGTTTATTTTTTAGCACATATTTGCCTTTATAGTATTATAAAGTATCTTTATAGTACCAAATGGCTAATTTTTTAATTTTTAGCAATAATTTTGATTTTTTTAATTAAAACTAGGAAAATACCTGAAAATTTCAAAATTAGTTTTATTTTTTGTTAGGTTCTAATTACCTCGCGTGTGATTTAATGTTGATTTTCATAAAAAAGATTAATTGTTTTTATTTCAGTTTTCAGTTCAGGATTGCTAAAGTTATTATATAAACTGCACAATATTTATGGTGTCTGAGCAATAATTTAATTAAAACGAGAAAAATACCTGAAAAATTTAAAACTAGCCTTGTTTTTTGCTAGGTTCTAACTACTTGACACTTGATTTTATGGGAATAATTTTAGACATTGACAAGATGTCAAGAAGTGAACAAAAGAACAGAAAGTATGACGAAGAAAAGTATTAGAGTCAAGTAATCCAAATATCCACTTTAAGATTTTTACCATAAAGAATGAATGCTAGTTAATTGTAACTGAAATAATAATTAATAGTTGTAGTCTTAGCTTTAGTGGCATATATATAAATTGGGACTCCAATACTTGCATTTCAGTGTATTGTTTAATAATATATAGATTCCAGGACTGATGTTATTTCATGAAAGAAGTCTATCAAATTGTGAAATCGAGGAAAATACACAAAAATTTGTAGCACCTTTCTAAAAGGTGAAAAAATCAAAAAGATACTTAGCTATTAGAGTACTGATAAGATATAGCCTGGTAGCCAGTGGCCTGATTGGCCAAAGGCCCACTAGGCTATGCTTGCATGAAAAGACTGTAAAATACAGTTAGCTTTGTGACCTTTTCCAATAATATTATAGTAGAGGAAATTGTTGGGAACTGTACAAATCCTCAGTTAAAACCAAAGTCAGGCAAGTTTACTTCATCAATAACTGGGGTCCGACTGAGAACAAACAAAATTCTGAAAACCAATAACAAATTCTCAATAACTAAGTAACAACAAAATTCAATGCTGAGGTACCAAGTGCCATAAAAAAGGGTTAGTTCCGGCCGCATGGCAAAAATAGAAATCAGCATATGTCGTCGAGATAACTACTGAATGTTGAAATGGATCAGAAGTACCTCGAATTCCGATTTCACTTTTTTACACCGCTCCTTGAATGTGCGGTGCTTAAGAGTATTTTTTTGCACTCATTTCGCACGTTCAACTACAATTTTCAATACTTTTTCCAGTTTTGGAAGCAAGGTTTTGCTTCCAAAACCATTCCGAACTCAATTTCTGGAGTTCTGTCCCTACAAACTGCTGTAACCGTATCCCATGCAGAATTGTCGTCTTTGAAGAAGTCATCCATAAAATAGATACATCAGTTAAATTTGTTGTTGTTGTAAGACGCTTGCAAAATGCCGATTCTTTCTTCATTTCGTTGTCTTTCAAATAGTGCACGAATGCTAGGAGCTGGCTTAGATTGGAAACACCTATAGTATCGTCGTGCTGAAGGTTGAATTCTGTCAGACTTGAAATCAAATCTGAAACTAACTGAGCCAAAATATCTTTTCTCATATCCTCTATTCTGTTGCTGATGGCTTCAATTGAAAGAGGAAACTGGGATGATCTTAATTTCAGTCACTTTTGCAGCATGATATCCACAAACACAGCTACTTTTCTAGATGATTCACCAATGGTGTCTGGTTTGTCCTGCTTCACCATCAGGTAATCAACTTTTTACGAATATGTTGTGATCAGTTTGTTGAAAGTCATAATGTTGAGTAACGGCACAGTAGCCTTTTCATCGAATTTTGCTCATAAACTTTTTGTAGTTTCCATGTCCCTGCATCTTAAGGAAGCCTTCTGTTAGTTTTGCCAGAACTAGACTAGAATTACTCAACTTAGCACAAAAAATCATGGAGTTAGTACGAGCACTCTTATCATGCTCTGATACATGTTTGAATCTATATTGGGTGTATTTTGTTAATTTTATCCGGAATCTTTCATAAATTTCAAAAATCATCAAATAATCATTGAATCACTTAATCACAGGCTGCACTTAATCACTTCCTACCTTTTCTAATTATGAAGAACTTAAAGCTTAAAAGCCATACAGCTTTTTAAGTTTAAATTTTATGTTAGTTTAAAAAAAGATAATAAAAAGGGTAATGTTCATTATCAGAGAGTGATTTAAAGTTTATCATCCAGTTTCAAAGGTGATTCCCATTATGACTATGTTGTATTCTGAATTTCTTTCTCTCTGAGGTTGTGTTTCCTCCTGGAGAAGGAAAATGGATTCCTCTTAAATTTTAATATTTACTTACTTATTTCTTGTCTTTAATTTCCTTTTTTTTGTGATTCTTTATATGTAGGCTACTTTGATTATCATTGCATAAAAAGGGTTATAAACACAACATTCGTGTGATTTATATGTCAGATAATTATATAATGTTTTATTTTTCATTATTAGTTTCACAAAAAAAAAAATATTTCAGGGATGCTCCTGAACCTACGGGTGATGAAATTGATGAAATAGATGCTGAAATTCCGAAAATATACGAGCCGGCTGAATCTGGCTTGGATGGCCTAGAGTGTCGGCTTAAAATGTACTTAGCTCAATATAACGAAATTGCTCGTAGTCAAGGGATGGATTTGGTGTTCTTTAAAGATGCCGTTCTTCACGTTGTTAAGGTACTTTTAATCATGCACAAAGACCTTCTAATTTTGAATGACGTATTTGTGAAGGATATGGGTTCTCTTTATATAGAAATTATTTTGAATTCCCTTAGTTTAACCAATTTTATTATATTCAATTACACGGGAGACCAGTCTTCTTGTATTTTAAGAATTTTCTTAGCAAATTACCTGCAGTTAACATCTACCTATTTCCATTGGTCAGTCATAATTACAGAAAGGTGGCGGGGACAGCGCGCTAGCGTTACACGACACAACCATCACCCCCTGACGAGCGTGGCAATGCCACAACCCAGGTCATGCACACTCGGGCCTCCGCGCTCGATGAAGCTCAAATATCAATTAGAGCTCAAAGCCGTCAGCGAATATCTGACCGAGGACGGGTAACTCGAAGGCACCGATATCGAGCGTCGCATCCTGCGGGCGGCTTTCTGCAACGCAAACCGAGATTTGATCTTGCTGTGGCGGATGGCGTTGCGGCGTTGGGAGCGGGTTTGAAATCTCGAACCCTGACGGGCTGGTTGAAACGACACCGCCATTCACCAAGTCGCCGCTGGCGCTAGGCCGGAAGTCAAGCGTAGTCGGATTGGCAAAGCCTGGATCAAACCCCGTCACCGATTGACTGAAATCGCTCGGCACAAACGTGGAGCCGTCCTGTATCCAGTTGTTGGTGCCGGTTATTGTGGTGCTGCCGCTGGCCCAGATGGCCTCAACCTCCCTGATGATCCGCAGGCCCGCCCCGTTGTCATTCCAAAATACGTTGTTGTTGGCCTCCAGCGCACCAATGCCGTCGAAAAGCCGAAATACGGTGCCTGAACTGCCGCCAAGGCGGATCACCGTGTTGTTGACAAAGCGGTAACGACCGAAGGTCTGGCCCGTGGCATCACCACCGAACCGCAAAATGGAACCAAAGGGCTCGGTATGCACGATAACGTTACCGACCACGTCGCTGTCTTCGCGAACCATGCCTTCTGAATACCCTGGCGGTGCGCCACCGGGGTCAGGGCCGATCAGCTCCAATTCATGGTAGAAAGCGCCTTGCAGCCAGTTGTAGTAGATCTCGTTGCGCTCGGCGCGGCTTTTGATGAGGTTGCCTCCCAGGGCACCGCTGTCAAATTGGCTGTCGCGCACGTAGCTGAACTGCAGGCGAAACACGAAGGATTTTAGAAGTGAATGTTTGAATTCAGTTTTGGATGGGAACATAAGCAGCAGAGTGAATCGGAGCTGAAATTGGGCTATTCCAAAGAGGATCTGAGCTAGGCTACTTTGGCTTTAAAATAGGATAGACAATAGCTCTCTTCCGTTTATTACAAAAACAATTATCATGCCAGAGTTGGTTGAAAATATTGTTGGGTCGTTGGTTAGGGTAAGGGAGTCTTTGATTGAAGGGTGAGGAAAAACCAAACCACAACAAATGGATTTCATGAGGGGCTTCTAGAAGTTCAGATACGAGGAAGGATTTTAGAAGTGAATATTTGAATTCAGCTTTGGATGGGAACATGAGCAGCAGAGTGAATCGAGGAGATGATCGATCATTATTTTCACTAATAATCTCAGCGAAGATCCTGGTATTCATCGGATATTTTATTCATCTGATATGACCAAACACTGCTGTTACTGTCTTGAGATTACTTCTTGAAAAAGAAAAAGGGTTTATTTATTTATCCAGTTATGAGTTTGAATTACAAAACTCGTGAATTTAAAAAGAACTCAATACTTTGTTGAGGTTTCTGCAAATTTGCGGGGTTCCCAATAAAGCTCAGTATAGTTTTTCACCACAGAATGATCAATCATCGTTTTTTGCTTTTAGGAGGGCACATTGAAAGTTGCACCTCGTGACGGATTCCCTCCTGTCGTCGGCGGTGATTTACTTCCTCCTGATTCTGAACCTGAAATGAGCTGCTCACCCCCTAATGCTACTAGGGAAATTCCTTGCTTTAAAGCAGGTAAGGCAAATACATTTCTGCAATCATTCCGACGTGGTCACTATTACCAACGGGTGTGGTTATTACAATCTTAATAAGAAGGTCAGGATTACCGAGTATAACCAGATCAAGAGTGTTGGAAACTTGACCTTCCCTGACAGGAGTTGGTCAAATTTGCGCGTGCTATTAGCTTTTGGTGATTAACTTTAAAATTAAAGTACTTACATATTTAGAATCAGCATAAATAATAAATTTCGTCGTTGCATACATTTTAATCAGAAGTCCATTTTTTCAAGTTATGGTTCCTGTTGACCATTGTCACTCTTCACTTAGGCTTTTGTTTTTATACGAACTGTTCGATTCAAAGTTCTCTTAAAGATAAGAAGGCAGCTGCTCTCTCCTAGAACCCTCGTTTTTTTGTTTTTCAAATTCAAGCTTAGTATTCCTATAAAAATCCTTAGTGAATGATAAAAAACTCCGTTAAAAGTTTATCCCTTCAAATATGTATTAAAAGGCTGGAATCTCAAATGCCAATATTTTTGTTGGGAAATTTCCCACGGATACCACAATCATAGTGCCAATGTCCCAAGGAAAAAAAAAACGATGCATATTTAAATTTTGGTAAATAAGTATCTGGTAACACTTATCATACCCTTCTTAGGAAATTTGCTAGTGCTACTTATGATCCCCTGCATCTCTGTACCTTTTTGTTTCGTTAGGTATGTAAATGTAATATTTTACGTTACACAGAAAACGATGGAAAAATAGGTTTTAAATCCATCGGCTATCACTGAATTTTCAAGCGATAGGTTTTTGTACCTCTTTGGGGCAAATTGTTGCTTTATGCCATAAAATAACAGAACACGTCAATTAGCTGTGATACTGTCTTTTTCTGTACTTAAAAAGGGCACTAAAACTCTTAATTTTTTCCTAATTAAGATTTTCCTAAGATTTCAATTTCCTAAGAACGTTGGTTCGATGCATCAAACTTTCAGGAAAAAATGTAAAAACTGTGTATTTTTGTAGATAGGAGGGTTGAAATCGCTGCGACAAAAGGCTTTCGGTGCATTGGATTGCGTAATCTTTGAAAAAATATCACTCACCCTTTCGTCGGCAAGCCGACAACCGTGGTCATGAAAGCCGTGCTGAACTGGGCGGTGAGAGCCGCGATGATGTCGTGAATGGTGTCCGGCGAAAGACGCTGCTCCGCCAAGCCACCGATCCCGAGACTGATCCCCAGCAAGGTGAAGGTCAGGGCCAGGGTCGCGATACCACTCGCCGCTTGCAGCGCTCCTCGAAACCAGAGCCTTTCATTCGGCTGACGAGCCTGTTTTCGCCAGCAAATCAGCCCCGCGAGCAACAGGCTCACATAGGCCGCGATGAAGCCGGGCCCAAACACACGCTGGGCAACATCCATCAACGACGCGGGGTCTTTCTCGGTTGCCACCACCGCAATGGCGAGGAGCAAGACCGCCGCTCCCAAGCCATGCGCCACCATGCGCATGACCTGTTCGAGGTTGGGAAGGGAATTCAGCATAGCCCTAACGCCTCCCGATCCGCGCGCTCATGGTCGTGGAGGTGGAAACCCCAACCTCGCCGAGCCAGACTTCCATGACCGTCGCCTTTCTTTCCGCCGAGGCATGAACGAGAAAGGTCAGCTCGTAATTCGCGAATGCCCGGCGGACGGCCGCCCCGGGATTGCTCGCCAAAGCGTCGTCACGCAAAACCATGCGCTCCAGGACGACCAGACGTCGCATTATGGGTTCGGCGCGGCTTGCGCGTTGATCCGCAACCAAGGCCGGATCGAGATAACTGGCGAGCAGCTTGGCTCTTTCACGCTCTAGATTGTCGAGCGAGTTTGCTTGCGCCGCATCGGTCGTCCCGGCGATTACGAGAAGTGTCAAACAGACGGTCCTGAGCGTGCCAAGTGATATGGTTTTCATGTCTCGGCTCCCTAGTTTTGAATGAACATGCGAACCGCCGACGACAGGGTCGGCATCGGTGATCCCGCCGAGCCATCCGGTTCCCGCTCGGAACGATCCAGCTCTCTCTCTCTCTCTCTCTTTCTCTTTCTTTCTTTGTTTTCTCTTCTTTCCCATGCTTTTTACCAGGGATAATTAATATTCTAGTTTTCAGGACATAAAGTAGCATCTTGTTTTATCGCCAGGGTGTTATTTTTTCTTTTTTTTTCAGATCCAAGCAGTGCAACAAAGACCTTTGGGCAAAAATTACCAACTGTTTGCGTCAACCTCTTTGTCATCCACCTCTTTGACCTCGGCCTCAAAACTAGTGTCAATTTTTAGGACCTTTTTCCGTTGCTTTTCATTTTTTATCTCGTTTGGAAAGAAGGGATCTTTTTTGTGTTGGCATTAAGGAAGAACTCATTAGGCTGCCAAGACATATTGGTCGATAGCCCTTAATTTATGTTCTGCCCCTTTTTTTCCCCTTTAGAAACTTAATGCTAAGAAAAAAGCTAAACTATAATGTTTGTACACCATCAAATTAAAAAGGTTGGGGTTATTGTGATAGGGTCACTTATTTGACAAATTTTAAACTCCCTAGGAACAAGGCATGTCCAACACACCCCCTAGTGGGAATAATTGAAAAATTGCTATCTGGGAAACCTTTTTAGGCATTTTGCTGCTCCTGAAGATTTCTGGGACACATTTGTGACGGTAGTGATTATTATATTTTAAAAAGAGTGCTGAATGGGAATGAGGTGATAAATTTCTCTTTTAACTATATACTTTCTGTTTACAACAAAATATTACCGTAGACGTTTCTGTGCTAAGCGTAAAAAATGTATCTTAGGAAACCCAAATTTTACAGTACGCATGCTTAAAAATGCCATAAAACGTCATTTTATGAAACGCCCGTTTTGGGGCGTCATTACCTTAGTTAGTATTTGAGTTTCCACTAATATTCAGCATTATTAGCAAGTTTAATTAATCGTTCTGTCTTTAGGAGCCTAGTTAAGGGTTTTTGTGTACCAGTCCACGTATTCAGTCAAAAGGTTTTCCAGGTGTCCCGCGTTCCACACGATGACGTGATCGAGCAGCTCTCTTCGTAGACTTCCAAAGAATCTTTCGACGTAAGGATTCTGCCATGGCGACTGAAATGAGTTTGGAACATCCTCGATCAGTCCCTTCAAGAAACTAGGAACTTCGTTACCATAGATTCCGTCATTATCTCGGTGAAGGTATCGCGGATATTCTCCAAATGGTGTGGCCTCTCGAAGTTGCTGAATTACCCAAGCCGCACTCGGACACTCAGTCACTGCCAGATGGCGAATCCTACGCCTGCCGTGCTCGATGATCACAAACACATACAAGGCCTTGAAGCCAATGCTTCGAATAACACAGAAGTCCATTCCCCAGGCTTCATTTAGATGGTTTTGGAGGAACGCTTTCCACGTTCCTGAACGATCCTCAGGAGAAATCCGCTTTTTCATGTATTTGCGGATCGTTCCGACATCCAATAGTTCCAATCCAAGATCCGCCAAAGCGTCGCGAATCTTTCCTGCTCCCCACAATGGGTTCTCCGAACTCATTCGCCAGATCAGGCGTCTCAATTCAATCGACACTTTCTTCCGTCCGGCCTTGCCTTGCGAAGTTCGATGCCAGTAATAACGAAATCCCCGACGCCACCAGCCGATAACAGTCTTCGGTTTCATCGCGTGACAGAATCTTTCCCAATCGTCCCACCAGGAGGCCAAAACTATCCAAAGAATCCGGAAGGAATCGGAAAAGCGCTGTCGCTTTCCGCAACGCCTTAGACTCGCATCCAACTGACTCTCAAGAGCAATGATTCGCGCAGCCGATTCCGCCCGTCTCAGACAGAGCAACCGCACAAAACGAATCCCATATCGGACCAGCCCAAACGTCGTCCTCAGACAATCCCAAATCCCTGTCACCACCCCGTTCACTTCTGTTCGATCAAAGTTTCAAACGCAATTTTCCAGGATGGAAATTTTAAAGGATCCCCATTAAACACACCAGGTTCTGTTTTAATGAGTTCGCCCTCTATCGCCTTGCATGTTTGCATGGAAAATCTGTCTAGAAAAACATCTTTTTCAAGGGGATAGATGAAAAAATAATATTAAAAAAACTGATTAATAAGCAAACCATTTAAAGATCAATGAAATTAAAGGAAAAATCGCGAAACTCGTAACATTGAAATGTTACGGGGAAGTTTTTCAGGGTTTTACCATACCCCCCCCCCCAAAAAAAAAATGTTTGACACGTGCATTGGTTCTGAAAATAAAAGGGTCCTGTATTGTATTTGTAAAATTCTTTTGTAATTTTTTTTGTAAATTCTGTAATTCTGTAAGTAATGTAAAAAAAAAAAATTGAGCCCTAATGCCATTTGAAACCTTTAGATCAAGTCTCCCAAAAGCTAATATCTTTCTACCCCACTCACCTGAAAAAAAAAACCTTGTCTTAACATGCCCCTGTGTTCGACTATGATCTTACCTCACTGCCGTCCTTTATAATGTTCATAATAGCGTCACAGAACTCTTTTATATGCCTCAAACAAAACACAACAGCTTGACTAATCACGATCTCAAATGAGTCAAGAAAGGGGCTAAAATATTTGGATAAATAATATTCAATAACATAAAATATAACAAAATGAGCTTTTGATTTAACACTTTGAGGAATCATTGTTGTTCTTAAGATTACTGAATCGCTTTAGAATTCTCGTGTGATTTCTCAAAAAATAACATTTGACTTTCTTCCAGAATTAAAGAGACGTGTTGAAGTTTTATTTGTTACAGCAATTAGAAATGCTTCCTAAATCTCTCTCCGAACTCAAGGAGTATATGAATAAAGGTTCAAATTCTCGCAGTGAGGCATCACAGGTTAGATTTTTCTAAACATTTCAACGATTCGTCCTAATCGATTCATAATAAAACATGAATCAGTCCAAATATCCCTAACAAAAAAACAAAAGACAAGCGGTTAATAGCATGGAAGTTGAAGCAACCGGTTTCAACATTGAAGTTGAAAAATGGAATAAAAGATTTACTGTAATAAATATGAAAGTACTCGAATACAAATGCTTTATAATACCACACAAAAATCTTGCTTATGGTGTTTAAGGCTCAGAAAGACTATCCTCTCGTGTTGTCATGACATTGTAACCATCTTTTGAGGATTCTCAGATTAAGTCAGCTCCTTCTGTCAAAGCACTTCAGATGAGTCTGAAACAGATGCTCCAAAGTGTTTCCTACGGGTATTTCTATAGATGTTTCTAAGGGTGGAGAACTTCTTCCTTTAATCTCACCCATCCAATCTTCTATCCCTATCGCTCCCCTATGCGTGCTTACTCTTCGCCCCTAATTGTTGGGACGTTCTGGGGCTGGAGAATTTTGGTTTAGATTTTATTTGATCAAATCAAAAAGTGCCTCACGAAATTTTATCAAGAATAAGCTGCCAATCCCCTTAGCTTTGTCCCTGCTTTGATGTGTTTGATAGTTCCAGGCTTCCACTTGTCAATGGACTGCTCCTTACTTACTGTCTGTTACACTGTTTGAAATGTTAGATTGAAACAGGCGGCAGAATCTGTAAAAACACATTTCTGGCGGGAAATTTGAATTGATATCTCTTTTTAGTAGGGCCTATTGGCAAGAATACTAGTGAATAGATCATTTGGTGCCTTTTTATTCCCTTTCAAAATCCAATAACTGCTTCTGGGGTACATTAGGCCTACATTTTCAGCCCTTAAAGGGCTAGAAGAGCTCATAACACCTCATAGTAACCAATAGTTTAAAAGTTTGTTCCTGAAAAAAACAAACTAGGCTCAAAAAATACAAAATTCCACATTTTTCAGATAAGAACTTTACATTTCTATAGAAGAATTTTCTCACACGCTGAATCTGATGGTACAATTTCTTATCAAGATTCCTTAGCTTTTTGGGGGGTTATTTTCTCCCTTTGTCAAAAATCATGCCAATTTTCTAAGGCTCGTAGCTTTTGATGGGTAACATTAAAGTTAACGTACATCATACATTTCGAATTTGCGTAAAAATTCAATTCTTGTGATGCATCTATTATTAACAAAGTCCATTTTTTTAGAACTACTATTGAGCTGAGGTGTATCTCACATTTCTCACACTTACACTTTATTTCTTACACTTACATTTCTTACGTATCTTACACATGCATTTCGTTTACCATTCCAGCGGGAGAACCGAAATTTCCGTTCAAAAGTGAGAGCCTTAAAATTTTCTCATAATTAACAAAAATTGGCGATAGGAAAAGGAATTTAGGGCAATACAGGGCAAACTGATGATGTTGCTTCAACTCTAGTGTAAGATACAAAAGACAAATTATGCCAATCGGTCGATTGTTTATACGGGAAGTTGCCTAAGTTTACGAAATAGGAAATAGCTCTCTGTTTGGCCAAATATTTCACATTACACTCTACGAAAACGGTTTCAAAAACCAAATGGATATGAACAACAATGACCCGCAAGACCCACTGGGATAATATAAGGTAGCCACTTGCACCATCAGCAATCAGCATATTAGAGTTCTAGCTCATACGTTTTGCACCGCTGCAAAGTTGTATTTTTTTGGAGGAAAAGGAGCTTGTCATAAAATGATAAATTGAAAAATATAAGCTTGGCACACTTTCAATCCCCACGCAAAATTTTTTGGGCGATATAATCTGAAGTGATAACCTGGATTTGAACCTATGCCTGAACTGTGTCTGTGCTTTATTAGATTAAAAAAGGTTTGGTTTCACTGATAGGTATTTTGTGTAAGCTAGACAACACAAAAAGTAACTTTTTAGTCATTCATAATCTTTTAACTTTCAACTTTCTTGCCAAATAGGATACAACGAACTGATAACAGCTTTTATATTTTCGGTGGAAATCAAGCAGTGTCACCTATGTTAAGAAAGTCTGGGGGGATTTGTTTTTAAGAATCTAGGGGGGCAATTTTTCAATGAAAATACCAAATAAAATACATTTTTCAATGATAATAGCAAAAAGGCATTATACAAAACAAAGGGGGTGGGAGAAAAATACATTAGCCACACCTCTTCTGACACCCATGGAATCAAAACAAACATGAAAGTAAAAGAAGCCCTCTTCCGTGGACAAAGGGTATATTGAACAGACTGAAGACTGGTCCAAGCTTTTTGCAGGCCCTAGTCCATTTTTTCTTCTTCTTCCGTATCGCTAATCTCAAGCAAACCAAGACTGGATAAAAAAACTAAACTGAATCAAGACGATATGAATCAATGTTGGTAAGTCCTTGAAAACACCAATCACGTCGTATGAACACCTTTTTAATTAATCCTATTTAAAACATCAGAAAACACAAATGGTCTAACATCTTGTTATGCACATTTTGTTATTTAATGCACACCTTCTTATGTTATGCACATCTTATTTTATATATTTCTTATGGCCAAAACACAATTTTATTCTTTTTATTCTGTCTTTTTTTGTCATTTTATTCATGAGCAATTTTTAGCAGGCTCACCCCTCCTACACTCAAATGGGTTATAATAGAGAAAAGAATTACTGTATTTTTTTCTTATCCATTAATTATCCATTACTAATTGCCTGGCCGAATTTTGAAAAAGTAATTTTCGGTAACTAATCAACTTAAGCATTAACGTCAAAATTATGTTATGCATCCATACCTGTGTAACTAGCACTTAATTTTCGACCTCTTTTTCGCCTCCCCTCGGGACGCCAATCATATACTGTATTCGGGAGTCGATCCTCTGGCATACGGAGGAAAACATTACACTTTGTTGAACAAATATAGAATACAGACCTCGCCCCGCTGCCCGCAGGGGTCATGGACTATTACGCTTCGCTCTATAGATAATGTTACCTGTAAGCAAGCCCACTGTACGTGTTTTTAGTCTTGTTGGAGGGGGATTGTAGAAACCTAATAATGGATGTGCTTCACTAATAATGACAAAGAAACAATATGCGATCGTCAGAATCTTGCTATATGCAGAATACGCACTTTAGAGCACTCGGAACGAAAGTAAACATTTGCCATAAGATCATGCATGAATTTTCAATATGTATTAGTAGAGAACCAACGTGTGTCGGTGGCCCCTCCCATATCCCCACAACCCATCACCATATTTTTCCCGAAAAAAGTGCATGTATACCCTATTCGGTTCGTGTCTTAACTGACAAATGACTACGTTTGTAAAAGAAAATAGTAACCCAAAATTATAAAAAAGTATCTTCTTTTAGGGGAAAGCAGTATCCAAGAATCAGATAATAAACTGCAAGTGCAACCAAATTCAATAAATTTTACACAAACAGAAGATTGCCAGTGTTCTGAAAAGGACAAAGGTAAAATTAAACGGGAATATTGCATTTCATGTTCTTCTTTTTTTTCTTAGAAGCCATGGCAACATTTGATTTAAGTTGCATTTAAAGGGTACATAGAAAATTTTAAACAAGCTTCCGAAGGAATGAATTTTCATCAAACACCCCGCCCAGTAAACACAAATAAATAATAATATTTCTCTAACTAAGGACTTAGAGGAATATCCCTTAAATTCTTTATTCACAAATTTTATTAAAAATGATTTAATAGAATATATTTCTAAACCAATAGACAATAGTAGTGAGCCTTAAAAGCTATGATGACATCACCCTTTTCCTTCAATAAATAAGAGTTGAGATTTTTAATGCCACACACCTCTCATGGTAAGGAAGGGTCCTCAAGTTGTATGGCATTTTGGTCAAATGCTGCTGGAAACTTTCAAGAAGTTTTTTGTCTCCCTTGAATTGAGGGGAGGTGAGTGTCATACCAAACTCCAGTGCTGGCAGTACTATAGAGTTACACAGCTTTTTTATAACATATTGTCTGCAGCTGGAAAATGTAGTTTTTAACAATGCCAAGACACATCCCAGGATTTGCTGCTTCTAAGATGGTATGCTGATGAAACTTCAGCTGAGAGTTGATCATAGAACTAAGATCATGCTCTTTACCTGTTGGCGTTAGATTTGAGTGGGTGCTGAGACTGGGGTTATTCAATGGGTAATGTTGCTGACAGTTATTGGTCCTAGGTGAGGCACCGATCTTTAGCTGTGCATTGAATGACTAATAAATGTAAGGTATCAGTCATAGTGATATATGTATTCCAGCAAAGATGACAAACAATCAGTTGGTCAAATATTTAGTTTTTTTTAAAGTATGATAGCATTTTGGAAGGTTGTTATAAGCTATGTGAATAAAACTTATAGGATCTACGCTACACATTAGGCCTAATGGTTAGACCTGATCTAGCCTAATCTATATCAACTTACATAAAATGATTCTGCGTTTTATACTGTGTTAAGTGCAAGTTTTGTCGAATTTAAATTCATTCATCAAAAGTAATGTTAACACTTAAATTCATCACATTTGTTTATTTTGTCATCTACCGCGCTTTAATAGTAATAATAATAATAATAATAATAATAATAATAATAATAATAATAAATACAGCAGAAAAACTAAATGTCTATTCAAATGACAGTTGTTGCAACCTGATTAAGGTAGTAGAAAATGGTGTAAAGTGTAGGACGCACGTCGACCCAGTCGCAGCCGCCGTAGTAGCGCCGGCCCGGGTAACCTTCGGCGTATTTGTTGGTCAGGACAGAGCCCTGCGCCTCCATCACCGCGCGGGAGACGATGTTCTCGCTGGCGATCAGCTCGATCTCGTCACGCTGGCGGCCCAGCTCGCCGGTGATCGCGCCGAACAGCTCCGGGTCGCGCTCGGCAAGCGGCTGGGTGAAAAAGCCGGGGTCACGGGTCGCTTCAGTCATGGTGGCTCCGTTTGAGCTGGGGTCAGAAGTGAGGGATTTCCTATCGGAAACATCTTTGCGCAGGAAGCCTGTAAAGCGACATTTCCCTGCGACAGAACGGCAACTATGGCCTTTGGCGGAAAGCTGTGATTGTTTCGGAACCAGTTGCCTAATACCGGAAACAGATTTGATGGGTTTGAGAATCGCATTTCTGGCCAGCGAGGTGGAGGTTGCCCAGAAAGCCCTCGCCGAACTGACCCGCCGCTATGGGCAAGTGCCCCCCGAAGAGGCTGACATTATCGTGGCGCTCGGCGGCGACGGCTTCATGCTGCGCACCCTGCACACAATGGTCGATCACCCGGCGCCGGTTTACGGCATGAACCGCGGCACCGTCGGCTTTCTTATGAATGAATACCGCGAGGACGGGCTGATCGAGCGGCTTGGCGATGCGGTGAAGGAGATCATCAACCCGCTGTCGATGACCGCCATGGACCGCCGCGGCGAGGTGCACAAGGCGCTGGCAATCAACGAGGTGTCGCTGCTGCGTGCTGGCCCGCAGGCGGCGCGGCTCAGGGTGTCGGTGGACGGCCGGGTGCGGATGGAGGAATTGGTGTGCGACGGGGCGCTGGTGTCCACCCCTGCCGGCTCCACTGCCTACAACTACTCGGCGCATGGGCCGATCCTGCCGATCGGGGCCGATGTGCTGGCCCGGACCGCCATTATTTAAGTAAACAATACGTCGGTGAAAGTAATCTTCATTAACATGCTGAGGGTTGTAACCAAAATCTCGGTTTTCCATCAGCAGAAATCTTTCAGATCAAATATATTTACAAAAAGGAAAAACATAACAAGAGAAAAAAATATTACAACACTCAAGGTAACAAGGAGAACCGCCGAGGTTTCAACAGCTGGCCGTCAGGTAACTACGCCCTTCGGTTAATAGGCTAATGGTTAATAGTCGTGCAGTACTAATAGTAATAGGTTACTAATAGTACTAATAATAGTACTAATAGTAATAGGTTAATGGATCATGTTCGACAATAATGGCAGGCAAAGGGCCCTTTGTAGTGGAAGCTTGGGCCCCCTGGAAAATTTTGGGTGGGCATTTGCCAACCCCTAGCCCCCCCCCCCCAAATGGTGCCCCTGGATCCTACGTAAAAAGAACTTTTCAAGGAAGAATTTTGCGTAGGGGAAAAAAAAATTCATGGAGGGGGAGCCGGGTTTCCTGGTATTGTTTAAAAACAACCAGAAATTTTTATAAAACAAGATTTTTCAGTTGAATGAAAGGAGCAAAATTAAAACTTAAAACGAAGAGAAATTATTGCGTATATCAGGGAAATGATCCCTCCTCAAGACCTTTTTGTCCTAAATCTTTAAGAAGGAGCGAGGTCTTGAGGAGGAGACAACTACCTACATACACGTAATATTTTCTGTTCGTTACAAGTTTTGACGTTGCTCCTAACTTTCGGCTGAAAAACTTGTTGGTTTTATTTATTTAATTACTTACAGATAGTATTTGTTAATGGGAAACATGCAGAATAAGCTTTTAAAAGAAAAGTAAAGAGCTTCATTAAACAAAAAATGAGCAGAATTAAAGTCAAATAATCAGAACTATGGAGTCTAATAGGAAAAAAAACAAAATATATAGAATATTTTTTCCAGAAATGCAATAAAGAAAATATGGGTGGACAAAAGAGCAATAAATTGATTTTAGAATACTTTTAGGGAAAGAATAACGAAGACATGATAGAATACCAATATTTCGGGAAATTTTTAACGATAGTGTTTTCACACTAAAAAAAGGTAAATAACATTTTGAAAACACCTTTGGGGCTGCTTCTACTGTCAGTTTCTAACAGCAAAAGTAATATTTTAACATCATAAAATAATCAATTTGTTTTTTCCAAGCTTTCAAAGAGCCCTTCAAGGACATGAGAAAAATATGCCCTTAGAAAGAATAACAAAAACATCAGAGTAGGAGCATGAAAGATTTCAAGCCCTCGCCTTTGAATTTTTGTCACGAATGAGATGTAAACCTTTCAACAGCCGAGTCAAAAAAGGACCTTTTAATGTGTCAACAACTTTGTTGACGTTTAAAAGTCGAGGCCATTACGCTATTTTGTATTCCAGTCTTAAAGGGATATGAAAGAACATAAAGCTAATCAGAAATTTTTTTATTATGAACATCCGGCATTAAAAGAGGGCGGGGTCAATATTTTAATTCGCTTAAAACATACAAATTAGAGTAATGTGAGCAAAAATGGTATTCAATTTCCATAATAAAAATTTCCTCATAAAGGGAGTTCAGGGTTTTGGACCTAAACCCTAAAGCATTAAGAGAGGGCAGGGTCAAGAGTCTAATTTGCATAAAAACATGTAAACTAACCTATAGTAAGCAGAAATAATATCTAATTTCCCTTAAAAATATTCCCTTGTCGACAGGATCTAGTGGTCTTGACCTTGGGAATTTAAGAGGGTGGGTTCAAATTTGAATTTGCTTAAAACAGTCAAATTAACCTAATACAAGCACAAAATAATATGCAATTTCAATCAAAAATATTTTTCTTTTAAAAAGGATACAGAGTTCTTGATCCTATGTTTTTAGTAAACCCTGCTCTAGTAAAAAAAGGGTTGAAAAATAATCAATAGTTTACGATGATTTAGAAATCTGAAGAAGAAAATTCTAAATTGCAAGAATATGCGTAAAGCATATAGCCTACCTGGAAAGACATCCCTCATATCAACACCGTCAAAAATTGATGGGTCACGGTACTGAATAAAACACTGAAACATTTTCGCTGACTACAAGGCACTTAATAACATATTTAAAGATAAGCTTTCTTCTCACATAGTACACTTTAAAAACACAATAAAAACTGGCATTCATCCAGCAGTATCCCTCAAGACACTCATGAGAGAGAAAGAATTCCTATCGATCTTCAAAGCGCACAACAATAGTGGAATTCAACAAGTAAACTAAATCACAGATTTACCACGTCCTGCACACAGACTGATCAACAATGTTGCCAGACAATTTTAAATCGTAGATTTCAACTACTGAATCAACAAGCCATGTGCTACAAACAGACTACGGAACACTCGTAAATTGTATCAGACAATTTCTTTTGGGTGAAAATGAGAGAGAGGCAGACGGACAAGAGCGGTAGCTCGCCTAAGCGACATGTGCGATGATTGATGGGACCCGTTTGGAAAAAAGACTCCCTTTTGATGAAAGACGAGAGGAAATTTTATACTCTATAAATAAATCAAAATCTGCGGGCACTATTATGATATCCATCTAATGAATAAAGCGAGAAATGCCTTATACAGATCATAATCTTTGTAGGATAATTAGCATAGGCGCCGAAAAAACTGTCCCAGGGAGACAAAAATGCCAAGAAAAAAATTCTACAAAATTGAAAAAAAAAACTCATTCTCAGAAAACCGTCATATTCCTCGCTAAACATTGCACATTAAATTCAGTCTGTAAGCTCCTAATATTCTAAAATGGAAGTTTAGGGGCTTAAGGACCACCCCAAGATTATAATTATGTACTTGCTGGAAATGCACATCTGGTTGTTGACAGTTCTTGGGTAATAAATCCGTAATAACGATGATGTGGAGTTTGAGGGCTCGTATTAGGGCTTGAAATTCATCAGTTTTCGAAGAAGGACAGCCTACGTTTGTATTCAGAACATATCACTCCATCGTTTCCCCACGAAAAAATTTCACTTTCATAAGTTCCCATTTGCTGATTTCAATCTTCCAACCTAATTACCTGCTGTTTCCTTCAAAACGTCGCTGCTTTTTCTTATATGCATGTTCGGTGTTAATGCGATCATGAGAAAATCCGACTATGTTGTGTGTGTTGCATAGAAGTTTAAATTAAAACCTTGAACCTTATCCTTTATGCTCGATAGATTATCTGACAGGAAGAAACAAGCAGTGTCTCGTTCAATGGGGCTGTGAAACAATACTTCAATAGAGCGACAATTTTCAGGTTTCGCTTCACCAAGGCGGACAGAGTACAAACATTTAACGGGTAATTTTGAAGGATAAGTTCCTTTAGGAATTCCAAATCCTCTGCGTTTTGCTGTTTTTTCGTCGCGGAGCTTGAATTTTCGGCAAGTCCTTACACGATCAGATTTTTTTGCTTTATAACAAAATCGTCAAGGGTACTGTCGGACACCAGTTTCCCACTAGTATTTTCCACAAGCTTTTGGCTCAGGATCTCAAACTCAGTTTTGATATATGTTTCAGCCTATTCTTTATATATAGGTTTCAGCCTTAAGTTCCTTTAGAAATTCCAAATCCTTTGCGTTTTGCTCTTTCTTTATTGTGGAGTTTAGATTTTCGGCAAGTCCATACACGATCGGATTTCTTTTTGCTTTATAACAAAATCGTCAAGGGTACTGTCGGATACCAGTTTCCCACTAGTATTTTCCACAAGCTTTTGGCTCAGGATCTCAAACTCAGGCACCGACGATCCGGTGCGCATGTACCTGCGCGAGATGGGCTCGGTCGAGCTACTCAGCCGCGAAGGCGAGATCGCCATCGCCAAGCGCATCGAGGCCGGCCGTGAGGCCATGATCGCCGGACTTTGCGAAAGCCCGCTGACCTTTCAGGCCATCATCATCTGGCGCGACGAATTGAACGAATCCAACATTCTGCTGCGTGAGATCATCGATCTGGAAGCGACCTATGCCGGGCCGGAAGCCAAGCAGGCGCCGAAGGTGCCGACGCCGGAAGAGATCGAGGCAGAACGCAAGGCCAAGGAAGAAAAGCAGCGTGCGCTGCGCCGTCCGCGCGAAGATGACATCACCAATGTCGGCGGCGAGGGCCAGCCCGAGGAGGAGGATGACGAAGAAGATGAAGCCAACCTGTCGCTGGCGGCGATGGAAGCCGAGCTTCGTCCGCAGGTCATGGAGACCTTTGACGTCATCGCCTCAACGTACAAGAAACTGCGCAAATTGCAGGATCAGCATGTCGAGGGCAGCCTCGGCGACGGCAACAAACTGTCGACATCGCAGCAGCGACGCTACAAGCAGCTGAAAGAAGAGCTGATTACAGCGGTCAAATCGCTGTCACTCAACAATGCCCGCATCGAAGCGTTGGTGGAGCAGCTTTACGACATCAATAAACGCTTGGTTCGCAATGAAGGCCGGCTGTTGCGGCTGGCGGAAAGCTACGGCGTCGATCGCACCGAGTTTCTGGAGCATTATCAGGGCTCTGAACTCAATCCGGACTGGGTCAAGACCGTATCGGCGCTATCCGGCAAGGGCTGGAAAGAATTCGGCAAGAGCGAAAAGAAGAACATCAAGGAGTTGCGCGCTGAAATCCAGGCGCTTGCAACCGAGACCGGCATTGCGGTTACCGAGTTCCGCCGCATCGTCAATCAGGTGCAGAAGGGTGAGCGGGGTGAGGCAGTGAGGAGGGGACATCCCATTTCATATACGGAATAATTTCTCTTCGCTTTAAGTTTTAATATTGCTGCTTACTTTCAGTTAAAAAAGCTTTTTTTTTGTTTAAATAATTTGATAATATGACTATGAAGAGGACCTATGGGTTTATCTTAATGTCCTTTAGATTTAGCAAGACTGAATTGACTCGTCTTAGGTAAAGACCGGTAAAGTTTCTGGGGAATTTTTAGGCCGGTTCTCGTTTTTGTGATTTATTTGATACTTGTTTTGAGTCTGTTGAAGAGGATGCATTTGACAATTATTTTTTTTCCCTCTTAATCAAAGATCTAAGATGATCTTTCCTCTAAATCTCTTAATGACCCCGGTCCTCTCAAGAGTTTGAGGAGAAGAAACAATTTCTGGAGGGCTTGTAAATCTGATAACCCCTCAAAGAATGCTATTTGCCTTCACAGTTTCAATTTTACAGGTATATCTATTATTCTCTGTGTCGAATGTCCCAATATCTTTTTAAGTGCTCTGCTGACTCAGGTAAAGATGTTTGAAAATTTTGGGAGGTGATATATGCGGTCCGCAGTTCCTCCTCTCGGTGTCCTGTAGCCCCTTCTAGTCTGATTCTCAACAGTAAACTTATCGTGGGTGAGGTAAACATTCAAGAAACATTTACTTGGTATAAAGACCGCTTCTACTGCTAATTCTTCTCCGCTTCAATCAGGTCTTACCTCAGATAACTTTAGTTTTTCTAGAACGAATGACTGGATATATAAACCCCCTAGAATCATTAAGGGATTGCATAATTCCTCGTCATCTGGTTCTGATAGTATTCCGACTTAGGAAATCCAGATCATACTTCTTTACACTATTTCCCCCTTAACAAACTTAGTCAACCTTTCGTTTAATCAGGATATTTTTTCGTGAGAATAAAATCAGGATTTTTAATCTATACAGACAAGCAAACAGACGAGGCTCTAGCTGAACCCAAGTTAAAGCTCATGTATGACCCCAAAGTAGAATAAGTGCCATGTCACGAGAAAACATAATGAAGTATTTCTGATGGAGTTGATTCAAAGCATTCATTATATTTATGATGATTTTCTACATACCATTATTTCAATAAAGATATTTTAAGAATTACTTTGTTATGTTTCCATTTTTTTTTAGGGCACGCTAGCAAGTCAGACATTTATTAAAAAAATCGGAGATGTAACAAAAGTAATATTCAGAGACATAGATAGTACTAGTGGGCTCAAATGGGGTATCTTAGTATCTGAGACAGGTTAAGAGGGACTTCTGCCAAAGTTTGGGTGAGACGACCTTGGTTTTTTACCAAAATCCACACAACCAGCTAAACGGATAGCCAGACACACAGGCACAGAGAGAGAGAGAGAGAGAGAGAGAGAGAGAGAAGCAAACAGTCGCTGAGACACACAAGCAGAGAGAGAAAGACAGACACATATAGAAACATACGGAATCAGCCTCAAAACACACAAAAGGACGCATATACTTTAGGTTAGGTTACCATAAGTTAACCAGTTTTTAGATAGGTTCGTTTATATTAGGCTAGCATGGCCGACCATGTGTTTTTGTTTGTCTCTGTTTCTGTCTATGTTTGTTTTTGTTACTGACTCTGTGTGTTTGTATCTGTTTTGTCTCTCTCGTTCTCTTTGCCTGTGTGTCTGAGCGGGAATTTGCTTGTCTCTGTGTCTGTCTGTGTGTGTCTGACTTGGTGTGTTTGTTGGTGTTTTTTTCTCTCTCTCTCTTTGTCCCTATGCGCGTGAGTGGCTATTTGCTCCTCTCTCTCTCTCTCTCTCCCTCTTTCTCTCTCTCTCTCCCTCTCTCTCCCTCTTTCTCTCTCTCTCTCTCTCTCTCTCCCTCTGCTTTCGGAATTCTGTCGAATTCTGCTACTGGCACACTTGGAAGTTTTTCCACTACTTAGTCCCCACCCTTATTTATAGGGAAAACTTAATGCACAAGCCATTAATTTAAACCAGGCTTCACGTGTGTGTAGGGGCAAGGGCCAAGGCCTTATCAACGGGGAGAAGGGATGTTAGAAGATTTGGAACTACCCTACCACCTTTGAGATGATTTTCCGACCCGTAAACGTAGTAAAAATGCAAAAACACATTTT